>JAWLRI010000144.1:2299514-2371884 GCA_034781795.1 Crypturellus tataupa
GGCAGGAAGGAAGGAAGGAAGGAAGGAAGGAAGGAAGGAAGGAAGGAAGGAAGGAAGGAAGGAAGGAAGGAATGGAAATTGCTGGAGAGATGCCAGCAGCCTTCTAGTCTTCCCTAAGGAGGCAAAGTTTTGTCTCATTTAACCTTTTCTGGTTCAATGGATCTCCATTGCTCACCACACAGAGCCACCAATGAGCAATCCTGGCTAGTGGTAGGCTCAAAGAAAGAGCAGTCATTATTGTGCCTTTCCAAGCACGACCTCCTCCCGTCTTTGCTGCACTATCCCTTTCCAGGACACTGTTTTTCTCTCCCCTTTGATCTGTGGATGCTACTTACAAATTACAACTGCTCCAGCCTATAAGCCACCAACACAGAAGGTTCTCTGTTAGAAAAGGAAAGTAATTTGAAAGGGAAGGGGGGAACTGCTTAATAACAGCACTAAAAAGGTTGTAATTAATGATTTGGCTGTGAAGGTGAGAAGCTAAAGCACAACATTTACTAAATAGTTTATTGTTAAGGAGAGGAAACTTCATCTGTGGTAATTTTTTTAAACAGGTGAGGTGGAGTTTGCCAATGAAAGGGAAGCTTTCTTTTTCTAAGTTCAGCTTAGGTGTCAAAACACATTTTAAATTAATTTACTTCCATGAGTGCAAGGCAGCCCATATTGTTTGTAAGGGCGCTGTCGATGATTGTTTTACTTAGTTTCTCTGGAAAAAACACAAAGGACCAAGTTTGATTCATATGTCCTTTAAGTCAAAGGGGGGTCCTATCAGCATCTGGTCTGACCAGGTGACAACACAGCCCATACCCTGCATCAAATTCTGTGATGTGCAGAATAAATCTTTTAAGAAACTAAAATGTCTTGACTTAAGGACTCCATGTGAAGTAAGGGAGTAGTCCTGATCATTATTTACCAAGAGAATTTGAACTTGTACCTTATTTACAGTTTGAATTTTCCTAACTAATATAGGAATGGTGGTACTTAAAGACTCATCAGGACAGATAACAAACATTGGCTCTGATTTAGTCAAAAGAACATTGGAAATATGGAATATAAAGGGGAAAATCTTGCACATGGATCAGTTAAGATTTTGCCAATTGTAGTGCACAATGAATGCTATGTTTTCTCAATGAATGTTAATTACCTCCAATTTCGGCCCATGCACTTCCAGGAAATCCTCAAGTCCCTGGTTGGTTGATATTTAGACTTTTGTTACAGTTATGAGTATGAATGGAAAAAAAGTAGAGAAACAGATCATAATGGGCAAGAACAAGCATATCAAGAAGTGGTTCTTCCTTACAGGACTTCTAGAATTTTATGTTGAGACTCCTGTCTCCTCTGATTTTCAGTGAATGAAGCAGAGAACAACATCAATTCTGTCACTGAAGTGATGCCACACACCTTTCCGTTCATAGAGAAGGCACTGACCTTTTAGCTCTAAAGTCTTTTCTTTCCATTTTATTACAATGTTAATTATTATGATGGTTATTTTAATTTACTGTGAGTCTAATTAAAAATAGAATATACCTTGTAGCACTTGTTATAAAAATTAGTTTGCCTTATTCGTGAGAGATACTTTTAAAACATCATCTCAGCTGAAACCAGGCAAAGTGCAGAAAGCATTACTGACATGAAAAAAAGAGAAAAGTAATGAGATGAACAATTCTCAACAAAGATTTTAAAGGGTAGTGCTGTTCGGTGGAGCTATGCTAGATAAGTGTTACAGAACCTTTCAGAATAATTTGCAGAAAGAAATTCATTTTTTTATGAAAGAGTTGTCAGTGGCAGCAGAAACAGTGCCAGTTCTGTAAAAATGATGTTTTGCAAAGGTGGTAGAAATCTAATCACTCAGATCCTTAACTTATGAAGAATAAAGAGAAGTGATTTGGATGACTCTTTTGACAAAATAGTCCACAGATTGTTCAGAGTCAGGACTTAGCCTGTAAGGACACTTTTTGGCTTGGGGACCACTGGCCAGTCAGCAAGTGGCCTGGCCATATGTCATGTTTAAGAGGGAGATGGTGCAGACCAAAGCTTGGTATGGTGGATTGAGGCAGTGCTGTAACAATGTGGCTATGTTTGCATTGCCCCATCGTACCTGTCTGGGAATAAAAATAGATTTACTGATATAGAAGTTGGCCACCTATACTTTGAAGCATAAAAGGAATCAGACAGGTGTTAGAGGCAGACTCTGGGCTATTGAGTGAATCAACCCAAACTGAAGACACTTTTTCCTTCTGGGGACTAAACCCAAAATTAGAATAATGACCACTTTTTTACTTTTTTTCAAAGCATTTTATAATACTAAAGGATGTTGATTTCCATTCATTTTCATTTTCTAAATAAAAGGATTTCCATTTACAAACCCCTTTATTTCTTTATAAGTAAAGATTTGAGATGATTGCTACTATTATTTATAAATTTAGTCATACTCAGATATTTGCTGAAGTTTGACTGACCCCTCTGCTTAGTTTTGTAATTTCAGATTTTACCACATAATCACAGACCTGAACATTTCTGCCATAGTTTTTAGAAGTGGAAAAGCATATTCATACACTGACAGCCCTATAACCTAAATAAGATAAATGCAATGAGCAGAGTCCAAAACAAAGCACAGATTAGGGATGGCAAGAAGGTATTACACTGGATGAGACACCTTGTAGATCAGTTTCCTGTTCTATTCAGGTGCAAAATTAATAGATCCTGATTCACACGCCATGCTCTATATATTTACATATGTTCCGTTGCACTGACTAGAGCCACATTTTCAGACCCATGCTAGAGAAAAACTAAAGTCAAGATGCTCAAACTACTCAGGGCTGTAGTCTCAGGGAATATCACTGTCTCTGGTGTATTTAGAAGATAATAAATAGTACAGAAATTTCAAAACATGTAGTTTAATGTCCACTAATTTCTATTAACTTCTAGACTTCATTGAGAGTAAATATGGTGCATCTGAGAACACAGTTAATCTGAACATTGTAGGCTAGAGATAGTATACTAAGCCCGAACAGTGAAAAATGAAAGTTCTGGGCTGTCAAATGTCAGGATGTGATGTAATGGCTGGAGATAAGAATAAAAGTGTAAGAACCTAAGAATGACATAGTAGGTCAGATTAAAGGCCCATCCAGTCTAATATCTCCTGAAAGAGCACAAAAAAGAAAGACAAAATGAATAATGGTACTTCCTTCCCTGGAAAGCATTCCCAGTCTCTACTGATTTATGGCTCAAGAACTTCTCTGCACATGATGACATCTTTGCCCTTAAAGGAAAACAAGGAAATACAGCAGACATTTAGGAGAAAGGAAGACATAATAGAGGGGCTCAGAGCAGGGGAGGGACAGCAGGAGAATATCCTGTTTTCAACAAAATGAGGATGCTGGCCGAGAGCAGTGTCCTCATTTTGACACTTTGAGACCTAGACCCTTCTCACTGACAGAGAATTGTCATCTGTGAGCTACTGAGAACCAACTATGATTTCCTTCTTCATGCTGTTCAGCATGTTTGTATAAAATTCTGTTAAAATCCATGAGACAATACACAGAATACTAACCAGTTATTGTAGCGGCTTAAGAAGCTGGCTGAGTCAACTAGAATTTTCTGAGTCCTATGGATGATGTAACTAGGACTTTTTCTTGTGTCCACCTGAAGTGACATAAGCTACAGTGAAGAATTTTAAAACGTGTTTTTGTATATGTGCTATTTGTCAGTAGGAGCAGTACTTAGAGCAGGGGAATACTTGTGGTGCCAGGGATATTTTACTTCATGGTGAAAAGGAAATATTTCAAGAGTGTTTTATATGGCCTAAAAGCTGGGGCTACTTAAAAGTGATACCCATATTTATAATGATCATCACTTCGAACTGTAAACAGTCCTTAAAAATAAAATGAGGATACCACTCTTAATATTGCTTTTGTAAGACTTGACCTAGTCTCCACAGGCACTAAGGGAGCATGTTCCCTACTGCAGTCAGTTGAATTCCCCTGATTTAGGTAATATTATTTTTTTTAGGCTCCCTTGTGCTGCAGAGGTTTCAGTTCCATTTTCTATTTGAACCTGATTTGGATTTGTTTTATTTTATTATGCAATTAGTCCAGTCAGCAAGATAAGAATTACTTTCACACACATTTCTTTGTTTGTACAACACTTGCTTCTACTTGCTAAATACATGGTCATTTCAAGTTACATTTCCTTTGAAAAACAATGTTTTAAACTGAAGCGTGAAATGTTCTATTGCACTCCACTATTCCTCCCTTGCCTCCCCCGCCCTTTTTATATTTTTTTAAGGACAGACTGGAGTTTTATAACTAACTCTGTTCTTTTATTTATTTTTTATAATGCTTGTACTAAACAATAGTTTTCAGAGTCATGCTTCATTCAAAGCTCACTAGATATAGAATAAGGCCATGAACCACTGTGTGCCCTTATTGCCTTGAGGGCTCCGCAGATCCGCATCTCCTTGTGTTGGACGGGTAGGAAGCAGGTTGTGACGGTGGGAGACATTCACTCTCCTTTTTAGCCTACGGAAACTCCGTGACAGGAAGCTGCAATGAATTTGTCATGACATCCACTCTGCCCTTCTGAAACCCTTCTGAGAGGAGACTCTGGGACAACCAGCGACTGAGGAGCTACTGATAATGCTGTTTTCAAATACCAAAAGCTAATGTGAAAGTAAAGGTAATCTACCCCACTGTCTGTCTCCAGCAATGCCTTGTGGACATGGTAAGAAATTTTCTCTACCTCCTTACTTCTGCTAAATGTCATTAGCTTTACTTTTTCTGTTCTTTCAGGAACAGTGCTTCACAAATCCCACAAGGGAAATATGGCAAAATAGTTCATTGCACTGCAAATTTTCCCAGAAAGAAGTTTGAGTATACCCTCGTTGAAGAAAATCAGAGAACACAAACTACACACGTTACTCTGGAATCTGGCACCCAGAAACATCTTCCTGAGGAAGCCCCTGGCAGCCCATTGCCTGCACATGGTCCCATCTCTAAATCAGGAATGCCAGTAGAAGAATCCTGAGACCCAAGGAGGCAACTTGTGCAGGTAGATATCTAAGCTAACTTTAAACTAAGCTTTTTCATTATCAGTATCATTACAGTGGCAGGGATCTCAGCATGGTTTGTCCAAGGCTTTCTCCTGTCCTTGGCTGCTGAAACCAATGTGAACACGGGTTCAGTACTACTGTTTAACACACTAGTAAGTTAAAGCCACCTCAGATACACCTGCAGTGTGTCTGAGTTCAGATCTAAGTAGCCTTAGAGTGCAACATTAGATCTTAATTGTCCTGGCATCAACATTTAATACTGCCTTACACTTTTCCTCTTGCATGAGGGCCCCAAAACACTATCCCTCAACAGGAGTAACTATTCACAACTAAAAGTCAAACTATCTGCAGCTCAGAGTTCTTCAGTCTTTTGAAAGAGATGGTGCAATATCAGTGAAGATCTGGCGAAGTTGGGTAAGCAGTTGGAGCTAAACCAATTTCCACTGAAAATGAGATCTTTTTAAAGTAAAGAATGTTTGCTTGGTTTGCTGTGTTGGAGGGTTGAATAAATATGACCCTTGAAAATTTAGGAAAGAATAATTTTAAAGCACTTTCACAGAACAACAATAGAATTGAGGAATTTATTAGCAATCCATCTTTATAAAATCACACAAAACAAAAGTAACTTCAGCTTAAACTTCTTTGGAAATTGAAACAGAACCACAGAATCCAACCTCTTATAGGAAAATTGGAATGTTATTCTTTCAAATTATAGTGCAATTGTCAGAAATACTTTTTAATTATTTGGAACTTATTTTTAGTTGAAGCTATTCTCCCTACATACTAATGAAGCCACAGAATTTTCCAGGCATGAGCATGACACTTTATATAGGTCTGGCTTCTACTTCAGAAAACATATGGTGATGAAGGCATGCGATTTTCTTCCCAAATAGTAAACTTGTATGAATCCCCAGTTGCACAGTGTTATCCTAGGATAAAGACACTCTTTCTTGATCTTACTACATCAGTCAAAATTTCTTGAACAAAGCAGGTGTTGATGTATATAGCAAAAATTAGATGCTGACTTTAGCGGGTTGTAATCAGCTCAATAAAGGACAGGCTGCACTTGCTCCTGATGACTTGAAAAATATTTCTCTCCTACAAATTTAAATGCCTATGTTTATATAAAAGGAACAAATACTTTGGGGACCTTTAGGGAAGGTCCTTGAGCCAGGGAAAAGATAGGAGAAGGATTATGAAGGAAATACTAATTTCAATGTTATCAAAAATTAAACAGACAGTTTTTCAGTTATATATGTACAGATATTGAAGTATTAGTATTCCATTTTGGCTGCTTATAACACAGATTTATCTCATTTTCTCAGAGGGATATTGTTTGTGCCACCAACACTCCCTTGTGGAACAGATACATCTACATGCCAAATAAGAAACTATCACACAGTTTTGCAACTTAATTCATGTCCCAGAATGAAATATTGGAGATAAATTGGGCAAAAAATACCCAAGACATTACATGCATGTTTGGACATTTTACAATGTGGGTCCAAACGCTCACAATACTAGAACTTAATTAGAAGATGTGATGAAGTGTTTGGAAGGAAAGGGAGGAAGAGAGAGAGAGAGAGAAAGAATAGTAGTAGGAAATTCCAGGTTCTACCTACCAAAAGCTGAGGCAGGAGAGGTTGTATTTTATACAATGACTGTTTGATATAAAAGACTGTTACGTGTTTTATCTGAATCTGTCATTGGATAAAGCATATAAACTATATGTTTTATCTGAAAGTGTCACTGTGAAAAATGCAAAAAAAGGACAATCCTAGTGGAAGTGGTTAGGTGAGTTTCTGAATTCTGTCAGAAACAAAGAAGTTGTCTGCGGTCCTCCCACATCCTGGACAAATGCTGTCTAGCTATTGCGCTGTTGAACATCAAGTGTGTGCAAACCATCCCTCGCTATGGCCGTGCTGCAGGGGAAGGTGGCGATAGTTGCTGTAATATGTGCAGTTTTCCTCCTGTTTTCTAGCTCTTTCAGGGTGCCTTTGAACACAGGCTTTGCAGAGTGCTTCAGCAGACGTTGGTCAGGGAACTGCCCTCTAAATCCCACCTAGGTTTCATCATGAGGCTCCAAGCGTGCCTTGGTGTCAGGACCAAAGTCCTTCTTGGCACATGCAGAACTTCAGTTTCCTAGGAGTGTTTAATGAGAAATAGTTGTAGCATCTTCAGAGCTGGAGGCAACTGAATTGGAGTTTTGAGTCTCTCCAGTTTCCTTTAAGTGGCTACCAACTTATTTTGGAGTCTGTCCTCACGTGTTTTCTATCTTTACTTTTTCTACAAAAGTGAAGGAAATGCTGTCAAAGAGGCATTCACATAGAATATGAGTTCTAGAATAAGCGGAGAAAGAAAATAACTGTACGTTAAACAGCAAAATACAGAGCTAATTAGGAAAAATCAGTTGTGGCTGATAAGTTGTGGCTTAACCATCTTGTATTAATCATCAGTCCTAATCATTCCTTTGAAGATGTTATGTTTGAAGCAGAAAACTCTTGATTTGTGCGAACAACTAGACTGCATCTGTTAGTACCACTTCCAACTGCAACTAGAAAGGAACAAGTAAAATCATAGGATGCTTTTTTTTTTTTTTTTTTCCCCCAAATACAAAAATACAATCCCTGCACAGCTGTTAGCTATTCCCCTTGCAGCTTTGACAGAACATCAACTACAGCCATTCTGTGGCTTTGGGATGATAAATCAGAGGGGCCTATGGAAGGAATAGACGTCAGTAAGGTGCACAAAATAACAAATGAATTCTCCTTTTAACTTTCATGCTGAAATCAGTACTGTCCTGTTTCTCAGAGCTGCAAGACAATTACGGCAAGTATACTTTTTTTTTTTTTCAAACTGGTGAGGTTTCCCTCTGCCTGTTCCATACGGCTACAGGTGCCGTGGTATACAGACAAACAAAGACAAATTAACAAAACTCAGGAAATCTTGTCTCCTATCAGAGCATAAAAGCATGCAAACAGGCTCCTCACTGGCATTTTTCATGTAGGCATTTTCATGTTCACTCAACAGCCAGAGCCAGAGCAGTTATAATTTGCTCTTTTGAGGAAATTTCTGTCGGCAGTGAGCTTTTCTGTTTTGCAAGTAGAATCATTCTAAACTCTGAGGATTGTGCTGTTAAAAACTCAGTGCTCTGTAACCCCCCACCCCAAATCAACACATATATTCTTACAGTACTTTTTAAAAAACTTTCATCCTGTTATCCACAGAAGAAAATGTTCTTCACTGCCCAAAAGAATACCCATTCTTACTTTATATGTTTATGGTTTAAAGTGACTCCTTTTATATCTAAAAGTATTGCCTTTTTTTTTTAGCTTAAAGTCCACGGAATGTATGCATCAGTATCTCTACAGTAAAAGAGATTTCAATATAGGAAAAAAAAAAATGTCACTGGTCAGTGCATAGAAGTAGTACTGAGAGCAACTTCAGGACATACAGACGCACCAAGAAGAAGAAATTTGGGAAGGTTTTTATTATGCACTGTCACTTCTAAACCTCCACATTATTTGTTTGTTCCTCCTTTGGGACACTGGCTTTTGCATTCCAATATTTTCCCCACATGTATCAGATCTTCTCAGACTGATCCTCAACTTTTTTTTTTTTTTTTTTTTCTCCTGTCTTTACCCTTATCTCCCTCTTTATCATTTCTCTATTGTTCACAACTTCTTTCCGGTTTAGCATTAACTGTGAATGTAATTAAACTATGGTTACTAACATTCATCTTATATGCCTCCGTAACAGAATCCCTCTCCTAGACCTTAATGACACTTAAATAAATAAAACGTAATAGAGATCCCTATGGTACCTTGCTAGACACCATAACCTAGATTGATATTTGCTACTTAACTGTTTACCAAACTCCTTTGAACAGCCTTCAAACCACAGAAGACCAGGTACATTCAAACCAAACTGAATTAATTTTTTAGTTCAATTTTCCTGAGACTCTATACTGAATGTCTAAGCTGAATGCAAATAATTTACGTCTCATTTTTCTTTTATCTGTGAAAGCTCTGATTCTTCAACCCTTATCATCATATTAAATTTAGAAAGTCTCTAAAGCAAATGCAAGGAAATACCACTTGCAATAAAAGTAGGCAATCTGGTGGGCTATTTACCTAGTTCAGAAATTGTTAATGTAAATCTGTGGTCTTATTGTGCATCAGTTCTTTGTCTTCAGAAACATTATCCATCCAAAGTTCAGTGCAAAAGATATGCCATGTTGAAATTCTTAATTGAAAGGTAAGTTTCAATTCGGCTTAGCAGGATACTTAAGGAAAAAAAAATAAAGGATATAACAATAAGTGAACATACTAGTAATCAAAAAATTTATAAAATCTTGCAAAGTAACAAATGTGAAAAACATTTGAAAGTGCTGTACAAATAGTTCCTGCCTTGGAATGCCAAATCATAACTACTAGTTAAAACTCATGTTCTTCTAGGAGAGCACAAAGATGCTTTTTTGCCAGCATTAGTGTTTAACCTTAGCAAAAAGAAGAGCAAAATATTAATGGAAATAGATCAGTGACAGGTAGACTCATCATTTTCTGGAGACTTCTATAAAATATTTCTAATTTCTGCAGTACTGATTTTCTAGTCCTTTAAACTACAGCATCATGAAAGCAACCTTTCACAGTAGGAATTTATGTCTATAAAATTCCCTCAAATTTAAATGTGAGAGTAAACAAAAATGTTCAGGCTGATTAAAATGAAAGTGAACACTGAAAGCAAAGCAAAATAAGAAAAAGAGGAAGAAAAAGAGGAAGAAAAAGAGGAAGAAAAAAAAGAAAAAGAAGGAGACAAAGAGAAAAAGAAAAAGGAAAAGGAAAGGAAAAAGGAAAAGAAAAGGAAAAGGAAAAAGAAAAAGAAAAGAAGAAAAGAAAAAGAAAAACAAAAAGAAAAAGAAAAAGAAAAAGAAAAGGAAAAAAGAAAATGGAAAAGAAAAAGAAAAAGGAAAAGAAAAAGAAAAGAAAAAAAGAAATAGGAAAAGAGAGGTCAAGAGTAAGTTTATTGTGAACAAAAGTAGAAAATCGTCAACCAATTTATAAGTGACTTTGTTTGCAGCCCCTGATATCTTTCCATTTCAAAAAGCAAAGACCAAATTATCCTTGTTCTCCAGCAGTGGATCTGACATGCTCTGCACCAGGCCTGACTGATGATAAGCCATGTCGTTAACACAGTGCCTTTTGTTGCAATAAATGGCTCATGGCAGGGATGCTAGCTGAGTTGACGGATCCCCTTGCATCCCATACAACAAGAAGACTGGTGCAAAGCTTTTGAAGTTGCCTGTCAATGGAATCATTATGAAAATGGGTAAAATAAAATGTTTAGAGATATTAAGAGAAGTGAAAAATGAGCACAAAGCACATTTGGTTAGAGACACTTTACAAATAATGTCCGCTATAAATATTAGGTTGCCTGTGTAGAAATATACATAACATGTATGTAGCACTATACATTTATATGCACATCTGGGACAAATACATTTTATTACAATGCAAGTGAATAAACCAGCTAAAGCCAAACATTCCTTAAACCAGATATACTGAGTAGGAAGTTCCCTTCAATTTGCGGAATAGTCAAAAGGATTCTTCTTTTAATGCCTTCACAAAAATAAGAGAAATCTAAAGGAAGAGAAAAAAGCAAAAGAAAGAGGCAAAGATCGTACTTGAACTGAGATATTACAACAGATTTTCTTCTTCTAATAGCCTATACACGTATGTGTGCTTACTTGTCTGTGTGTCTTTCCATTGCAGATGTCTATGTACTCTATATAAAATGATATATGTTATAAATTATAAAATGTTGGACTGGACTCTGTTTCCACTGTGATCAAAAGACATCTTCAAAATAATTCATTGGTGTAGGACAAGCTAAAATTTATATATGAATAAATATAAACCATATTTATTTAACAAAGAATCAATAATTTTGATTTTACTCTGAATTTTTGTCCTGTGCACTATATATTAGAAAATCTATTCTACCTTTTGTGAATCCTAACTTGCAGGTGAATAAAATAAGTTTAGTTGGTTTAAACTCTCTGTCTTTTTGCTTGCATTCTTCAAATGAAAGAAGTTTAAATACTTTAAGAGGCAGAGGGATTAAGTTCAAATAATTTCCATTTTATGACAGCAGTGTACATGGTTTACTTACCCACCCTTTTTGTCCTTTAAATGTCTTTGGCTTTACAGTCAGCAAAAGTGGGCAATATAGATAATAGTAGTGTTCTCTAAATAAAGACTTTCTATGCCTGTTTCAAAAAAGTGAACATAAGAACCTTGCAGTTCCTAGTAAATAGGAAGATATAACTTTGAAAACATCGTCTACTACTTGTGCCTAACATTATATATTTTCTTTGATTTTAAAATAGCTGAAAAAAAATCCAGTTTCTATTGTGATCAATGGAAATCTAATAGCATTAGCTTGAGTTTAATCAAATTTTATGGAAAGGTATTTATAACTTGAAGGCTGTTTTAGAAGATCTTCTAGGTATTTAGTGTTATTTCAGGATATTTTTCAGTTTACTTCTTCCAGTGCGAAAGATGTTCTAGGTAAGACTTATTCCAACCTAGATGTGCAAACATGTGCATCTCCACTCTATTTTTTTTTCACCCTACCTTCATTCTACAAGGGAAAATGTGATAAATCTTGTATCTGAACTTTCATCTTTAAATCTAACTTATGAGATTTCTTATATACCATGTGGACTTTCAGTAGTCATTCAAGCAGACAGCAATCTACACCGGAGACGACTGCATATGTAGCAATCCAATCCCTTTATATTGTATTTCATTTACTACACAAACTCAATTATCTGGACTGCTCTATTATAGAAGCAGTCCCAAAAGACCAATTTCCTGTGTCTTACATGTATTTATAGAACTTAAATGAAAACTTCCTGCTTATTATAATAGTAATTACTTTAGTGTTTGATTGTTTAAGCCAATCACTTACCAACTTGTCAAAAGTTGATATGGGTAATAAAACCATAACCTAGTATCCTTCAGAGACTCCTTTTCTAAAGTGTATTCAAATGTTACAGCGAACACAAAATAATATCCAAAGCAATCCTTTCTCAGCAGATAAGTGTGGATGTATATTTTAAAATGCTAACTGTGCCTAGTCTTTAAAAGAAAATGTGGTTAACAGGAAAAAATAAAATTGTTCTACTCTCCTCTGCCATATATCATGTAACAATAATAGTTAAGAAGCTCCATACAATGCTTCAGTCAATAACTATCCCAAACTCTGACTATTCTGCCTCCAACTAATACTTATGCTGACCAGTAATATTGGTTAATTAGTGTGATTAGTTGATTCATTAATGAATGTGATACTGTCTAGCAAGAATGATCTGTTCGATATTGATCTACACTTTTTTATCATGGTGAAAGCATTTATCTTAAAATTTTAAACAGACTAAGAGGTTCCTGATTTTCTCCAGAAATTTAGCTAAAGCATTTTCCATCTCTTGCCACATGAGATATAAGTTTTAGGACCAAGCCAACACTGAAATGTTGATAAAAGAGACATTAGGATTAAATCAGTCTCTTTACAGACATGTATTATTGACATGAAATTAAAAGTCAAATAATAGACTAAGTTTGAAAACAAGTTTAATTCAATTCTAACATGGAAAATAGTGTTTTACAGTGTTTTTTTTTTTCCTTCTCTAAACAGTTAACGAGGCAGTGACTTAACAAAGAGTTTAATTAATGTTCTTTTCAGTTCTTAAGATCAAATTATTATAGTAAATACATTATACACTTATTTTCACTCTGTTCAGCAGAACCTTTACCTGCAGCAACAGAAGTGGAATCTCCTCCTTCTAAAGCATTTATAATTAAATTAACTTCCTCAGACCTGTTGAGTCCTACAAAACTCAGTCATTGTAGCTTCTCCTTAGGACCTGAAGGAAAAATGTACCTTTTCCCTAAACATTTCATTCCCTAAACATGCTCACCCCGGCAGCTTTGGTACTCCACAGTTTGGTTCTCATACCTCTCCTTTATACGGGGCACACAGCTCGAGAGGGTC
Source organism: Crypturellus tataupa (assembly GCA_034781795.1). Lineage (NCBI taxonomy): Eukaryota > Metazoa > Chordata > Aves > Tinamiformes > Tinamidae > Crypturellus > Crypturellus tataupa. The sequence continues at coordinate 2,312,620 of JAWLRI010000144.1, forward strand.
TCCTGAGGGGCCATCAGGTCCTTATATTCTCCCTAGTGCAGGACTTGACCTCCCAGGAGTGCTCTCCCTTTCAAGTAAAGCCTCTTGCGAGAAGGAAATTGAATGCAGAGGAAAGAGATCTGTGTTCACTCTGTTAAAGTCTGGGGGTTAGTGCTTTTTATGTCATTAAGTCCCCACTTCATAAGAGCACTTGTTAAAGATGTATTTCATGTTATTGTGTTGGAGTCCTCTTTCCATGGTTTTTCCTTAGGAGGCTGACCTATGTTCCTGATTTTAGTGGCAGTTAAAGAAACTGAAAACTAAAGAGGGAACCCAAAAATGCACAGATGAGGTTCTCTTGAAAGACTATAGATTTTTTTTTTTCTTTTTGCAATTCAAAGAACACATGTAGAGGTTCAGCTGCTGTTTTCAGAAATTACCTCAAATACTATCATTTTGATAAAATAAGATTAAAAAAAATTGTCAGGGAAAGACATAGGGAAAAGAATAGCTTTGAGAGAAAAAAAAAACATTTTAAAGAAAAGTCTCATGGGACTCTGAAAGCTTCAGTCTACTATTTTGCTTTTCATTTCTATTTTATAATTTATACATTCTTTATTATAATTTCCTTCATCTTTGCTTTGTCAAGACATTCAATAAGCTGGCCATGCTCAAAACCTCTTCATATCAATAGAAAATCATTAGATGAAATAACAATTCATTACTTTTCCACATGACAGTACCAAGAATAATACAACCATCAGATGTGTTTTTTTTTACATCAACAGTATCCACAGATACTTTATTCAGGATCTCAGTTCTTCTGCTACTGCTATGATTAATTAACCATTATGACATTTCATTATACTAAAATACTGTTCTGTACAGCTTGCTTACTTAGCGATGAAGTGTGGCTTAACTTTACTTGGCAAGTCTGCTCTGGTGCTCTTGGAAGGACTGGTGGATGTGCTGCATGGCATAACTGTCTGTCCTGGTCACTGTCCAGCTCAAGTACATGCCTGAAAGCATCATACCTCTTTCATACCCTGAATTCCTGGTTTTTCTTTCAGGAACCAGAAAATAAAAAGAAGAAGAAATAGAAGAAGAAAACAAATTTCAGGATAGGATCAAGTATGACTAGGTTTCATTCTGACCTAAAACTATGAAAGTACATGCCAAGAAACAGCAGTTGAGAAATCATAACAAGCCCACACAGTTTAGGCATAACTTTTTCAATTTACTCGACTTGCTGCTGGACTGGATTCTCTGAGGTAGACTCTGGTAGGTGGACACTGGTAAGATGCTGATAGTGTAGCCATACATTGATGCATCCTGCCATATTACAAAAATATTCTCTGAGATATTCAAGGGTGCTGGTATACAGTTTTAGTTCCCAGCTAAAGAAGAAATTTGCATCTTTGCATGACAATAAATCATTTATCAAGCGTCAAGTTTGGTATTGCCATATTTAGCAAAATCAAAACACTAGAAAGCAAAACAAATAGGCCATATGAGGGAAGTTGTTCAGAGAGCTGGTAGCCCAAAGCGGAAGTCTGCTAGCCATCTTGGACTGAGTAGGTCTTCTGACTGGATTCTGTGGCTATTGCTCGGGACTTGTTTGGGAAATGCTCCTTAGTGCAAAACAAAGCATGCCAACTGCTCGCCAATGGGAAAAATTGCCTTTTGGTACAGAGAAATAATATGAGAATCGTTCAGTTTCTTAGAACTCGGATGCCTTTCTTCTTTCCTTGCTTTTCCCACAGGAATAGTCTTCCCAAAAGTGCCAGGACTATTGAGCTAGTGTTTCCTGTAGCCCTAGCCTCTCTAATGAGGAAAAATGTAAAATGCCAATCAGCAGAACTGATCCTAGTATCAGAGAAATATGCAATGACTTGAAAAAACCACTATCATTTTCCTATTCCCTCTTTTAACCAGACAAGGATGAAATTTCTATTCCTGAATAGCAAGATAAAGCCCATTGTAGATAATGATTATATTGCAGTCTTGGTCATTATGAAAGTTCATTTTGCTACCAATTTTTTTTTCTATAGCACTGAAATATTTCAACCAGGAGAAAGATCTCATTGCATTAGAGCTGCATAGACTCCTAGAAAGAGACAGTTGTCACCTGAAGAACCGACAGTCTAAGGCAAAATTAATCATGGCTAGGAAAAACACAGTTGGAAAATTTCTGAAGGATTAGCCACAAGGTCAAACCAGAACTGGTCTTGAAGGTGCCACTGGACAATTCTACTTCTCAGGAAAATGCAGTGGTTGCTAGTTCAGACATCTTAGTCCTTTTGCTCTGCAGCCTGCAGATTGTTGCCTCATGAAAGTTATTTTAAAAAATTGCCCCCAGACACTGCACAAAGCATTCCGAGTGGCTCTGACGTTTATTGGAGAGAGTGCACCTTCTACTTCATTTACCTCAGAGCAGAGAAAGACGAATATAATTGAACATGCTTCCCTCTTTTGTGCAATTTGTTCACGAACATTGCTATGCTGAGAGCAACGGGCATTAAAAACACGCCTTCCTTGACCACGAAAAGAATGTGTGCACATTCTTACCCAGACTATGTACAGGAAATCATTCACAAACGTTCAAAGGCATTGATGGGGGAAGGGAGGACGCTGGAATAGCATTCCTTGGGCAAGAGCACATGAAAGTCTGGTCAGATTAGTGTAATATATTATACAAATGTGACACAAAAATGTTCGTGGATTACACTTCCTTCGCTGTATCATATTAGCACCTCATCATCCAGCCTACCACAAACAGATGCTAACAAGATATGAGAAAAGAGCTAGAATATGCTGAGGTTTCTGTCTCCTATTAGTAGTGTGCGCAATAGACTATGATACTGCTTGCCAGAATACAATACACAAATTAGTAATGCATAACCTATAGGGGAAAAAGAGGACAATAAAAGAAAACAAAACAAAATTGCCATGAAAATAGTGTTTCCAATACACTGCAAAGTGAGGAAGCATGGTCTTGTGAGGAACATCTATCCCATCTCCTGCAAGGTTATTAAGATAAAATGGAGATAGCTAAAATTGCTTATTGGCGCTCACTAGAAATGCCCTATCAGTGTGTTTACTTAGATACTTTTAAGAAAGTTCTGGAGTGTTGATTTACTCAAACTGCATTATTTTAGCACTCTTCATACAAATTTAATTTATTTGGTTCCTTGATTTTCAAGTAAAGTTAGCCATGGTGCTGATTCAGAGGAAATAAAAAAGCATGTCATATCCTAGTCCAAGCTCCTGCAAAGCCTCTGGGAGATCTTGGCTCAGTAGTTTCTTCCCCACATTCACTCCTATGTTTCATTAAATATGATTATATTACACTTGCACAGTAGCCTTATTACACTGGATAATTCCATTTTAAAGGGCCAGAAGACTATGCAGATGCTCACATTTGCACAATAAAACCTACTATTGCCCCACACGGCCTTGCTTGCCATGCAGAGGCAAAATCAGGGGAAAAATGCATGTGTTTGTTTGAAGATGCGTTTTTTTTTTTTTTCATGAGCAACAGATGAAATTTGCAGCTGCTGAAGAAACAGCCTTCCAGATTGCCAGTTCAAGTACTTCACTCCACACAAATATGTGGCATATTAATAATAATGATAATTATAATAATAAATAATGACATATACTATATACACTGAGTTAAGCTCTGATCACCACAAATTTGTTTTTGTTTTATTTTAATACGTTTACACTGAGGGAAATAAATATGGTAGATAAAATCTCTTTGGCTTTCTCCCTCTGAATGGTAATTATGCCAGGCCTTCAGTGCAGTAAGGTTACAATTACACAACCCTGTATCTGGTTTCCTCTAGACATATGTGGAATATATACATTGCACATAAATTGGCTCAAGTTAATTATTTTTAAATAACAAGTATGCTTTTAAACATAGCAAGCAAAAATGGAACTGCCTAAATCTATTGTGGGTCATGTTTTGTTTTTCCCTGGGCAGTAGAAAACCGTGTCTGATCTTGAAAACATTTTTTGAGGGGGGATATGTGGGGGGAAGATTTCCTCCTAGACTGAAAATCAGATATAGTTTGCCCTGTTCTGTGTCCACCACAGCCACAACTCTCCAGTTTGAACAGAACCTGGTCTGTTAGAACTTAAATATGAAGTTGTAGCCCCAAAGGATTTTTTTTTCACTTGGTTATAAGTAGGGATTTATTTGGGATGTTCAGACACAAATCTGTTTTTATTACAATGGAAAAACTTGCTTGTCAAGCAGCTGAAATACAAGTTTTCCAAAAAAAATTATTTAAAAAGCTAAGCATAAAAATTTATTTCAAATGCATAAAATATGTTGTAAGAGGAAACTTGTAGCTGCTGGTGGCATCACAGCGAAAGTCCATAATGACAGCATTTCATGTCCTTAGCACGCCTTCTTCAACGATCACAAAGGAAGTGGAAAGGAAGCAGTCTCTGTAATCCCATGGAAGTGCTGAAAGAGGTCCTTTTCCAAGGTCTCAGTGGTGCTGTCACCTGTCCTGTGAATCTGGATGCTCTGTAGAGGTCCAGGGATAGTCTGGACTCCTTCCATTACTCCTGTAATTGCATTACTGAGAGGCATCTGCCGCAGGCATCTGCTTTTTCCACAACTGATCTGCACCCATGCACGTTGGGTTAGTGGCAGGAGTCCAGAGCACTGAATCAGTAGAGCTGGCAAGCATGGCTTAACAATATGTGCCTACCCAACCACTCCAGTGGGGTAACTCTCCACACTCAGGTACCAGGACAGCGGCAGTAGTGGGGGGAGAATCCACAAGGCCCCTGCCGGTTCAGGAAGTCCAGATGCTCTACACAGTTCGTTTTCTACATGATTAGTACTTCACACTTAAACATTTCTTTAAATGTATATATATAAAAAATAGGCATATGCTTATTGCATTCTTTTAAGATTCCCTATTGTATGTAATTGAATGGCATGAATAAAAAAGATCAGAAGGGTTCATCAGCACAACTCTGCCTCCTAACTTCATCGCTCAAAATCAGGCAGTCAGAGAGAAGCCTAAGGCACAGAGCCAAGTAAATTTACTCTCTATGGCTTTTTCCTATAGAGACTTGGGAGGGAGGAGCCTGAGTTCTACTCACATGGTTTCTGTTTATTTGACTATCCTTGGTTGACATTGTGTCAGCTGATTAATGAATGAATCTGGTTTTATGGCTTTTGCACATGTGCCTAGAGGTCACCCTAGGCATATTTTCACAAATTAGAAAAATAAATAAATTAATTAAACTTATTTTCTACTGGGAACCTCAACACCTGAAATAACAACTATTTTCTCCATGACTTTAGTTCTGCTCTGCCAGGACACTCTCTCCCCCTACCCTCACTCCTCTTTTTGGGGGAAGCTGAAAAATGATTCTAACTCATCGGTTGCAGTCAGGTGCTGTTGAGTAGCAAAGACTTCATAAGCTCTTAAATACAAACAGACAGCCCCAACGTTACCAGCTACTTCCAAAATGCAGATCTGAGATGCTCAGATTAGGCCCCATTTCTCCCTTCTCTTACACATGGATTTTAGAAGTAAATTTTCTCTACCTGGATGCAGGCACTTTCATAGGTGAGGCAGGAAGCATGCTGGATCCTCCCGCTCCCTATTTCTTCCCTCTTCTCACAAAAATGGGGCAGGGTAAACATCTAAAATAGCCATCAGGGGAGCAAAGTACTGGGGGAACAACGATGTACCCACCCCTGGTCCAGGAGGTGCTACTGTGGGGGCGTGTGAGGGCACATACTATGAGACAGATTTGGGTGATACAAACCCTCACCTTGAAAACTTGAAATTTTATCATAGGTTTCAGAAAAATTAGGTTTTATTTATTTGGAAGAGAGAGGGAGAGATTCAAGTCCCATTTTCTACATTAATTTCTGGTTAAAAAAAAAAAACAAAGAAAACACTCCTCATTGATCAACCTATGGAGACAAATGTGGAAAAAATAAGCATATTTGCTAGTTGTGAGAAAGCAAGAATAAATAATCAGAACTTAAAAATAAAACTTTTCAACTGTCTAAACCAGTTTCAGTCTTTCCTTGTGAGCTTCGTCCTGCTAGCTTGGCATGGGGGATGCTGCTTCTCCAAAGCAAGGACAAGGTGGCTGTGAGAGGTGAGATCCGACTGGGAGCAGGTGGGTCTCAGCGTAGGCCGCTGGAATCGGCCTTTGAATAACATCCACAGCTGATGTTCCATCACATGGGCATCCTGTGCCACAACTGTTGGTACTTGGTGGGAGCTGGCAGGGAATACTATGGCAACAGGAAGGTTTGGGAGAGCTCTGCTCTGACACTCAGAAACGATATTTATACCCAAGTCATAACGTCCTCCCTCCACCCCACAAATTTGTGTGTTAAAACTGTTCTTACAGATCTCAGCCCTCTGATTGCTTGTAATGATATTTATATACTAGCATCGTAAAAGCATTAGCCTTTTAGACCCTACAACCTGCTGGCAGTTTCACCTTTCTTCTTCAGTCTCAATTTCTAAGATTCACTCTTGGACTTTATAGAGTTTAGCTAAACCTTTCTCAAACAGCCATGGCCAATACTGCTCAATAGGAAAGACTTTTCTTATGAAGCAAGACTTTACCTCCTGTGTTTTATATATGAAGTGCATTTAGCACAACTAGAATTTATTTACTTTATTTATTTATTCATTTGCCTTCATCACAGCCTTGTATTGTGTTTATGCAACTCTGGTCATTTCTTTTACAGAAAACTCCATATAAGACCTGCTTGTCACATGATAAATCTTACTTTGTATCTTACTTCTTATCTTACTTCTAAAGGAACCAAATTATTTATAAAAGTATGACTTCTATATACACTCAGCCACAGGTTGGGTGAAAGAAAATGGTAATAAATTTCCTCCTTTCTCCTTTCCTACTTTTCTTTCTCTTTACCATCTTAATTTAGGTTTTGGTTTCTTCCTGAGATCTATAAAATTGTAATGCTTTCTCCAAGCACATAGGTCATTCTGGAAGGGAAGATGATCCGTAGCACATTCCTGAGATGAGCTATCATCCAAGTTGAAACAGGAATCCCAGCACTGAAAATTAAAGCAAGCACTCATGATTCAGGAAAAGGCATTAACCTAAGTATCAGGTCTGCTCATTACAAAATTTCAAAATGTGCTATTGAAAAATTTGAGCTCTTCCATAACCTTATATAATCTGACATACAACATAAAGCAAATCAGAAAGAAAAGTTACGTGCAAATACAAACTAAATTAGTAATCTTTCATATGGATGGGGAGAAGATAACTACATGGCATTTTGTCTATCTTTCAGTTTTTCTGCAAAACCTTATTAGGAATTTTATTGGCATATTTTTTTCGCTTATCTCTGAATAATTGTTCAACAGAATGATTTTATCAAGCTATAGATTAGATCCAGATGAAAAACTGCATTTCCTAAATGCTGATCATTATTTTTTGCAAAATTCTTTTAAAAGAAAAACTCCTCCTAAATTATTTTCTTGCTTCTTTCCTTTCAAAATAATTTTTAAAAATTGTAAGAATAATTTTTATTGCTGAGGGACTTTTATGATTAATAAATATTGTTTATATTCCCTAAACATAGATTTGTATCATATGCTCTATAGTCTCTACTGTTATACCTACAAATGTACATTAAGTGAATGCAATTTAAAAGAAAAATATTCTTAAACTTTTCAATAAAAAATGAGTAACTGGTAACAGTTGCCATACTTAGTACATACCTTTTTTTTTCCAAATACACAGTTTATGTAGTTTTTGCAGTTCTGTTTAATATATATATATTTTTGGTCCTTGATGTAGCATTATTCATTTACTCTTTGGCACAAATGAACAATGTCACTAGTTATTATTGGTTTGTTGCATGACACCATCTTTGTCCTGTTGTTGCATAACTCTTTTAAGTGAATTACTGATGGAAAAGCTCACAGAAAGTAAATTCATTTTTTATTGCATTGAAACATAGTAGCTTATTTTTTCACGAGCAAATTAGATTGTGCAAATTTTCATATAAAATTGAGGCAATAAGGGAATAAAAGCAGATGAAGACAATTCATTTGAAAATCAAAGGAATGCTCTCAGAAATATGTTGGCAGGATTCACCCAGCTCTATTTTAAAACCATTTAAATGCCACATAGAGCAAAAGAGAAACAGGAGCAATGGTTTCTTCTGGAATCAGTTCAATCAATTAATCTGTCTCTTTTTTCTTACTCATTTAATTACCGCCGTGAAAAAGCAGAGGGAATTAAATCACAAAATAACTATTCAGATAACATGATGGATCTAATTGAAGTCTTTGTAAGTGATCAAATTCTGAGGTAGAGCTAAAGCAGCCTCCTTCCTCACCCCTCCCGGCTGCGCATGGCAGTATGAACTAGAGGGTGCTGACCTAGGAAAAGAGTTTCAACACGAAGACTAACATTTCTTGCTTGCGCAGCTGAAACCAAACCTTTCAAGTAGCTGGTACAACTTTAAAATATTGGCTGTGCTCCTACACGGCTCTCCTGCTTCCTGCAAGCTCCACAGCCCCACAGCCCCTCCACAGCTGGGCCCTGCTGCAAGGCTGCCATGGAGCACCTGGAGACCCAGGGCACAGGTGGAGGTCTCCTCTTGTGGACTGGTGGCATCCCCACGGACACTCTTGGTTGCTTGCACTGGGCTTGGAGGGATGAACCTGGGCTGTGGAAACCTCATCACCATGGGGTGCTACACCCCAGAGCCCTGGGGTGCTTCCCACACAGAAAAAATAAAAAGGTGGGTTTTGGCCCCATTTCACTTAATTTCTTTTTTTTTTTTCCTCTTTTTTTTTTTTTCTTCCTTTTTTTTTTTTCCCTTTTCCTACAACATATGCTTCTTTCCCTCACAGCCCCAGGTACAGGCTCAGAGTCATCCCTTGCTCTTCCCTCAGCAAGGAAGTTGCTCTCCCATAGGGACTGCCGAAACACATCTTTCCCAGGCCAGATTTATCTTTGGACAAGGACCTCCTGTCTCTCCTGGCAACTCATCACCATGTCCTCCCAATTGCACCTACCCGGGCCAGGGGTGAGAATGGCATGCATAGACATGCAGCATTCCCAAAAGTGAGGGTTCCCCTCTGCATGGGCAACACTAGCAGCAGAAAATGCTGGTGAGGTGTCAGCCAGCGGGGTACTACCTCATGTGGGTGTTTGCTGGGAAAAATCCCAAGGGAAAATACTGTCAGGATCAGGAGTCTCATGATTTCTCTGCTTCTCTCTTTGAGGCAACTCAGCTGTGAGGAATATCACAGCTTTCCTTCCCGGCTACTGCTGTCTCAAGAAAGGACTTTGCCACTAATTAGAGCTTGGTCCTTTTTCCTTCCCCTTTATATTTTAGTGAAAGGAAGATGTAGGTGAAACAGGTAAAAAGTCTTTTATATGTTTGAGTCAGCAGTAATCGCGTCCGTAAGCTCCAGCACAGCGGATCAGAGAGATGAAGACAAAGCAGTTTAACCTATTGATTCTCCCAGTAGAGGGCATTAAACTTACACTGATCCGTCCCTAGAACTGGCAAATGGTCCTGTATCCCATTACCACAAATATGAAAGTGCTTATAGTGGTGCATGATCCCCGATCTGTGAAGATGGACAAGGGTATATATTTTGTATTAATATCAAAAGAAGTTTAGTCAGAGGATTTTTTTTTCCTGAACCATAGGTACGAAAAACCTCCTGGGTAATCCATTTCCTGAAATTCTTCAAGACTTCATAAGCCGTAACAATGAAAATCATAACCAGCAAGCCTTTTAATTTCCTTATTGTGTTATTTAAGCAATAAGACATGACAAAGTTTGTGCTATGCTGGGATCTCGCCATGCCTCAGGTGAGTTGTGTTAGGCAGGAGGCTGAAAATCAAAAAGCTGAAGCCACCTGAAAAGAGAAGCTGTCCCAGGACACTGTGAGATTTTTATCACTTATTCACATCTCTGTATAACTAGACTCAGAATCAAAAGAGACAATTAAGGCAGATATACTAAAAGTTAAATGTTATCTGCCATTATATCATAATTATATATAAGTACTGTTTCATAAGCAATAAAAGTATATCTGTTACTTAATTTTCACCTGATTTTTCCCCTCCTGGCTTCAAAGTGGAAAAAAATGCATTATAAATTAATGAAAAATCACGTATCTTAATTTTACCAGTTTTTACTTCCCTAACTTATCATCAAGCCTTCCCAAATTTCCAAAATAAACATACACAAAATTAAATTGAAATTGCTAGTATCTTCAGCTTTAAATTCACCTAACTAAATTTTTGTTTTGTCTGTGTGTCACTGAAAAAAAATACATCATTTAAAAAAGAAACTTTCATCCTTGCTACAAAATGTTTCACCTGGAAAAAGGAGGTTGTTTTATGTTACTTCTACCAACTATTCTATTTTATTTCTTACTGTCTGCTTTCAGTCTTTTGTCACGTTGTGGCTAGCAACATGTATGCCATATTTGTCTTGCAAACCTTCCTCATAAAGGAATTGCTACAGCAACAGTAAAATCGCTTTAAGTGCCCTGGAATTTGAACCATGGAATCGATCCTGATTGTGTCAGCTGAGGTACAGGAGTTTCCCTGCCCTGTGAGCACATGCTAGGGTAGAAATCCCCTTTCAAGACAGCATCCTCTTTTAAAACCCACCTCTGCAGCTTTTGATGACGGCACACACCAGCTGTGACACAAGGTACTGTTACACCAGGACAAGAGCATCCTTAACCCTGTCAGCAACAGCAGGCAAATCAGAAGTATTTTGCAAAGCAGTGCCTCAGTTCCAGGATCTCGGGCTCAAGCAGTCACAGACACAACTCACGCTGAGCTACACATGTGTGGAAGTGTTTGCACAATAAGATACTTGATCAGTTTTGTGATTTTTTTTCCCAGCTGTATAAGCTTTAGAGTCACAAAGTGCTTTGGAAAAGATGGAGACTGGAACTGAGCACCCAAAACACTCACTGATTTCAGTGACATAGATGGATCTAATTACGGGAATATAGTCTCAATAGGTAAAGTCCGAACCAGATGTAAAGTATGTGGGGATAGAGGTAGACAGTAAAGGGAATCCCAACAAGAGGTAGGCAAAGAACAGGAGGGTAGCAACATTTACAGGGAGTAGAGTGAAAGAGGAAGACACAGAGAAAGAGTTAGGAGGCAAAACCAACTCATCAAGGTGACTTACGAAACAAAAACCAAGAGGGTTATTAAATATATAAATATGTCTGTTTTTTCCTAGAAATGTAACAGAAGGGGGGGAAAAAGTCAGAAGGAAGCAGCTTTGCTGGAAAGGTTTAATTATGTATAATTGAAAACAAGAGTCACCGCAAAAAAAAAACCCCAAGAAGCCACAGCAGTATCTATCAATTTAAAGGCACCCCAGAGCCAAAGGCTGGGTCTAGTCAATGGCCATTGCCTTCATGTTCCTGTGAAAACTCACTCAACACCCAGATGGTGAAGTGGAACAACAAAAACAACTCACTCACTCTCCCAGGATGGTGCCAAGATAAGATCCCAGTCCCTTACAGCAGCTGGAGTTTCCTGACGCTTGACAGCAGCTTGTCAGGGTGTGGGGAGGTATTTGTAGAGAAATCGAAGCACCCTGTAATTTTAGATAATTTGCCTCAGCGTGCAGGAATAACGAATTGCTTCCGTTGTGTTGGAGTCAAAATCACATGGGGAATTGTACTGCAGGCCATCCTGATAGCTATTTATGTTAGTCAAAGACAAAGTACACTATGTACTTTTAATTATAGCTGTGCCACTCTCATTGTGATAGATAAAGTTGTGTCAGCACTTCCACTATAAAACCCTATTTTTAGGGGTATATAACTGAGCTGTTAAATTTCGCTTTAGGCTGAAACTTGGCATGCAAAGTCTCAGCCTGGAAGCACTTTTTTTTTATTTTTACACAAATATGAAAAAAATACTTTTGGTCACTTTTTATTTTATAGGAAAGCAGATTTTAATATTTAGTCTTTTCTAGCTCTGAAAAAGTTTCATTATTTGAATTTTACAATCTTGTCCGTTATATGTCATGTTGCATTTTTAAAAATAGTGTTGCTTTTATTCATATTGGCAAATTGGCTAGTGTCCATGAGCAGTAACTATTTTTAATCATGTTTTTAACCATATATCTATATTTATATTGTTATGATCCATGCTCCGGAATATGTAAGGAATAATAAATGACAGGCCATGCAGGCTTGAGCATAAAGAGCCACAACAGCTGTTAGTTCACAACCACCACACAACTTGGAGTGTAGTCTTCAATTCATTAGCATAATTAATTTTTAATAATGACAGCATTTGTTTGTTGTCTGAAAAAAAGAACAGAACACGGGGCCTGCTCCCTCCAGCCCTCCGTCACTTAGCCAGAGCTTGGGGCTGTCAATGTTGTCCCAGCATCAGTGCCCTTCCCTTGTAGAGCGCAAGCAAAACCATGCTTCATCACTGTTTCCACAGGATGATTCCACAGAGGTACACAGAGGACACGGAGGCTCTGATAGCTCCGGGATGCCTCCACAAATCCTGCCTGTTTCACAACACGCACCCACAGACTGTTGCTTGGGGTACATCAGAATGGCCCATAGCACGAAATGGCTCTTCCAGGCTCAGCCCGCTGGGTTAGCTGGGTGACATGATAAGTCACCTCTTTTCACAAGATTACTCAGCATTAAAAAGACTGCATATGACAAAGGAATGGGAATTTAAATCTTATCGCTGGTGGCATCTCTGTGTACTTGTAAAACAAGCAGCTAAAATATTTGTTTGTCATTAAAAATCTGAGATATGTATTCTATCCTGTGAAAAACAAACGGGCAGGTTTCTACCACTTTTATACCAGTCAACTGATAAATTTAAGCTTGATTTCCTCCTAGGAGGAAAATAAGATATGCCTTTAGAAAGCTGCACAATCTGAGTACAGAATTTGGCCCATTATGCCATGCAAAATTTAATTAGTTTTTTTTTTAAAAAACGGTTCTAAATAAGTTCATATCTGGTCAACAGCACTGATTCCGGTCAAGTCCTGCCCTCGCTTTATTTTAATTTGGACGAGTGGCTATTGCCTCTTCCTCAAGAGATGTCACACACACGCACAAAAAAAGAAATAAAGACCACCAAATAGTAATATGTGTACGGACTTGTAAACACGATCGGCCTGATCTTTGAGTGTCTATCAAGACTGAGCTCACGCAGACTTCAGAGGGGATCCAGCTTTGTGGCTGCCTGAGAATCCGCTCCTTTGATTGCCATGCAGAACCGCAGCAATCCTTTCCAAGCCAAGGCGAACGCGTCTCCGCTCTGAATGGCCACTTTTGCTTTTACTCAGCGCAGCAGTAGGGGTTAACCTGTGCAATTTGTGGCTCACAGTTTCAACATCGCTTTAAATTAAAAAAAAAAGGGAAAAAAAGCATTTCTCGCTGATCCTTTTACATTCCAGCAAAGCAATTACCGCATGCGCCCAGATGCCATTCAGAGAGGACAATACCAGCCTCTTCACAAAGGGCATCCTCGTTTCCCCATTTTCCTTGCAAGCTGGAAAATGTGGATTTGCAGGAATCCAGGAGAGCGCAGACGCCTCCTCTCTTTAACCCTGCCTTGGGACATGATAAAGGGGAAAACAGCAGCAAACTCACAGGAGAGAGTACCCGGCATTAACAGTACGAGCTGGCGCAATGGCAGGCAGGCAAGAGGATTGTGCAGCCAGCCCTGGCACCCATCAGCCGTGCGTTGGGCTCCGAACACCGCACTCTGCCTAGGAAGAATAACAACAACGCCAAAACTAACCTAAAAATGGAGCCTTTTCTTTTTTCTTTTTTTTTTTTTCTTTTTTTATTAGCGCCCTCCCGCTCTCTTGCATGTGGGAAGGGGAGGGGCCTGTTTATTGCCACGGATTTTTTTCCCCTTCTTTCTCCGGGTCTTTAATCCCAGACTTGGCTTGTTGCGCTTCAAATTGAAATATCCTGAACAGATGTAAAAACACATGTGAGCCACTGCTCACAAGCTGTGCAAAGCTTTGTTTCATCTGCTGATGATGTGAGCCTAAAGGAGATCTTTTTAAAATTTCATCACTATTCAAAAGGATAATTAATACGTACCCCCAGGCTTTGATTATGCTATACCCAGTGTGTACTGCTGGTACAAAAATAATGAGGCTCTCATCAGGCCGAATGAATACTTGCAGCAAACATTCAGTTTCCATAAGAAATTTAAGATTCAGCGGCGGTACCATGTAGGTGGCTTAATCTAATTTTAATTTGTAACACAATACAATAGATAAGATCATTTGTTTGTAACCAGCGCAGGCATTTTGTTTACATGAAACCCCAGTCAGCATTCAGCAGATGGTCTTTTTAAAGCCTTAATTGAAGTTTTCTAATCTAACCTTTTTTCCCTCCATTACGAAGGGGAAAATAAGACACACGCACCAAAAAGAAAAAAAAAAAAAAAAAAAAAGGAACTACAAGGAAGCAGAAAAACACAGTAAATCCCTTCTTTTGCAGGGCGAGCACAGAAGAACATTTGAACATTTCTGCCCCCTGTCAGATGCGGGTCCACTCAGAGCCGAGAAGACTCCCAGGTCAGGGTTTGCAACCTCCTCCAGAGGTGTAAGGATGGGGCCTTTTGGCCCTATCTTTGTAGCTAGTGTGTAGGTTGGCCAGAAAATCACCGCCGTTCTGCCTCTTTCACGCTCCTGAACCAGTCTTTTCCAGGGATCAGGCATCACCCACTCGCTCCCGCCTTCTCATAGACTTGCTATTAGATTTTAGTTTTTGTGTATGTTCTGCATTCAGATATTGTGGTTTCAGCCTCCTTCTGATCTGTCCCTGCTGCCCTCAATGCCACCGCATTGACCACAATAATCACTTTTCTCCTCACCGGCTCCAGGCTGCCTCTGGCAGCCTCCCAGTAATGTGCACTGGAACACAACCTTTCCCAAACATCATTCATTTGAAGAGTTGACTCATTGGGGTTTCTCACAAAAACAATTCAAGTGAGGAGTTTATTTTTCTTTACATAATCTGTGGGGAACATGTTGAGGATGAGTGTCAGCCTCTCAGCCCTTTGGGAGAAATGCACCGTCACAGTGACAGATGATGCAGAGAAGCCACCGTGTCCTCTTCATGCTGCTGGTGCAATAGCCTTGCCATGGGATGAAAGTGAACTCAGCAGGACAGACACCATGGGCTGCCTAGGAGGGCTGTGACTACCTCCAGGGATCCTGTCTCACTGCCACTGTTTCTGCAGGAGGGATGCGATTTGTGCCACCATGACCCAGTTCCAGAGCCCTCCTCTCTGAACAACTGTGTTACAGAAGTAAGAAACTATGTCATATAATAAAGAGAACTGAGCACTGCTCATAATACATGACCTGGCAAGAGTGGCTTTGAGCTTTTCTTAAGCATAGAATTATTCATCATTCCACTAAGGAATAATCAAACATGGAGTACTTCTAGCACTATCACAAAAAATCATTGTGGTTGACTTTCTACATGGTAGTCTGCAATTGAAGAGATAGATAAACATAGAAGAGGTTGGTCAAAATGAAATGAGCTAGAACTAGCAGTTCCTCTGGCCTAGCTGTCCTTAGGTAGGGTGCATTCCCACACAGCTGCTCATGCTCATACATTCATGCTCTGGAGCTCCAAGCCAGCAGGAGAGGAGTCATGTTCAACTTCAATGCCATAAGAACCATGTAAGAACGATGAAAAAGCCAAGCTCATAACATTATACATTTCATAATGATATAATGGCCATCAGTATAAGTGGAGGATGGTGCTCATGGAGTGATTTATACACTGGAAGAAAATGAATATGAGTCTTGGGATAAAAACATCCTTCGAGGAGACCACAAGCCAGCTGGGCCTCTCAGCACTGCACTCATGGAGTTATGTGGCTTTTGACTGGGGATGGCTTGAGTCCTGTCAACTCACAGTCCAGCATACGGAGGCAGGAGACTAAACAAGAAGGGCTTCTTTGCCTTTTGGAAAGCTTCATACATTCTCATAGAAATAAACAACCTCATGGGATGTCTGTCAGTGTGTATTCTAAATAAATGTTAATCTAGGTCCGTTATCTTCTTACAGAGAACTGGAAGAAACACCGTTATTGTCAGGGTAAATTTGACCGGGCTAGTGTTTCAACAAAAAGGCTCAAATGTCCATACTGCTCAGCCCCAGAGGGTCAGCATCATCCATTAATGGCCTACCTGGGCAAGCAATTCATTCACCTTGATCTCTGTGGTGATTTATGGTAGATTAGATCTTTTCCATGCTTCACCATGGAAATAGGAGATTCTTCTCCAAAACACACCTGTAACTCCCAAGGTGATGGAGAATATCTCGTTGGCTGTCAGTCACATATACTTAGATTTTTTCCTCTTTTCAGGCAGCCATTAGAAATTAAGATGATCATAGACACTCTAACATATCTAATTCCAGGAGAGCAGTGACAACCATTAGCATATTGGATGCCATGGGTTATGGGTGCAGCAAAAGGTTGAAGAGGGAGAGAGAGACAAATACTATTATTTCCAATTACATAGATGGGGGCTTCTGCATACAGAATAATTTAGAAACTGGAAGAAAACTAATACCAGAACTAGAATTAGGATTTTTCCCATGGAGAACATAAACTTCTGGAATGGCTTTTCTGAAATGAAACACAGCAAAAGCCATTAACCACAAAATATACATAACCTGAAGGATTTGTTTTCTATCACTATAATCTTGGCAAGTTTTTTGCAAGGGCATGTAAATAGAGACTTTGATGTAAGATGGTCTATTCAAGAACAAAGAAAACATCTCTTTCACTTTGTTAATTTCATCATATTTCATCAAATTTACCTTCAAAGTCTCATAGCTGTGAAACACTTTTATACTGTAATGCTCACTTTAAACCTTATACTCTCAAGGTAGTGTGCAGAGATTTATCCTCATCCTAGTGAGTTACCTAATTCAATTCTCTGTAAGTGTTTATAAACTATATGTACAAATGTAATGCTTTCTATTCCTATAATTCTAACGGAATGTGGAAAATAAAGTTATAGAATGCAAATGTCTATTCACTGAAAATGTACATCACAGGTAATTCAGTGCCACATAGTTTTTCACTATCAGAGGACAGAAGCATGGGAAACATAGAAGTGGGCTTCTAAGTTTGTTTGCATAATGTGGTCCTAGAAGTTAAGATTCTTTTGAGTGTCTGATCTATGTGGTGAGAGTATAGAGGAAAATTAGGAGGGCAGGTTAGAGGCCATTGCCTTTTTCCCAATTAGGCATCATAAGGAAAATTGCCACAAAATACTTCCATGGCAAAGCTCTGATTTAACTTCAGGGAGCATAATTTCTTCTTTGGCTTTTCATGTGTCTTAAAGCCACAGTTTAAGACAAATTACCTGGACTTCAAACCGGTGTCCCTTCCTTTAGCCTTTTGCATCTCTGGCTAGGCAGCGCCCTTCCAGAACAGCTGCAGACATACAGCTCCTTTGAAGACATTCGTTTAAGAGCCTTAATCTGCAAAAATATTGGGCCCACAGATTAAATCTGTCTGACACATCAAAGGGGCATGTCACCCTAGTTGTTTTATACAAACCATTGGATGCATGATCAGAAGAACTCAGCTGTGTAATGTTTCCTGCAGTATAAAGAACAGCATTCATTCATATTCCAAATCCCTTGTGAAGTATCATATCTGTTCGCTGTGAAGGAGTAGTTCATAAACAGTTGCAAAATACATAAAAGAGTAGTCAGACTTAAAATTACTGTTTTCTTTGGTTGTGCATATATTGCATGGATAAATCTCTGGATTTAGATTGAAAATCATGTCCCTTAGATAACACATCATTCTAGTTAAAGGACATGGACCCTTTCGGGACCGGTTTAGAAAGGGGCTTTGGCTTTTTGTATGTGCAAGTTTCATTTAACATAACTTTCTTGGATGAGAATCTTAGAAAAGTTTGCTTTTTTACAGAGCCACTTTCCCCATGTTGAATTTGATCCTGCAACTTGACATCTGCTCACATTGATTTGCTGGTAGACCTGCACCAATGGTACAGCATGCAATGCCCAAACTCTTATAAAAGAGGAAACGCATTCCCATCTGATCAATTTGAGGTATAATTGTCACACAGGCTAAAGAAGCATTTAGCAGGCTCGGAGCCATTGAACCTATGCAGCTCCTCCCAGGCACGCAAAACACTGGTTTTCCATGAACCTGCCCAAAACAGGAGGACATGGCACAGGGAGTTATTTATAAGATGGAATTTTTTGTAGGTCAGTTCACTGCAGGCATTTCTCTCCACACTAGGATATCTCACGACCAGTTACTCTAACCTCCTAATCCACATCTATATATTGCGGTATTGCTGTCACTGAGGACATGACCGATCTGATAAGGGCGTATAACGGATAAGACACTTTTTTCACAATATCTAAAGCCACATATATTTCCACAGTCACAGCGGGACATAAATATCCACAGCAGAGAGTGGTGGTGTTGACTGCCTCCTGCAAAAGCACAGGTTTGGCTATGGAAGTTGGGAGTCAGTCCCCTGGTTTTCCTCTATGTCTTCTCCCCTTTTATGGTGTTACTCAGCAACCTAACTTCAGGACATCATTCATAAGGATGTAGTTACCATAAGGAACAAAAACAGACAAACAGTGGTATCTATCAGGAAAAAAAATAATAATCCAAAGAGATATTCCTACTTGAAGGAAAACATGCAAATCACCTCATAGTGCATGCTATTTGGTCCCTTTGAGTGAAGGCAGAGATGATTTCAGGCTTGACATTCAGATAACCATTCTGCCGTTGATCTCATTTGTTGCCTCCAAACAAAAGGGCATTTTGCAGTCCTCTCCCTCCTTTACCCTCACACATCCTTCTACTAAGGTAAATGATCAAATCCAAATCCCGGGTTAATGAGTGCCAATCATTGCTGCAGACCCCTTTTCACGCTTGGCAACAAGTTCCCCGAGCCTTAGCAAACAATTATCATTCAGCTACTGTAGAAATTGATTCTTGGGTTGACGAGAGCAGTCCTCCCTCGGCTGGTAAGGTCCTGCCATGGGAAGCAATTACTGCAAGATGCCAGCTGACAGACTCATTCCGTGGAAAGTCAGGTTGTCTTGATCCTCAGGCACTCTCTAGGCAAATTGTATCCTTACACTCATCTCAAACCTCTTACGAACTGTTGGCTTCTATCAGGAAAAATGGATTGTTCCCTTTGTTTCTGTGGCATTTGATAGAATAAAACTGGACATTCTGCCTGCACAATAAGGAGATTTAATTTTAAAATTCTCACACCAAAATGCTGCAGTATGATAAAGAAAAAGAGAATCATAAAACAATGAAGATTGCTACTTGCCTAGGGAACAGTAATGCAGCACAGCTACTACGACATTTTTCTTTTTCTGTGTAAAAAGCCCAAATTCTATTAGCAGTAGCCTGTCTCTTGTGATCATAATTTTCATTTTCCCATAATTTTCAGATGGTTTCTTGTACCACTTTCATGCCATGTTATCTGACATTAGAAATTTTAAAATCTTTAATATTCCAAGGTGGGCAACTGGAAAAAAAAAGCAAAGATTATCTGCATAATTATAGCATTAATGGCAATAGTTGAACTTTGATTGAGATTTTGCCAAATGATGCAAAACAAAGACTCTGACACATAGCTAGTATCAACTAACAAAAAAAGGTGGCATTTAAAGTCAGAAAAAACGTGATCTATCATTAAATGATGAAAATGTAGGACTGACTAAATAAATCATGTAAACCATGTGCTCCACTTCAAACATAGTCAATGATAAAGAACACTTTTTCATGAATTCATACAATAATTCTTGGGCTTGTTTATTTATTGTTGTCTGTGCCAGAAGTTCATGAAAGCATTATCCCTAAGTTTAATGACTGCAAACCCTCAAGACACAAACACGTAAAAGATGACATGAAGAAAAACTACAAAAGTAACAACTTTTTAAACTTACTTGTATTCTAAAACTGTACCCTGAAGTATTTGAACAACTATTGGAAGCAGCATAGGTGATGTGAGTCTTATTGTTCTCATTGCTATAGGTAAAATATATCCAATCTGCTGAAAATATTAGGATTTAAGAATGTCTTAGAAATGTGTTTCAGGACCAAATCTTCATCTTTATAGTATAAAGATGGCCTCAGTAGAGCTAAACAGGCTCGAGCAAGCTGAGAGTCAGGCTTGGACCTTTCCCAGATTCTGCGAAAATATTTCTTAGGATTCCTCCTAATTAATTTTTAACCTTTTTAGGCTTTCTATTCCCTCTGAAAACCTTTTACAATATATTTTTTTTGCCTTTTCTTTTTGTATTAACTGCTTTCCAGATTCAGTGAGTATGGAGTACACTCTTAGGAAGCCTTTTAACCTGGCTGGTAAGTTAAAACTCTCTAAATCTCACATGCCCACAGGGTTTCCCACCTTAATTAATTAATAACCCCCTCCTTGTCCTTTTAACTGGGTCATGAATTAATTTAGAAAGTTAATTATGCAATTCTTTCCTCTCCCTTTCCTTATGCCTTTTATCCTTGTGTCCATTGGCTATAAACAACCTGGAAATACAGCTATGTAACTGCAGATGGATGCTGTAAGCTTTGGACTGAAAAGTAAAAAACAAAAATCAACATACCTCACCCCTGCTTTCCCCTTCTCTTTTATTTTTCTGTTTTCTATAGCAGGCTTTCCTAGGCTTTGTGGAGAGCAGTAAATCCCACCAACCACTTAAGTAATAAATTAAGTCAAAACAAAGGAAAAGAAGAAAAAATAAATGAGTGTGGATGTATGTAGGGCTGTGAGGAAGCAGAGGCCATCAGATAGGTTAAAAAAAAAGGCAGTAAATGGCTGTGTGATGTCCTCCAACCAGATCTTTACCATGTTGTTCTTTTAGATGTGTTCACTGCATTATTTGGAGTGAAAAATGGGTAACAGAAAAGAATTGACTTCTTGTAACCTATGCTGTAAGAGGCAAGGCCTGTTTTGGTATGTCTCTAAATATGTAGAAAGAAGTTCGGTCTGTCTAGAAAGGCTTTTTTACGACCTCTGTGACTAATGTGGAGAACCTAAAAACTGATGGATTTTTTTTATCCTCTCTTAAAATTCCCTGCTGAATTCTAAAGAAAAGGTCCACCCATCTTTGCCCCTGCATAAACAATGGAAGTCAATTGCGAGATAGTCACCCTCACCCAAAGCCTGGCAAATAAATCCCCAAAGACCATACCTTCAAACAGAAACACTTTGGAGTATCCTGAGTCAGCCACAATAACTTTCCAAGAAGGTAGGATTGGAAAGTACCTCTCAGGTCAGGATGTCCAAGACTAACTATTACTGTCAACCAACTGAATAATATGATGTCTAGTATTAGCATGCTAATTCCAGTTAATATAATCAGAAAGCTTTACTGTCTAACCCTATATGGGGTGTCTGTGTGCTTCACCAATCTAACTAGATAGGGTGTAGAAAACCCCGTAGGACTTAGCTAATGATAATGTTTCCTCTTTGACAAGCAAGGCAGTGGAGACACCAAAGAAAGTACCCATTGAGTCTGTGGTGCAGACAGGAATAGGATCCGACATCTGAATCCCTGTCCACAGCTGTAGCCACCAGACATACTGCAGAATGCTTCTTTTTAGCATAACTGCTTCAGAGATTAATATTTCATACAATCATCAAGACAAAGGACAAAGGTTGCCATAAGGCTGCAATATTCTGTACAGGAAGTGGTATCTACACACTGAACACTTTCCTCAAATCTAACATTCACAGTAGGGGCCATTTATCTTGGCACACTGCCTGTTAAAGCCATTGCTTGCTTTTTCTTTTCCTTCCTCTTTTGCAGTAAGTGACAAATTTCAAACAGCGCGAACATCTTAACTTTGTAAGCAGATAACAGGAAATATGACTATGAATGAACCTGCTCTGAGGATTAACTGAGGTGAATGCCCATTGAAAATGCATAAAGGTTTCAAATGTTACTCATGTCACTAAGGGGACGTTGCATATTCATTAAAGTATCACAAGGACCTCATTTCATATTAATGGAGAGGTCATACATCCTTCCAGAGGAATTCCATTGCGAAGCAGAACAAATCAACGTGCTATTATTTTAAGCACTACCAATTTGAAGCTCTCCAAATTCATGGAACAGTCTGCATTTGCAAAATGATTTAGTTACTACGAAAAATGTTACTGACTTTTCTCATCTAGAGGAGGTATAACAGAAATGTAGTAAGTGACTTTACGTATGGAAACTCAATTGAAGCAGCATATTAGGTATTCCCTTTTGGTGCACAGGAGAGCTTTAAACATTATGATATTGAGATATATATATATGTATACATACACATGGTATCAGTGTTCTCAGGCTACTTTATTTGGCTGTAGTAGGGAAATTTGAAAGTTTTGACTTTTTAACAAAATTCATCCATCTAATCCTTTGAATGTTCAGAACATCTCTTCCATTGCATTTTTTACAGCGGAAATAGCCCAAAGTTTCCCAGAGGTAAGCTAGATAAGGACCTGTATAGCTTAATTTTTTTGAGAATTAGAGTCACAGAAGTATTCAATATATATCAATTTTTGTTCACGCATTACACAAACTCTTAGAAACTGTGTTTCTAAACGTTGGGATGGCTAAGTAGCACTGGAACCAATACAGGTATTAATCTTTCTCCTCTTCACAAGAGAAAAATATTCCAGTATTCATATTATTAGAATATGCTAATGGTGGAGCTAATTGGAAATTTTGCAGTGAGACCATGTTTCACAAGAATAGGACATTTTACTGAACCTGCACTGTTTTGTATTTGCTGAGCAGCCCTAAGGTTCCTTTTAGAAGCAGCGCCAGTTGCCCTCAATTGCCTGCAAATTCACGAGGGCAGTGAATTACTGGGGTGCCACTTGTCCTTCTGAGCCTCCACTTCCAAGGCAGATTACTAGCCTCCTGGATAGGAATTTTGTATTTTTGGACAGTCAGGCGAGCTGTCTCACCAGAAGCGTGTCTACATCCCATGTAGCGCCAGGCAGCTGTATGGTGACATTGCTTCATAGTTCTTCCATAATGCAGAACTGACACCAGCACTGCTGGACACAGGTGGAAGAGACGAAGCCTAGTCTCTAGAGGAGAACACTGCAGTGCTGTATGTGCAATGTCCTAGACTACGCAGACTACAGCTGAGTACTTACTCATCTACTAGGTTTGGCTTGATGAAATCCTGGCTGAAAGTCTACTGTGACTTGGACAGAATAAAGTCCAGCTGACCTGGGAACCTGGCATCCATGGAGCCAGAGGTTTCAGAAATCTGGATGCTGTGGAGAAAGGAGAAAACAGAGGAATCTGAAGGGAAACATCCCAAATCTAAAACCTACAAGCCTGGCAGCTGCCAAGGAAAGTGGCATGATCTTGTCAATTCGCTGCCTACTGCTGAAGAACAGTTATGAAGCTGACAAGAGTTAAGTCAATATCTCTCAGTGGAGGGAAAGGTAAAAGAAAGGAATGTGATTAATTTAAAAAAGTGATGCTCACAATTCCTACACATTTTTTTCAGAATTTCCATTTTGTGACATGTTCTGAATAATTGGAGATTGCTCTAAATAAGAAACAAAACCAAAGTTGTCCCTGCAAAAACTTTCCATGAAAGATTAAATTTCAAGTTTCAGGCAATTAGAATTTTTAGTGGGTTTTCTTGAGCAAAGAAATATTTGCAACATATTCTTATGTAAAACCGAAAGAAAAAATAAAAGAAGAAAAAAAACCCAGATATGTATTAGTGAGAGGTCTGCCAGGATACTTCAGGTCTGTTCCCGTTCAAGATAATTCTATAATTCCTCAAACATTGTCAATTACATGCAGTACTCTTCCAGTGTGGTCCTCTTTTTTTTTTTTTTTTTTTTTTTTTTGGCTTTTGCTCTGTCTTCTCATCTCCTTTTCCATTTCCTTCCCTTTTTCCTCTTCTCTGTCTTTCCATTCTGCCTTCTGGGTTTTGCAGCTTGTTGGGAAATGAGACCCTCCCACACAATGGTTATACAGTTAGGAATATATTTGAATACACATTTAGGAAACACAGTCTGTGTTGTGCTGCTATGATACCCATTTCAAATTGTTTAGATTAATGGCAGCTACATGCCTAATTTATTACAGTAATTATTGTGATAATTTAGAGGAGATAAATTGAAATCTATTAGAATTTAATGTAAAAAGCTGTAATTAGTCTGCTTTGGAGAGGGGAGAAAGCCAATGCACATAACTGAAAATCCATTAAGCCAATTATAATGTTACTGAGGCAGAAAATATGCAGCCATCTAAAATATACCCATGACTTTAGCATAACTGTACCCTAAGCATACAAGCCCATGTGTCAGATTCTTTCATTAATTTAATAAACACATCAAGGCAAAAAATGAGAGAATTCCTTAATCATGATAATTAATGCACATAGTTCAGACCCAGAGTTAGGGTGGGCAGACGGGGGAGAATAAAATTTTGTTGCCATTGAGCAATTATCATGTAAATAAAACTGCAGCAAAAGCATTGGAAAGGGTTTACAGGAGAGGAGGGTACACCGCTAATCATGGCATAGGCTTTCTGAGCTATTCCCTGAAGTGCTAAAAGCCGTCCTGGTGCAATTAAAAAAATAATAAAAATAATATAAAAAGAGAAGACAGCAATTTCTATCACCTATTTACTGTCAAATTAATTCAGCTGCTCCTGAGATGCCATCTGTATCAGGAGAGCGAGAGTGTCACTAGCTTTACGATCCATCAGGAGAAGTGAGCGCGCTGTTCTGTTTGATGGCTCTGATAATGGAAAGAAGCTAAGCAATTGCAACAGATACATCATAGATTTTCTCATAATTACCTGACCTGTTACACTGTGTCACTCTGCCGCCAAACACACTGTTTTTATGTCAGAAGCTGTATGGGCATTCTTTACTTTGATCATTTTGTATTCTGCAGATGTCAGCATTACTGTATTTTAATTGACTCTGGGGTAGCATTAAAAAGCACCTTCTATTTCGGTTGCTTAGACCTGATGAGACTGACAACCTGGCATTTATGAACATTAGGTCTTCTTGGTAACTATGTCAGGAACTGTGTTTTTCCTAAATCCCCTAGGTACGAATAGTAAAATGATGTTAGTAAACCAACTGAAAAACCGTGTCTATGCAAAGCGCATCTCTGTCATTCTCTAGCCATAGGATGACAAATCTTTTCATTAAATTAGACTCCAGAGTCAAAAGTGCATGTTGTATCCCAAAGTGCAATTAGGAGTTGACCACTATTTGAAACAGAGTTAAAGCTGGCAAGGCCTGAAGCTCTGCATAAAAGTACCAGAGTAATCTGAAAACAAGGATTTCTGGCAACTTCCATATACCCAGCACGTGCCATTTGCCAGGATCATGTTTTCCTCCCCCTGTTGAAAGAGACAGCTAGCTTTTTCGCTACTT
Source organism: Crypturellus tataupa (assembly GCA_034781795.1). NCBI lineage: Eukaryota > Metazoa > Chordata > Aves > Tinamiformes > Tinamidae > Crypturellus > Crypturellus tataupa. The sequence continues at coordinate 2,338,108 of JAWLRI010000144.1, forward strand.
AGCTTTCTTGCAGCATTCAGTGTAATCCTCAAAAATGACAGTTAAAATGTTAGAAATTGCACAGGCAGCTGTAGTAGAAATACTTTTTTTTTTTTTTTTATGAATAAGTTTTCTTGTTTGACTAAAAATGAAGAAGAATGCATATGAATCATCCATATTTCCCACTGGGCTTTATTTCTTAAGAAACCTATAAACTCTACAGGTGCTACCAAGGTGTTGGGTTTTCTATTTGATTCACTGTCAATAACTACCAATAATTGCAAGAGAAGTGGAAATCCAACTCAGAACCCCAAAGGTTAGCTCTTCTCTCCTTTGATGGTGATGTTTTAATAAATGCTGACCAACGTATTGTGTGGCAATTCCTTCTTCACTGTCAAAATACAAGTGTGTCTTTACTGCATCACCCCCATGGCCCAGGATACTCCTCTCATTTCTCCTGAGGCCCTAGTGAATCTATTTGGAAATTATCCTACTTGTGTCCTTCCACACAGATAACAATATTTGTGGGCAGCAGTTCTCCCTTCCTGCCTCAGCAGTATCCCCTTTTTGAAATATAAATGTATGCCAGAATATTTATGAGCTGGAGTAAATGAGTGCACTTGTGAGTCAAACATTTAAAAGCTCTACTGTTATGTATAAATCGGTAGACCGGTCATGTTTAAAATGAAGTGGGATTCTGAAGCACTAATTGGCACACATATTGTAAGTATTTATTTAAAAAGTTCTAATTTTTTCCCAGAAAGTCAACGAGGAAACTTTGTAGAGGGTATCACAAAGAGAACCCAGTTCAAGTGAGCTGTACACCTCAGTAGGATTACCCTCAAGAAATCCTCAGGAGCATTCGCCATTTTCCATTAAACTTGAGAACTTTTGGGTTTTTTTAGGTGGATGAACTCACTACAGCTGAAAAATGTATGAATAAAGTTTACAAGATGACATTTGCAAACGGTGTGTTAGTGAACATGCCTACATGCAGGGTTGACTTTCACATAGCAAGGAGCAGTTGTCAGTATCAAGCAACTAACACCTATAAATCTTACAAAGAATTAAATATATTTATCTATTATATATCCACAATTATATCCTTGCTTTGCTATTGTAAAATGGACCAAGTTTAATTCTGTGACCTAGAGATCAGAATAAGCAAACAACACGACGTATGCTGTCCACTCTGTACTGTAACAATAAAGGTTACTCCCATCCTATCCTATAAAGGCGAGGAGACTGTATGGATGCTGGTGTAAGACTGACTGTAAGTCAGGTGATCTGTCCTTCTTGCAGTCAACAGTTTTGAAAGAATGATTCATAATCTGGAAAAAAAAATCAGGGAAGATCTACAAAAACACTTAAACATTGCAAAACATATTTAAAGGTGAAAGCAAAGAGTAAGAAATAGATTTTTTCAAAAAGAAAAAAATGGCCAAAAGTTTGATTACAAAACATAAGAATCTCTATGGAGAAAAAAATAAAAAAAGTAAAAAAAATATGCTGCTATCAGGCTCAGTAGTCTTACAAATGAAGACCTAACAAGAACCTCTGGCTAGAATTTGAAGGCAATATAGTATGGCATGCTTTCTTAACAGTAAGCATGATTAAACGCTGGAACAACCCTAGGAGATGATTAATAGTGTATCTTATGCTGCCTAGAAAGGAGCCTTTTTATTTATGAATTACTGGGTTTAACTCATATGTATCTGAGATGTACATCAGTCCAGATGCTTTGTTGCTTCTTTATCATCCTAAACACTTTCTCTCTTCTGTCCTGTCTCTTACCTTACATGCACCTATGTATGTGAGGAAACCTCGGTGAGACAATTCTCTAGGCTCCCTCTGAGGCTCACAGAAACCTAACTGAGCATCCCAGAGCTCCTGCAGCTGAAAAGGTTCTTTGGCTAGGATGATGAGGCTCATGGAAACCACTGAGTTTAAAACTGAAAGACAGCATATTTCAGGGATTATATTTCAATCCAAAATATTTCACATAAAAAATATAAGAATATCTGGACTAGGTAAAACCATCTAGTTACATATCCTGTCTCTATCAGTGAGTGGTATCAGCCATGTAGGGAACATACTGAAAATCAGAAGATATATAATGACGCTTCTCCAGTACTGGTTTCCAGACAACCCTCTAACTGAATCCCAAGGTCTTCCTGAGCAAGAAGAAGTATTTTGGTATTTAAAAGCCCTACATAGATTTTTCTTCTTTGCAACTACTTGTAGCTGCTGTTGCTTCAGCACCCACACTATCTGTGGCAACAAAACTACACGTATTTCTCACTATCTGTTCTTTTAAACTTCTCAGCCTCACACTGATGCTTATGTAGTGGAAAAGACAATGAGTGACATTTCCACTCAGAGTTTTGCAGACCTCCATCATGCCTTCACCTGTGCCTTTGTCCATTTTTGGACATTGTTTGGCCACCTGTTACTTTTTCCTTTTCCTTACCAACAAAGAGTACCCCATAGATTTTCTGGTACTTTATCTAGACTTCATTCCAAGGAACTGCAGTAAGTAATACAAAGGGAAAGCAGGCATGTTACTTCATTCTTGTGTATTGCTTTCTATTAATATATGGATTACAAGAGGGTAATGAGTACCATCAAAAGAATCCAAGATTATATGATCAAATGAAGCTTCTCAAATGAAGCAAATGAAGTTTGCTGTTTTTTCCCTCATGTTAGAGACAGTCTCTTTTATATACGTTTGCATTATTTCCACACAGAGAGATGAATTCTTCTGCTATTTTTTGCTCTCAAATAGTTTTAACAAACTGATCCACATTTTTAAACATTTTTCCTTTTTTGATTTTTCCCTGACAAAGCTGTGTGTATCTTTCTGAGTTCCTTCTCACACCATCTTAAATGCATTACATGCAAAACTTGAACAAATTCAATACATGAAAAAACATGTACTGTATTATTAGACTGTGCCCATAAATTAATAGAAGAGATTATGCCACCTAGGACTGCCAGCTCCAAGACCTTAGAGCAGGCATGCAAAGTTAATTGAGAACAATTCTGACAGAAAGATGGATCCTGAGGTATTTGAAGCCCTGAGGTAACCAGCTGGCCTGAAAATCTAGTGGGAGGGGAAATGCAATTAGATGTTCCAAGTAAATTGCCCCAGATTTATTGATATTGATTTAAAATCCAGATAATCTTCTGTATAATTTGCAAAAGAACTCAGCAACTCCCTTATTTAAAAACTATGATAAGAAACACTACTTGCTGACTGTATCTACCGCATACATTCATCCGCTGTAATTCTTTGCCAGAAAGGATGCAACCAGTTTCCTGAAGGCAGTAGGAATTTTACCTTGTCTCCAGCAGAAGGCAAGGAGGTCCTCACATCAAAGTTGTCTAAATTTCAGCAAAAGAGAAAATTGAAATAGATTTCTTCTTGTGTCACAGATAGTCCTGACTGTATGCCACATAATTTTTGAATCTCTCAGCTAATCTGTGTAGTATTTCTACTATACTGACTTTCTTGAGAAAGTTCTCCAAAATATAGAAAATAAGATAAAGGCAAATGGATCTCACTGAAATCCTGACATTTTAATTCTGAAAACAGTAGTAGATGCTATGATGGGAAAAAATTCTCACCTTTAATTCTCTCTTTGATATTCTTGTGGTAATGACAATCTGAAGACTTTTACTTTGTTATGCATTGAGTTTTAAGGTACTACAATAACAATTAGATAAACAGATAGATAACAATTACTCTGTCTCTAGCTCAGTATTTCAGGAATTGCCTAAATGGATTGATCCAGAGGTTCTGCCTGTCGCATATTTGTCTCTACCAGAACCAGCAATGGGTTGGTTCTTCAGGGTTCTCATTGAAAACTGTTATTACTAATGTTAGTAAATAAATATTCTTGGTAAGAGTATTCATTTTTATTTTCTTTTTGAAATAAACACAACTGCCAGCCATATTAAAGAATATATGGAAGAGCATTCCCTTTCAATGGGTTTTAATTAAGCACCTTTCCAGTTCACCGGACTTTCTTCTTTCTGCAGGTTGCAATAACACCAAGATGTGACCTGAGATGAAATGTCAACTTGACAAGGGCAGGCCCTGGGTTCTCAGGGAGACGTCTGCTGGCATGATAGTCTTATTGACAAAAGGACTCTCCTTGTCAGTGTGTTAGGCTGAGTATAGGGGAGCTAACAACTAATTCTAGGGCTTGGCGTTGTGAAAGGAGGTCACTCAACCATGTAACTTGGCTTCATTTCTTGTTTCTAAAATCGGAGTATATAGTATATAGGATGGACAGTGGTATTACATAGAGCATTCCTGGGAGACCTGGGAGGTACATGCAGCTATGGAATAAGAAAGTGTCACTTCAATAAATGACAAAAAAAAACTCTGTTTATTTTTCCATTTTTGTGATTGGATGACCCTATCAGATCCAATAGTGTCTCAGCACTCTCCATGAAGCTTTGCATAGTCAACCTGATTTCTCAGATGGAGAAGGGACTTCATTTTGGAAGACTGCACATATATCATTAGCCTGAAGTGGGAACAATAATGCCACCCTCTCTCTCTAAGTGCAGCTCTAGTGTCTTTTCAGTCCCTTTTAGGCAACAAGCTTGTATGTTCAACTTGTTTTAAATTTCTTTTGAAAACTCTCTTTGTTTATCTAAGACCTAATAACTGAATATTGCACTTCTACAACTGGCAATATCCTTGTACCTCTAGAATTTGAATTTTTATGCACCATCAGTCATCGGCATCTTACTGACTCATTCCAGCGATCCACTTGTCTTTTGTAAGAGGTGAAATATTTTTGAAAAATCTTCATTTAATATGTTGCCTGACAATGTTTTACAGAAGTAGTTTTTCCTTTATCAGACTGAAAGATACTTTCATCCCAGAACAACGAAAAGGCAATCAACTAGATTTACTTGCATTCTTACTTTGAAGCATAAACTTAAAGCTTTCCTCAGTATATGATCTGGGGATGATATTCATCATCTCTAGAATAAGCTAGAAATACTGACCCATGCCATCTCCTGGCATGGGTCTTTTGATTCCTTTGTAATTCACCGATGTTTGTATTTTCACTTCTTTATACTTTAAAGTCCATCCATGTTGGAGCACCTTTTTCCTCCTCACTCAGTTTTACCTTCATTTCCTACTTTACATAACAGAAAAGGATCAGATGAATCTCTTTGAATTCTTTTGAGTGTCTCTGCTACCACAAAGTGCAGCTTAGCCCTTGAGTGACTTTGTTGTATAACAGTACTTAGATTTTCCTATCATAAGTCTAGTGATTGTCAGTGTGAATAGGTCAGGCCCAGGAATGATTTTGCTGTAGATCATAGTAGAATCTTATGAACTCCTGGCTGGTCCTGGAGTCCCAAGAAGATTACTCATGGTAGCGAATGTCTGATGTGTGAATCACATAAAAACTAGACCGTAGAGAAAGTTCATAGCTCAACTCAATAGCATTAGAAAAATTTAGAAGGGGAATGGAGAATTTTACACAGAAAATTTAAAATATGAGATGAGAAATAGATGAATTACTCAATATAATTGGATTAAAATATAGAGTTATGTACAGATTTCTAGTTGTAAATCCCAGAGATCTTATGAGACTTTGAAAAAAAAATATATCCATGTGTCAATCTTGGAGTAAGAGCCAGCAATCACTGAGGTTAGTGGGAAAACTCCAGCAACCTTCAGTAGAGACTAAACTGAAAATGGGAGTTAGCCTGGTAAAAGAAAAATTCCTCACCTGATTTCTCTATAGTGTGGATCATACAAAAAGGATCCAGCTCCAAAACGTTTTTATACCGATGTCCCAGAGAACACTGCCAATTACTGAGTCAGTGACCTAATTTAGACCTAGGGTATTAATGGAGAATTAGAGGATAATAAATACTAGAAGTGCTGAAGGAAGAAGTGAAGTCTGGAGCCAACAAGTTACTCTTTTTTAAGGGAATCTGGAAAACATATTGCACAGTCTGGCAAAGACCAGGCTATTAGCACCGTTCATATCTCAGTAAAATCGGGGGCTTAGCAAGTTCTTTAACCCACTGCACTGGCAGAGCCTAAAGGATTTCTTGGATGGATGAATTTGGTCTAGATGAATACATTAACCAGGATGAAACCTTCCAGTCAATGTGAATGGAAAAACAAGGTTCACAGTCCTGAGCTGCTGGAAAGGGATAGTCCGTGAAGTATGGACATTTATATGGAAGGCTTGTACGTTGTGAAAAGCTCCCTGAACTCCAGCTGACTGTCCATCATTTCTCACCTGTACTTGTTCCCACTCTTTCAGTCTCAAAGCACTCATACTGAAGTTGAGTCCATGTTCATGGTGTGGGCCAGGAAGGAACATGGAGGGAACATGGCCCGGGGCAGGCTGGCAGAGACCCCTTACCAAGACAGCAAGGAAAAAGTTTCAAGGGCAAATACTATTATATTCCAAAAAATATATCAAGGATCATGTCTGATAATAAATTTCTAAGGTATTGGGGCTTTTTTTTTTTTTTGCATCTAGTGCCGCCATGTTATGGATCACATATTGTTGCGTTGAAGTATAAGCATGATAGTGGAATGTTGATTCCTACGACCACTTTTGCTTGCATTGCCTGGCTTTTTTTTTTCCTCCAAAATTCTGCAAAATCTCCTGTGTGTGCTGCACATAGGAATCAGGGGAAATATCAGATTACTTTCCAGGACAAGACTTGCAGGCTATCTAGAAACATTGCATTGGTTAAGGGAGACAGCAGGGGCATCCAGCAGACCCTCAAGGCTGTTGTAAAGGAGCCGTGGGGAGCAGAGGTGTGATCTGACACACCTCCATCAGATCACATTGGGGAGGGAGAAAGTGTGAATTTAGCTGGGAGCAAGAACATTCCTCATGTCTCCAGAGTTTTCAAAGGCACTCTGAGCAAGGATGCTTTCTGAAGGTGTACAATGTGCATATTTGGACAGAGAAAGATGGAAGGATGGAAACATAGAAGAAGCTTCTGGAATAAAGCTAAGTATTCTCATTTTCAGGGAATATGCAGACGTAGATGGCACATCCCTAATAATTACTGCAGCTACTGACCACTTGAAGGTTTGTTTTGCTTTTCAGAAACAATCATTTGATTTAGCAATCAAGTAGTCAATATTTTATCTGCTAAAATAATGAAAAAAAACCTTTTATACAGTGAAACAATAAAAATGGCTGTTTATTATTTCTTCATCAGAATAGTAGATGAAACTGAAGGACTATAGCTGGATATGAGGAGGGAAACAGAAGGAGCTAAAATATATATTCTTCAGTATAGATTACTTATTAAGAAAAAAACTTAAAAACATGCTCTTAGGAATGAAACAGTGTATCAGTTTAAAAATCATTGAAATTAGATTCAAGAAATAGGTGATTCAGTTCATCTCTGAAAAGATAGTAATAGATAAAAAGAAAGAAAAGTAATACTGCTGAAGAGAGAACTAAATTAACAAAAGCACGTCAGAAGCTGGTAAAAATATCATTCAGCAAAGTGAAATTTGGCAGTAGCCACTCATTTGAACTTGTGTTAAAAAGGTTTGCTCATTTGTCCGTTTTATTTGCTGCATTTTCACAGGCTTGCCGATGGACCATGTGGGAACATTCCTGTGTATATTTAGAACTTTTGAATTTTGCTTGATGTAAGATTTAGACAATGGGCCAAAATCTTGGCTCGGCAGAAGTGAATGGCAAAAAATATTCCTGCTTCTGACTTGTCTATTTTCTGTCTCAGATAGACATATAGTGCAAGTCATAATCGTTTGGCAAACTGCTTCAAAAAAAAAAACTCTTCTTTTGACTGAACAAGTAAGAAAAAATGTATCCTGAAAATAATATAAAATTTTGGAATCAGTCACTTTTCTATTTATCTCTCAAATTTAACTGCCTGCACAATTTTATCCTTTAGAAAAAAAGATATGAAATGCAGCAAAAAGACTGCTTCCTGTGATCTGGTAACTTATCTCATCTGTTAAAATATTTAAATATATTAAAAGGTCTTCTTGGAAATAAAATAAACTCAGTAGTAGGAGTTAAGGAAAGTAATATATGTGATGAAAGCAGTGAGAGTTCATTCTGCAGGCTAGTGAAGTACCAGTGCAATTTTACTGTGTAATTTGGAACATTTGATATATGTAACAGATTTATGAATGACAGGCATGAGAAAAGTCTGTCATGTACTCCTTTTCCATTATAGCCACTGAATGGCTATGTGATGGAGCATCAAAGCCCTTCAAATGTATGCTTTTCTTGGCTGTTCTCAGGTTAGGCTCTGCGTAGATTCCACTCTGATGATAAGCCCTTCAAAATGCACAGGCATCTTGATCACAGAAATGCAAAATGCTGCCTATGAATCTAAACTGCACTGAACTAGATTCTCCATAATGTTAGTGAATTAGGTAAGTATTTCAAAGGCTGTCTAACTCTGCTTCAACATCAATTGCCAAACTCCAGTTAAGAAGTTTTTACAGAGGAACAGAGAGCAAATATTTTAAACCCTTCCTTTCTCTCTCTCTTTTTTTTCCCTCACAAAGGCATGCCAGAATGCCCATTTTTTAATAATAAAGAATGAGTACTCCCAATTGAAGCTCTCCTTTCAATCAAGGCCACAGGCTAGAAACCTAAAAGACAATGGTACTAGGAGCCTCCTGGGATCTTGGACTGCTGCATTATTCCATCTCAGATATGCAAGCAGAAGACATAACAAGAGTTAAAAAGGCTGTGTCAGGAATATCAACTCTGACATTTCTCTTTGTAACTAATTTGGTACAGTTATGTTACTGAACTCCACATAAGCAGTTCATTTATTCCTTGGAAAAGGAGCGAAGGAAAAACAAACATTAAGTGCAACATTAATATAGGAGGCAGCAAAATTTCTATCAACAATTCCACCACAGTGTTTGGGTATCAGTGTGTTTTAATGTTTTATAGGAAACTTGCATAAGTAAATCTTTAAAAACTAAGCATGCTACTGTATAGATGTAGATCTATTTATCTAGCTTCATCTTTTCTCTAAGGGCCATTTCCATAGCATTTAAGAGCCTTGCAACAAATTAGATTATATTCAGACAAACACATAGAATCATTTGCTTCTTCCTCTGCAGGGCTTTCTTGAGTGTAGCTGTGTGTACATACCTATTAGAATGAACACAAATTACACACACACACACATATATATATATATGCATATATACATATATATAAAAGCATGAATTTTTACAATGTTCTGTGAGGGGAGGTATTAAGATATTATGCATCACTGGCCTTTCTAACATTTACACAGACTATTTTGTTGTAAATTAAACGAGGCAAGTAGGCTTATATATTCCTATTTTGTCTGCCATGATATCCATGCCTGTCTATTGATATATATCTGAAAATTGTTTCAGGATCTAGATTAATCTAATTTATTCTTATTTATTCCCTCAACGATTCCTGAAGAAACAGATGTGTATTTTCCAACATTTGTCAAGCACTAGCTTAAACACTGCTTGAACAGAAAGCGTCTGAACAGAAATTGTCTAATAACATCCAGTACAGGAGCCACCCCACCACACCTCTGGACACGTGCATGCAGCTGGCATCACACAGATGTTTGCTTTCCTGCAGTTGATACAGAGAACCTCCTAGAAAGTAACAACAGTTTGGGACAAAAAAGAGCCCATTTAAACCTAGTGAAGCTGCTGCTGTTCCCTCCAGAAGCGACAGACAACGTGCAAATGGCAGTAAGGGTGCCCAAGCATCCATCTACTCGTATTTCCTGGGTGCAGCAGCTGAGTTAAGAGCCTTTGTTACCAGGCATAACAGCACAACCTATATGGCGCAGCTTCTTGGACGACTTCTGCGCCTTGAACCTTATGTATTCGGTATTTGAGCTATCAAAGGGGAACGCTGCCTGTGGCAAGCTGGGTTGCAGTAACAATCTGTGCATTTTAAACTGTCTGCATCTACTTAGTTACTATAACTACTCCCAATTGCATGATTAAATACAAATGATGTTTCCATATATTAACCACAAGCTTCTTTCCAATATGTGCTGAACCTGATACTTACGGCACAGGATTCACAAATGGAATAACATTTATGGGAGTAATTGCCCAAATGTGTATGATTATCGCCTGCAAGGATATATACACCAGTTGACATTAACTGTATGATGAGAAATCTTTTCCAATCTGCTGAGAATAGAAACAGGGAAGTAAAATTCTGCTTCTCTACCAAGAGGTCTCTTGTATAAATCAACTCCTCATTTGTCACAGAGGCATTAATATAGTGCTCAAATTTATCATTTACATTGTACATTCTATATGTTATTTATGTGTAAACATTACCTATTTTATTGTGCCAATACTGTCTTTGAGAATGGTATTTATTTACATAAACGAGTTAGTGTTTGTAATTACCTTAAAATCCCATTCTCTTTTTTACAGAAAGTGAATTAAACTTTAATCAATGAACTGCTGACCTTTAATGGAGTAGTTACATCAACACATTTGGAACAAAAGAACAAGAAATGCAGAGAGGTAAAGAAAAAATAGGATTGAATGAAGAATGATAGGTCATTCCAAGGTAACCAGTTATCTTTCCCTTCTAAAAGAACTGTTTTTCTGAGTAAAGGAAATTTGATAGCTCTATTTAATCTGAACTTTCATAAGCTATTTGATATGGTGTATGCAAGAGGTGACCAAAACAAAGAGGAAAGTGTGACAGATGAAAAGTGCAGCAAAGCATGGGAAGTTATCCTTCAGAAGATGGAGTTAGAAGAGGAATGGGCAGTGAGGATGGAAGTGAGAAGTGCAGCAGTCCCAGTCTCAACTGTAAAACTGACTTCTGTGTGAGCTGCCAATCCTGATGTTTTCTATTCTTGGCTCTATTTGTTTCATGAGTTTCACAAGGCTTATTTGTTATCTGTAATCACAGAGGAAGTAGGACATGGACATGGAAGATTCCAGGGTGCAGAAGGAGATGGGTTTCCAGCAGAGGTGGGGAAGAACAGAAGCCTTTGCACTAGGTATTGGGATGAACTTAATATGGCAAAATGGATACAGCTTCAGGATATCCACATACTAGAAAGACAAAGTCACATGAAAGATAAACTCTCACATCAGTAAGTGCAGAAGAGACTCTGAAGAAGATGGATAGGGGGGCAGATCTGAGACCAAAACTGGCAACAGCCAGGAGGACCTGCCTAACATCCTCTTCTTCAGTCTATCCTGATCACTGGCCACTGCTGAGGGCTGTCACTGAAATATCCTCCTTCCCTGTGGTGTAGGAATACGATCCTTTCACCTTGACTTCAGCACTTGGAATCAGCACCTGCCCCAGGGGTGCAGAGGACTAAGGATGTCTCAGTCTGTTCTAGGATTTCTTGTTTTCAAGATCAAAGTGCCAGACTCAGCAATACTTTTGTATTTCCCATGGGAGTGTCTTAAAGACATCCCATTCCCAAGGGAGTGACTAGTAAAGACTAGGCTGACAGTACTTGACTTGCATCACATGCAGAAAAGAGTTGAAGATAATAGGAAGGAAAAAAAAAAAAAGAAGAAGAAAAAGCAAAGTGGGGACCTTAACTAGTGGGTAAAGCTCTAACAAGGGAGAGATGGCACATCTGCTTTCAAGAATTTATCTCAGTGCAAAAAAAGTGTTACCTATCTACACCACTGAATTAAGGAAAAGATCTGATGCTCAAAATTCCCACTCTATATATGGCACACAGGACTGAAGTTATCACTGATTTCTGCTTCCAGGCTCCACTTACAAGACAGAGCTGTAGAGAATTACAGTTTTTCTGCCTTCCGGCAGGGACTATTGATTTCACCATCTACTGTTACTTCTTTTAGTCAAAAGTGAAGAAGTGTATATTAATGCATCCCATGCAAATGCAGCCACCTGCATATGACTCATCAGTTAAGAGGATTGTTTAGTCAGGGCAAATAATGTGCTTCTAGAGGAATAGAGACCTTTCCAAGGTAGAAGGGTAAAAGTATTGCTTCACTGTTGTACAAGAGGAAATAGGAGGAGGTTCCTTCTTTTCCATATAATGTGGACCTAAGCATTCAAATTCAAATGATCAACAAAAATATAACCTTTAAAAATTGTGAAGATTAACTCAGACTTTTTTGTCTTAGAGTAGCTATTATTACAAAACATGAGGTTTCTTTTCCTTTAATCAAAAATATTCCTCCAGTAAGCCCAAAAAAAAAGAAAAAAAAAAAAGAAACAACTGATAATACAATATCTAGCATAGTTTTATCTATTAAAAATCTGTGTACACTAAATATTTTTGTATTACCTCATGTTCTTTCTCCTCTGATATGTATGATTCTGAGATATAGACCAGATTGAACATGTCAAAGTCTGCAATTTCTGCTTATTTTTGTTTATTGCTCTTTCTTTTTTTTTTTTCCTTTCCTGGCTGGACAACAAATGTTACACCTAACATTTCACATTTAAAAAATATGAGCTGTTCCTGTAATGATCACAGCATTTTGAGAAAATAAAAGCATTGAATCTGACAGATTTGTATAAGACAAGAGTTTCATAGTTAAATGTTTTGTGTTTCTTCATCTTTGTCCTTACTATATGTTATATATTTTGTCTGAATTCTAAAAATATAGCCTTTTTGAATTCAGTGTTCAATGAAAACAGAGTATTATACTATGAAAGGTGACCTATTGAAGGCAAAGTGCTAATAAGTAGCAGATTGTTCAACATGACCTAAACCCTTTTTTTATTGAAAAATGAGATCTACAAAGGTACTTTCTAACATGTTTCATAAGGACTTAATTTCACCCAGCTCTAACAGGGCCATTAAATCTACTTAGAATCTGGATTACAAGAAAACAGGGATATTTGTATTCTCTTTCACCTTTTTCTCAAAGTAAAAATGTATGCTTGTCATATTCCCTTAAGATGTTTTCTAAAGAAACAGAAGAAATGTACTAAAATCTCCTCTCTGGGTGCAGTTAGGGGAAAAAAAAATTGGGCCTGTGATGAGCTGACTTTTTACCATTAATTGCAGATGATTATGCAACTTGCAAGAGGACTAATGACTACACTCTTAATGTAGTCAAGTGGTTGTCTCTGGAGCAGGCTCATAAAGACAGTCTTAGGCCCACCATTTACTGCCTAATTCTAAAAGCAATTGCATTTCAAAGATACATTCACATAACAAGTAGTGGCAATGACTGGGCAGTGAGTGTGCTGTGACTATTGCCTTATGTCTCTGTTATTTGACCTTTATGTTACTGTCACCTTACAGGGCTGCTTTTCACCCCACAACTTATTTGCCCATTGGCTATGGTCCCACATTTGAGCTCTAAAGTCTCTAGGGCTACTACTTCACATTCCTCTGGAATGCACTTAGAGAGCTTAGAGATGAGGTGCCATACCTCAGAGATGCTACTACAAAGTAGACTTTCTTATTAGAAACTCAGATTTAGCGGGAATCCCTATCTGACTCAGCTTTACATATATCTCTGAACGCTTACCTTCTCAGACCCTATCCTCTAGGGGGTCCTCCAACACCTCTGAACAAATCAAAAGCTGGATGTTGTTCCCTAGAATAATAACTCATCAGGATGATCTACTTGGACTGTAGTCTGCCTATCAGCAGCAAAAGTAAGAGGAGAGCTGTGAGGTGACTCATCCAAAGCTGAGAGAAAAGGATTCTTCCAAAACTCTGATACCATCTCACACAATCTTTCCATCTTTTCTACTGCCTGTGAAGACCAAGGGGGAGGCCAAAAAAGCTAAGTGAGGAGACAAACAAAACTTTTACTTAGAACAGAAAGCCAGTGTTTTAATTTTCAACCCTCTGCATCTCCATGAGTACATAACACAGAACATAAGTGCTTGGGAGAAGGTTAGAGAATGAGGTTAGTGCAGCACCAAGCTTTGTTAAGACACAGAATATATATAGTTCATATGCTACATTATGTGTAGTTCATATCCTATATGATGCCTTGAAAGAGCCATTCGGAGAAGACAAAATGCTGAACAAAGGATGGTAACACTACTCTCTTCTTTCTCCCCCATTCATAGGCACATGACTTCACCTTCCCAAAATTCAGTAATAATTCACTGCAGCTGATTTTCTCTCACAATACCTACCTAATTTCAGTCTCCCCACTATTGGGATCCCATTCCCAGGCCAGCTGCAGCTCGTAGGTCAAGACTGAGTTTTTTGTGAAGAGTATTATGTAAGAGTGTTCATATGAGTGAAATAAAGGAGGGAAGTGTTTATGGAGATCCCTGAAAGTTTGTATTATGAAGGCTTTATAATATCAGTCTCACGTACAAATAACAATTCAGCGGGATTCCTCTTTTTCTATTAGACCTACAATTCCTCGTTCCTTCTTAATTATAAAGAAAATGCTCCAAACTCTCCTCAGACAGTGGGCCTCTTTATTTTGCTCTACCCTTCTGATATGGTTTAGAATTTGGTTAGTTCTAGGACTGCTGCCCTGGTCAAGGCAATGAAGGCACAAAAGGTCTCAAAGCCTCTGTCCTAGTTTCAACAACTCACAGATGTATAGTGTGACTTACCCTTGCCTCTTGTGAGCAAAATGATAGGAATGGTGATAGGATCAGGGCTAAGGGAAAGGGAAAGAGAAAAGGTAGCTGAAAAAAGAAATTGTTCAATCCTTCCATTTGCTCTCTGACTTAGCCAGCTCACATCCCAGAAACATCCCAGAATCTCATTATAATGTGACCTTTTGTAGTTTTATGGACTACTGCGACACCAGGAGGTAGCCTGTATTTAGCCTGGGACTAGCCCCTGCTCAGCAAAGCTCAAGTGCAGAGCTCTACAAGTGCAAAGCCATGGTGATTCCCACTGTAATACAAATAGACCAGCACACAGGGTGGTTAGCTGACTTAGGGAAAGGCAAGCAGCAGAGCAGGGAAATGAGGCAGTTCTCCTGACTGTCAGTCCCTTACTCTAACCTCTAGAGCACACTTCATAAATGTTTGAATCTTTAATAAAATCTTCTGGGTGTCTGCTTCCTGCAACGCTAACTGTTTTAAAGTATTTATGGGTTATTTGTTTATGACTCTTAAACAAATCTATTAAACACTCCGCAATATTTTTAGTTAAATTTTGTTTTTTCTTTTTTCTCTTTAATAATTGATATTGTTTTGGATACATAAATATGTCCTGAGAGTATTTGTCATTTCCTACTGTTTACAGTGGGATTTTTTTTTCCTTAAAACAGTATTTTTTTTCTTCCATAAAGAGCATGTTTTTCTGATATATGCACATTTCAGAAATGTTCACAGATAATATATCTGGTAATGGCATATGTATTTGCAGAAATTGCAGTTTAATGCTGCTTGGGAAACCTCATGTTTTAACTTCTCACTCATCAGGTGGCCATAGAGAAGGGCAATCCTGATAGAGAAATATTACAGAATTCTGCAGTGATAGATAAAAAAAAATCTAGCATTCTGCTACATATTTTGGACAATTACTGTACTAGGATTTCAGTGTAACATACTGAGAATAGACGAGATCGTACAGAAGAGCACTAAGGAACCTGACAGTTTCTTAGATAAGAAGGGGCCTGTTACATATGACACAGAGATAAAACTGGTGCTTATTTGACCTACTGAAGTAAAGTGTGATTGGAAATCCTTAACTCGTCTCTGCTTGAATTTTGCAGATATGGAATATTCAGAGAAGTTAGCAATGTGCTCAAACATTCTTAATTCTGTAAAAGGTTACAATATAAAATATAGGCTACAAAAAGTAAATTTCTGGCATTTATTTTTTATGCGTCTGATTGATAGTATTTCCTTGCACCAACCCTACTGTTGTGCCATAAGGGAGAGGAAGAAGAGCACGTAGCAACTGTGGAGATTCAACTATTAGATTCACAGGTAACTTTTGTGAACTCCAGGACCACTACAGAGTTTCTCTCCTGCTGGATGCAAAGGGAACAGACCTCACAAGGTGTCACGGAAAGTGAATACTTATCTATGTTCTTTTCTAATCTACAAACAGGAAAAAATGATTGCTATGGCACCTGATTTGTACTAATACAACATGCAAGCTGGATGTGGCTAATGTTCAATATATCTCTGAAAGAGAGACATAAAAGCTGAGACCATGTAGGAGGAGCACTCAGGAATGGTAAAACCACAGCACAGGAGCAGCTGGGGACACTTCCATGACTGACTCATTTTACGCAGCAGATGGGTCAAAGGACATGGCCTCTCTAAGCAGGCAGTACTAGGGGACTCACTTAGCTAAGGCACCAGGCTTGGGTGTCGTTCATCTGAGCGCTGCAACGAGCTCAGCCCTGCAGTCTCAGCACTTCTTACCTGCAACCCAGAGCTCCAGAGCCAGCAGGCTGCCAGAGTACCAAAGGGTCTCAGTGGAATTTGGGAATCACAGAGCTGTGACTCTTTCAGATTGCATCTACCAGGGCCCTGTGCTGGTGCTAACTTCATCCAACACCTTAAAAAAAAATGACCAGAGGAAGGAAGTGCAGAGTGAAATCTCCAGATTTGTGTCTAAGACTAAACTGATTTGGGTAGACAATTGATTCACGGGTTGTAAGGAAGTCCAGAAAAAAATCACAAAACTGAATGGCCAAAATGGGGTAGATTGATTTCACTATTAATGAATCCAAGTGAAGACATGCAGAGTTTAATACTCTAAACCATGAGACCTGTGGGTCGTCATTGGCAGATCTCCAAAGTCATCATTTCAATGTGCAGAGGCAAACAAAAAAGGCAGCAGTGTTGGTCCAAAAGCGCTTGGCTGTGCATCATATTACGTGCTCTGTGTACAGCTCTGGCTCTGCATCTCAGGAAGGACTTAGAGCAGCTGGAGACTGCACAAAGAAGGGCAGGTTGAGGAAAGGAAGAGATATATTCACAGACAGCAGGTCTAAAAGGGACTAGGCGTTAAAGCCCCCTTTAACATCCCTAATCCAACACTTGTTGAAGCAAGGGAAGCGTGAGGGAAATGGACTGCACTGAAGTGGCCAGTTTTATGTGTAGCACCCCAACTGCCCCTGCAGAGTACTAGTACACTGGTCCTGCTCAATAGAGCCTCTCTTATGCACTTACATTCTGGTATAATGGCAGGGTTGGAGAGTGGAAAATGAGAAATTTCATTCAGGAATCAAGGAAACTTGCTCTCTGTTTTCATCTCTGTACTTGCCTTAAATTGAATTTGTGCTAAAATCACTGAAAGAACAGTGAAATGCCTGCTGATTTCAAATATCCCTGCCCATGCAGCTCATGCCATCAAGAAATTATACTAAATAAGTCTAGGCTTTAGTCAGAAGTTTCTCAGATTTTGTCTATCAATTGACAGAAAGGTGTTATCATTGGAGTAGAAACAAGCAAACAAACAAACAAAAAAACATTAGCAGAAATATGCTCAGTGGCCAAAACCACATGGAGGGTGAACTCAGACCATTGGATTGGAGATTATCTTTTGATTTAATTTTGCATTTTCAGAGATGTCTCGATTTAGAAAGCAGAGCATTTTTTCCTGCTATTTTTGCAGTTATTCCTAGTTAGCCACCATTCCAGAGACACAGAGACCTGCCAGACCAGGGCAGCTCAAACCACTGCTTTTTTGTCTTACTAGATGAAGTGTGAGAACCACTCCAGGTTGCCAGCTTCTTCCCCTTCCTTCCTTTATCCTTGCAAGAGGTAGCCACAGACTTGACTTCTCCCCTTGAGATTTCTCCCACTTTCAGTCTACTGTTTGTTTTTGTGGAGTGTATTAGTAATATATCCTGATGCAGACAAGTATGGTCAAGGTCCAAAGACACAGTTGACCTTTACAAGTTTTGCTCTTTAATGGAAAAATGACTGGTGTGGTGTCTCTGAGTTCCAGAGAAAAGAGACTGGTGCGGTATATCTGGGTTTTCATTTCTGGACTTTTGTTTCTAAGCTATCTCAGGAATGTGAGGCAGCACAGTCCTTTGGCATGGAGAAGCTAGCTTGCCCGGGTGGATTTCTGAGAGTTTTCCATTGCATAGTTCAAGTTGGGTGATGACTCCATGGTATAATGTTATACTGCCCTTTCATGTCAGGGCAGATGGCTCGTGTCCTCTCCTTCCTCAGAGTTTGTCTGTGTATGGGTCAATAAGTTACTTGATCCATACTCCTATACCAATCTCTAGGGCTTAACTGCCTGAGAAAACTTGGAAGCACAAAAGCAGTTGATCTTAGTGGATTCTTAGTTCAGCCTCTTTCTATTGGGAAATCTAAGTGTTTGCAGGGCAGAAATCAGAGGAGAGAGAAAGGAAGGAGAACACGAAAGAGCTACAAATTATGTTAACACAAAAGTCTCAACTAAAAAATTACTGTTATATATTAAACATATTTCCTCCTACAAGCATTTTTATTTCCTCAACATTCAAGCCTAAAAAACACATGAACGCTGAAAGGAAAATGGTTTGTTCGAAGTATTATGCCAGCTCATTTGCTCCAACATGGACAGCTGCAGATGCTACAGTGCAGCAGCAGGCGAAATTGTCCCACAACCTTTCCTGCTCTCATGGCACATGCAGCTTAGACGTTGTCAGTAATAGTGTTTTACTTTTCCTTAGATAGCTTATGAGGTGGGTTTTTTAAAAAAGACTTAGCAAGACATTTGCTCTCATTAATGCCAACCCATGGTTCTGGTGTTATACGATCATTGCCATGTGCTTGCCAAGTTTTATCCCCCACCTCAACTTAGAGGTGAGCTTCAGCTCTCCTTGCTGCCTTTTTATTTGGTCAGAACAGACAGCATTTTTTCTTGTGATATACTTACTTTAATACTGTCATAAACAGACTTTATGATAGCAGAATCATTTCCAGCCAAACCTTTGGCAAAATACAAAGAATCCATGCTAAGCTTATGACTTCTTTTGTAATGTCTCAGACATAAAAAGGGAGACTACGTTTCTTTTGTCTCATTTTGAGTGCCGTTCTGAGATTCTCCTGTACCTGCTATTTTCTAGCATGTTCCTTAAGTATTTCTTAGTCTTCATCCCTTCACTGTGCCTTTAAACTGCTTGCTTTGGCATCTTTAATAACACTTCCTCTGTCTCATAGGGAGAGATTGTGCTTTGCCTTTTTATTTGCTTTCACAATAATTTTCTTCCAAAGTTTAGTGTATTCAGGAAATCGCATGCTACTTTAAACGCAGGTTTACAGCTTGACTACTAGAAAAATCACAAGGTATAGAAATTTCAGTTTGAGTATCTTTCCAGAGTTGGTACTTTTCTAGGAGGAAATGGACAGAAAGGGAGCAAAATACAGTCTTTGGTGCCTTGAAATGGTTTATCCATATCGCTTTAATTTTGCTATCTTGCTTGCACTGTTGGCTCATGTCTAGCAGAAATACTACCACATCTTCTCTTGAGAAAATTAATACTCTTTCAAACTGTGAGTTTCCATTTTATTGTTTTATACCTACCTTCTTAGCCATTTTGAGTAGGCAGCTCTGGCTTTGCTATTTTTACTATTGTGCTTGAGAAGTAATCATTCTCTCTTATTGCTGAGGGTCTGCTATTCGGATCCTGTCAGCTGAGAGGACAGACCATTTTATCAGTAGCAATTTTTGCTGTTAATACCTTTCCTATATCCTCATCTGTTCTGAATAGTGCCTTTAGCGGTCTCTGGTTCCAGTCAGGTGTGGTTGTGCATCCCAGTTTGCAAAAGGAGCATTTTGTAAATATAGTCTACTGCACTCTGCAATACAAATGAATTTGAACCCATCTAAACTTTCAGATATCAAGCTTTTCCAGAAACACGCAGACATTGGGATATGTGAGCCAAATTTGTAATCTGAAATCAGCCTAGTTACAATGCAACACAAAGGAACTTGTCTTGGTTTAGGTTTGCATTATATAAAATTCTTATTTTTGTCTCTTGGTATTCTAGCTGAATGCAGCATGAAGAAGTGACTAGAGTTCCTTTGACAAATAAAAGCATCGTGGCAATGGCTTTTTGAAATTTCCACTCCATTTAATTTCAGTCAAAATATCAACTCTCATAACAGGTTCAACCTCAAAGCCGGGGTCTTTCTCAAGTGAACTATATTAGTAGGTAATACTTATATGAATTGATGTTAGGAAACACGAAATGCGTTTGAGGAAATTACGGGTGCCTTGGAATAAACAAGCCTTCATGAAGAACCTCTAAAAGAAAAGCAGTAGATGCAAATAAATAAAAGAAATCTCTCGTGTGTACTTGGGGGAATTCACAGGTTCCTATATATATTCCTTTCAAAAAAAGAAGTTATAGGAAATACTGAGCTATGGATTCCAAATAGACAGGGAAGCTATAAGGTGGGAAGACCAGGAACATAACAAAAATGTGAGTGTCTTTTACAAGATATATTTCTGATTTGAATGGCAGCAAAGAGAAGCGCTCAGTGGGTAAACTTTGCCAAAAAATTAGAGTATTTCACTGGGTGATAGAGCACCAGAGCAATATAAAGTAGAATAAAAGCAGATGAATCACTGTCATTTGTATTGGTAAAAAGCAATACAAGATCCTTCAGTGTCAACATTAGATAGGAAATGTGTTCCTTGCTGTATTAAATTGCATTTTATTGAAACAGCCAGGGTAAATTTTTAGCTTTTTACTACTCATGGTGTTTACTTTTATGCTTTTTGTCATGAACCATAACCTCTGTAGTAATCGAAGGGTCCATAGAAGATCACAGGCTCAGTATGTCACCCTGTGGGATATCACATTCTCGATGCTTTATCCTCCCACTCCAGGGAATAATAAACGTCTTTTCATATAAGAAGAAACAAAGATCAAGATGAGGAGGATGATAGGCTAGGAGAAGCCTCCAGGAGAAGAGTAGAGTTGCTAGTGAGACCTGGAGTAAATTCAGAGTGAAAGCAACACCATGGCATCCAGGAGCACAGGGAATAGGGTGCAATTTGAGAACCATGAGGGAGATAATCTCAGGATGGATAGACATTATTTACTTTTTTTTTTTTGTCGAAGGAACTCTGAGGAAAATCCTAAAAGATGTGTGAAAGTGAACAAAAATCAAGACGGCGACATTCATGAAAAATATGAACCCACAGACTTTGGGAAGGGTCTGGAGGGATTAAAATGTTGGTGGGGTGAAAGAAATATATTGTAACAAATGAGGGTTGTATCTTGTTTTACTGGGAACTTGAAATCAATTATAGTCCTTAAAGAGAGGAGATGATAAAAGCACTAGGCTGGAGGACTAGGTCCTACATACATACATAGCTGGTGACCGAGTTCCCTAGAGGCATTCCAGGTCTGTGAGTTTTATCATATAAGATTATTACATAGCATTAAAATTATTTGGGCTTTATGAAAACCGAATTTTATTCACTTCAATAGGTCTTCAGTCATTCTGCATCCTTCTTATCACCTTTCTTCCTGAGCACGTGTTCATTTTTATACCTATTCTAGCTTATTAACACATAGAATGCATTTATTTTTCCACCTATTAACAGTACTTACTTATTAGCTTTTTGTGTGGCCATAGCATTTTAAAAGACACAAGATGTTGCATTGTCTTTGCAATGGGTTTCTTCACTGCCCTGATGTTCATTACAGAATGCACATACCCATCACCATGCTATTATTTGCCTGAAAGTAATATAATTATGTTTATATGCCATCTATTTCATCTATGTTTCATACTCGTTAAATCAGTTTCTTGTGCATTTGTTTCATGCATTTACCACAAATTGATATGTATAACCTATGCATATATTCATCTCGTCAAGTATTCATGTACTGGGTTCCTGTGTTCATTATTGACAGAAATTATTCATCCTAACGAATCCATGGGAACACCAGAAAGAGCACATAACACAAAAATAACTTAAATTATACAAAATGTGCTAGGAAATTTGTGTGTGTATGCATGTATGTGTAAGACTACCTCGGATTAAAAAAGAAGCAAACCCCCCAAAAATACCTGTGCATGTTGGCTGGATGTGTATGTTTATAGCGCCCTTTTACCTCTCCAGCAGTATGATCAGAAGAACTCATGTGCCGTGTGTAGAATTCTTTTAGAAAAATAAATAAGCAGCATTTTGCATAGCCATTTTGTTGTGGTTGGTGCCTTTCCAAATACAGAAAAGGAAAATCAGTGACCATGAACACCCTTTAGCTTTCCATGTGTATTTAGTGATTAAAAAGAACCCCCCCCAAAACCTAAATATATGACTAGCCTAGGGGGCAGTAGGGATACATTCATTCATTTGTTTGCTTATTTTAGGAAAGGATGATCATTCAGGTTCAGGAGCACTTCATTATAACACTAGATATGTGAAGAAGTTTCACTCAGTTAAAGGAAGTACATCCTTGCTACTGAAATGGCTATCATTATAGAAACAGGTCATAGGATTCCAACTATCCTGCAATGGAGCACCAGGGGGACTGGTGCACATAGAGATGGAAGGGTCCATAACACTTTCATTGCTGTGACACTCATCTGTGGCCAGTGCAAAGTGGGTTGCAAACAAGTCTAGAACATATGAGAGATGGAGGATGTTTCTGATGATCCCACAAAGTCAGAAGATGCCTTACTGAAATCTCCTTGCATTCTCCTCATCTAGTTTCTGCTGCCCAAATATGCTCCCAATTAATTCTTAATTTTTTAAGGAAAGGCTACTGAAAAATACAGTGCTCTCTAAAATGGGACTTTGACACTTGACTTGGCAATGTATTGCCCCTTTCTACTGTCTTTGATCCCAGGATCAGAAAGTACTTTATAAATATTAATGAATAAAGGCTCAGAAATATTCAGTCGTGTCTGTATTGACAGATGTCTTGGATGGGGGCAAAGATATTACAGGTACAATTTATTCCACCTTGATTTATATTTCTGTATATAAGTGAGTTATTGAAGATGTCCTTCATAGTCAGAGGAAAAATGGGCATTTGTAACAGATGATTGATTTAATCCTTTTTACATGTTTATTCTTAAGGAAATGAATCATGCTCTAGGAGTATCTTGCTTCTCTGTATGAACTATAAAAGGAACCCTTAGATTAAGGCATCTACAGCACATGACTCTATTTGTTAAGATGGGCACATTATTTAAGCCCAAATCTTCTCGTTACTACAACTGTGCTTTGACAAAATGACATTGGCATTACGCAAAGTTGATGACATTCACTCATCCTGTATCAGAGTGTTAGTTATCATCTAATATGGATAATAAGAAGATAATTTTTCTCTCAGTTTTCCAAATCTGAGCTTATACTAGTATTTAAAGGTTATTAGACCAAAACACCCTGGCAAAATAATGGAAAAAGTTGTCAGTAGTGGTAATTATTGAAGAATAAAAATGTAAGAATTTATCAACATTCAATATTTTCTTGTAGAAGATGTGTTGTCAAGTCAATCTCTAATGATTTTTGCAAACTTGACTAGTACAGTTAGTTGAGTCATTGTTACATCTTAGTAAAAATAATGTTGTTCCAAAAGGATCAGCCAGCATTTTCTTAAGCATCAAGGATCCTGCGAGGAGGAAACTGGACAAGACGTAGAATTGCAACCCTGGACTTAAAGAGAGCTAACTTTGACCTCTTCAGGGAGCTCCTTGGAGGAATCCTCTGTGTAAGGGTCCTGGGAGGAAAGGGAGTCCAGGAGAGTTGGCTACTATTCAAGCACCAGTTTCTCCAAGCTCAGGATCGGTGCATATCTATAAGAGAGAAGTCGGGCAAGGCAGGCAGGAGACCAGTGTGGATGGGTAAAGAGCTGTTGGGTAAGCACCATCAGAAAAGAGCATGTATGTAATGTGGAAGAAGGGCCAGCCCATATGGGAAGAATATAGGAACACTGCCAGAGAATGTAGGGATGCAATGCGGAAGGCCAAGGCCCCTTTGGAATTAGAGTTAACGAGAGATGTCAGGGGCAACAGGAAGGGCTTCTACAAATACATTAACAGCAAGAGGAAGACTAGAGAAAATGTTAGTCCACGGCTGAATGGGGAGGGTGCCTTGGTGGCGGAGGATGCAGACAAGGCAGAGTTACTAAATGCCGTCTTTACTTCCATCTTTACTGCTTAGCCCAGCCCCCACGTACTGGGCCTGGAGACAAGAAAGAGAACCAAGAGAGAGGAGGACTTTCTGCTGGTCAAGGAGGATTAGGTTAGGGATTATTCAGGCAAACTGGACACCCATAAATCTATGGGCCCAGACGGAATGCACCCAAGAGTGTTGAGGGAACTGGCGGGCGTCATTACTCAGCCTCTCTCCATCATCTTCGAGAGGTCATGGAGAGCAGGGGAGGTACCAGAGGACTGGAAAAAAGCCACTGTCACTCCAGTCTTCAAAAAAGGCAAGAGGGAGGAGCCGGGAAACTACAGGTTGGTCAGTCTCACGTCTGTCCCTGGAAAGGTGATGGGACTGCAGCATTTGTTGTATGAGGAAAGACTAGGCAAACTGGACCTATTTGGCCTGGAGAAGAGAAGGCTGAGAAGAGATTTGATCAACATATTCAAGTATCTGAGGGGTGATTGTAGGGAGGATGGAGCCAGGCTCTTCTGCATGGTGGCTATGGGTGGACAGGACAAGGGGTGTAAGTTGAAACTCAGGAAGTTCCACCTCCATGTGAGGAAGAACTTCTTTCCTGTGAGGGTGACAGAGCCCTAGCACAGGCTGCCCAGAGAAGCTGTGGAGTCTCCTTCCCTGGGGATCTTCCAAACCCGCCTGGATGCCACCCCGTGCCACGTGCTCTGGGTGTCCCTGCTGGAGCACCCAGGTTCGACTAGATGATCTCTAGAGGTGCTTTCCAACCTTAACCATTCTGTGATTCTGTAATCAAAAACATAAACCACTACTGGTTAAGACTGGCAGACTGGGAGATTAAAAACAAGGTTGCAGATTAGAAGGGTATTCTGCATCACTTCATAAATTAGATTCATTCAAAGAAAATATTTTGGTATACTCAAATATACCAGAAACAGAGATCCAAAATATCTTTTCACTCACACAAGTGTACAAGTGTACACTATTCACCTAGAAATACATTGTGAAATACATTCAGAGATCTTAGTGGACAAGTAAGTCAACTTCAGCTTCTTGTGGTATCACACAGCAAATGAACCTAGTAAATAAGCTAAGGAAAACCTCAGAGCAGGGAGTAGGAGTATGGAGTATTTCTTTTCTGTGATGAAATACTAGGAATTTGAATTCTCTATTAAAGATTAAAGATGCTTTTCAGAGAGTTTTAAAAATATATATTAAAGTGAGGGACAACGGAATGTTTCATCTAATGCTTAGAAGAAGGAGGGAGAATCAGATTTCTGTTTTCTAGTTCTGGTTATTCAGTAGACTTGTGGGTAAGTGGAAACTTTGAATAAGGTACCTGATTTATCTATGTCTGAGAGGTATACTTTACATTTTATTTGAAACTAAATAAAGCTGCATGTTGTTATTATACTTTTCAATTGTTTAATGATTCTACAGCAAAAACAAAATCAGTAGCACTGAAGGCAAAGACAATTAATTGGTTTCAGTTAAGATTCAACTAAGATTTCAAATAAGACTCCTGCTAAAAATCCCGAGGGTTTGATCTTGGGGCTGATTTTATTTAGTATTAGTATTAATAACTTAAGCATAGAAATCTGGAAGTTGTTAGTAAAGCTGTTGATGACATAGAGTCATTACCAGTCAATACCATCATAGAAAAATATCAGTATACAATATAAAAAAATAGATGATCGGGAGACCAGGAAAACTAGAAAGACATGGACGAGCAGCATTCAAAGAAAACAGGGGCCAGTGACAGAATTTTTTTTTAGAAGCTGGTGCCATGAGATATAGGATAGAAGATACCAAAACAAGATGACCCTGAGCTGACAAAGTTTGCTGTGAAGAAAAAAGTAGAATACAGTCCTCATACGTATTGGATAAGATATTTTCAGTATAGTAATACTAACTGGATGAAGCACAGATGAGATCTGTCTCATGATCTTAACATATGTCCACCTTAGAATGAGATTTCAGTAATTCAGCATTGCCTGCTTCACTTCTATAAGTATACAGAGGAAGCTTCCAGTGAATAAAGACCCAAATTTCAGATAAGTTTTCTGAGACAAATCTCACTCATGGCTCTCAGTGACTGCTTAGCAATACAGGGAAAATATTTTTTCCCATCTTGAAAGGTAGTGTTGACCTAAGGGCAAATAGGTATAAACTGTCCATGAAAGAATTGGGCTAAGAACTCAAAGGAGTGCAAAGGGTGCAAATATGAAGAATCTTGACAATGTATGTGTGGGGATTCAACAATCTATGAATTTTTACAATGGAATTTGACAAGTTTATAAGCAGATGTTCATTATGATATAATTGCCCATGATAGTAAGGTCTGGAGTCAATGGAGTTTCCACTCTACATTCTTTTTTTTTCTCTCTGTGGACAGAATTGCTACAAAACATATTTGCTATTTATTAATTATGAATTGTTTATGCATCTGTTATGAGAAATATTCTTTTTAAAATATTATATGAACATTCTAAACCTTTGTAGGCTCTCTGAACCAAAAATGTTCTTTCCAGAAACATATCTATAACTGCTCAACATCCATTCTGAAAGCCTTTGGCATTTGGCTTAAATAATTCACACAAAGCCACAATGTTCCATTTGTTAAAAAGAAACATGATGCTCCAACATGCAGAATGTCTTCACAGTTTCATGTAGATAAAAGCTATCTGAGCATGAAGCACACCTTTTTTCTTTTGGAAATACTAATACTTTCATGTGGAAGTAAACAACAATGTATGATTCTTCATATCCACATTTATGCTATTGTATTTGTTCTATCCAGACTTACATGAGACAACTACGATAAAGAAGCTATGTCACTACACAAGGCATTATAAGATGGCAACAGATACACTACATCCTGAGGTACATACATATATTCCCAGAGAAATGTAAGCTTCCATCCTTATCTGCTAAAATGTTGAAACCTATATGTAATTCTTTTGATAAAATAGTGATTTTAGTGATTTGAAAGATATTTTTAGTAAGTCAGTGATCATAGCTTCTTCCCTATGTGCATTAGAAATATAGACTTCCGGAGGTGATTTATTCCACCTATTTGAAGAACTTTTCATATGTGTTTACTCTCTGGAGAATCCAGTCAGTCTCCAGAGGGAAAAAAAAAAAAGGAAAAAGAAAAAAAGCAAGGAATAACTGTTGGAATAACTGCCTACTGTTTATAGAGCTATAGGGCTAATGTTAGGTTGTATGAAATTCACCCATCAGTGAACTATTTTTCTTTGGTTTACTAGCCTGGAGGGTACCGAATTTAAATTCACTAACCACAAGTTAGAGCAGTGATAGAGACTGAATCTCTCTACCATGTATTCAAGAAGTTTTGGTTATGTATTCAGCATTTTGTTTGTGAAGATCTGCGCTTCTTTTTCTTCCTATGCTGGAAGTTTTAACTTTCTTATTATGTAAATGCAAATAGAACTCATTTACAAGCAAATAGGGCAAGCAGTCCTCCATATCCAATAAATTGCTGCCTTTCCAGGGCAAGTCATAACAGGGAATCACACATCACATCATGAGAGTTCCAGGTAGATACAGGAGTCTTAAGAGTTATAAGAAAAGCAGCAAAATTTGAGGGATGCTTACCTGTCTGCCAAGAATATAATTACTGATTTTTTTTTTTTTTTTTTTTTTGATCTTCAGCATTGGAGTCTCCTTCTTCGGAGATATTCAAAACCTGCTGGGATGCATCCCTGTGTAACGTGCTGTAGGTGTGCCTGCTTGAGAAGAGGGGTTGAATCATAGAATCACAGAATGCCTAAGGTTGGAAGGGACCTCTAGAGGTCATCTAGTTCAACCCCCCTGCACACGCAGGGCCACCTAGAGCACGTGGCACAGGGCTGCATCCAAGCAGGTCTTGAAGGAGACTCCACAACCTCTCTGGGCAACCTGTTCCAGGGCTCTGTCACCCTCACTGACAGAAAATTTTTCCTTAAGTTCCTGTGGAACTTTTGGAGCTTCAGTTTGGGGCCATTTCCTCTTTTCTGTTGGTAGCCACCAGTGAAAAGAGGCCAGCCCCTTCCTCCTCACTGCCTCCTTTGAAGTACTTATAGACACTAGAACTAAATGATCTCTAGAGGTACCATCCAATCTCAACCATTAGGTGGTTCTGTGATTATCTCTTGGGGCAAATTAAAGAAAAATAGTGCAAGGTTTTGTACCACTTTTAAAAATTTGCTATTTGTTTTTTAGCTCCCATTATAATGCATCTCAGGATATTTCTCTATAACAACATGCTTTCTTTCAAACACAGCTGAAACTTTTGAGGGAGCTCAGAAGTTCTCAGGTGTAAGGAGAATCTCACATTTGAAAGATTCCATTATAAAAGTTAGTCAAGCATTGCCATAGGGCCATATAAACCAGGTGGTAAATATAGGTCAATGCAATGAGCATTGACTGCAGAAGACTGCATTCCTGATATTTTATTCTGGAATAGTGTAGTCAACCATATATTTGTTTTGGAGGTGGGATAAGGGAAGAGCTGTGAGTTTGTTAGTGTGTTTTGGAGTTTTGGTTTTGCTTTATTTATTTTTTTTTTTCAGTTTTTAAGTTGATTAGTTAACCCTGATTAACTTTTCTGAACAAGTGGAATTCTCAAGGTCAGTTAGTTTAAGGTAACACAAATTTAACTAGATGAATACAGAGTTAGGGCAGAAGGCCAGTATTACACTTTTCATTCCAGAATATTCCAGGAGTGTGAAAGGTAATCAAAGGGCGAGGAGGGGGAATCACCTTTTAACAGTTTCTCCTTGGATCATGTTATTACTGTGATAAGAAAAAATGCCATCATGATAGGTGCCATAGAGTAACTATGCAGGGAGATTAACAGACTCATTGTCCCTTGATGGCTGCAATTTAAACAGTAAGATGCTTCATTTTGTAACCTATCACATTTAAACACTGATCAGGATATACTTTCTGAATAAAAGATTAAGACTTCATATATCAAAACGACTTATCCATTCTTCATACTGCCACAGTGAGATAGTACCGCTGATGGAAGAGGAAATGCCCATTCTGAGGTATACCTATAACATCTGATTATTACATTTTAGCAGCTGATATTTTCTGATGAATGTCTGAACACCTTGCACAGAGAGGGCTTTTTTTCCCCTATGCAACAGCTGTGCCTTTTGAATTACACAGATTGGTTGAAAGGAAGTGACACTCCATAGGCCAAATATCATTCAACACCAGGCTGGCTGAACTCACTAGAATGCAAATGCCTTGTCTTGATAGCCTTGCTTGAAAGACATCTGTAGTCACTGCACAACTATGGAGAGAGGGGGTAGAGCTTGACAGATTGCAGTTGTCGGGAAGAAAAAGAGACAATTCCTGGAGATATTTAAGTCTATTTCAGAAATAACCACTACCACACTAAATCCTAATTGCTCTGGATTGAGAAAAAAGTAGGCAAAAAACAATTATAGCAAATCTCTGAAAATGCATTGTGAGTTAACTACAGTTTTGCTCAAATAATCCCTACTGCTTTCTGTAGGGTCTCAAACATATTCCTTCACTATAGTGGATGAAATGATGGCTGTTACTTGAATGATTTGTATTTCTACAACCTGCTACAAAGTAGTATAAAAATTATGTATCTAGGGATGATTCTCAAAAAAAAATCCCTATGTAAAAACTAATGAGTCACTAATTTTATCTCTATGCTTTTCTACTTTCCATAGGACTCATCAGTCTAGTATTTGAAATCTAGCTGGGTAAATTACTGTTGCAATCATTTTGTCTGCTTTTTGAGTGATGTTTTTGTCCTCAGCTATGGTTTGTATGCACCTTTTGTACTCCTATGCATGCACAGCAGGAATGAAATAAGTTTTTTTTTTTTAAGTTAAGTTATTTAAGTAAGGTTTTTTTTTTTAAAACTTAAAAAAAGAAGTAAAAAAAAGGGAGGAGATATGGGGGGAGGAAAGGATAGCCTCTACTCTACATACTAGCAATAGGGCAGATTCTCTCTATGCACATGACTAAATTGTTTTCCTGCAAAACAGACTGACCTCATACATGCTGGTTGTTTGAGAACTGTCTCTAGGTTACATTATTTTCATGTATTTTTAGGGCTGTAAATATTCCTCATGGATATGAGGGGAATGTGTTAGCTGGAATAGGACTGAATCCTCTAAGGGAACATGCTAGTAGTTAAACAGTGAGGACATTTGCATATTAACGCTTGAGGAATGGCTCCCAAAGCAATGTGACCACATGGGCTTTGCCAGGTTCAAAACTTGCAATAACACACAAAAAAGGTGGACGCTCAGCACTCTTTTCAACTACGCAATCTAGCTTGTGAGCAGAAGCGAAACCTGTTAAATCCTCTGTGGCTAAAGCGTTCAGGCACATGCTTACTGGAAGTGAAACACATGTGGGTAAGAAATTCCAGTTACCCCCCTGGTCCTCATTCACTATCTTCCACTGTAATACCTGCCATTGATTAAAAGGGAAGAGATTCCTTGAAAGGTGTTCCACATAGGACTAATCAAGGTTAATCTGTGGGAGCTGTGACACTGCTGCCCTGACAAGAACGGTTTCTGTGCTCTTCTATGTCTATCACCACCAGTACCTTGCTAGACCACAGTGTGGCCGTCAGAGTTAGTCTCTGCCTTCTTGGTGTTTTTGAAGAACAAAATAATAGGTTAAAAATTAAATGAGATGAAATAGATAGAAGACAGGGAGAGAATACAACGCAGGAGAGGTGTATTCAGACATTGCTTTGCTAGAAACAGAGTAGATGATAGATACAAAGAGGTCTACTTGGTGCTTTCCTTCTGCATCATATCAGAAAAAAAAGACAGGAAGGTAGATACCTTCCTGTCTTTTGGAAGGAAGTCAGTTCTCTCCAAGTCATATTTTGGGTGTTCCTATAGGATGCAATAGGTTCCTATAGGTTCCTATATATGCAATCCACACTCTATATTACTTTTTTCAAAGCCAGTCAAATGTCCTCTGTCCTCTCCAGGTTAGGTCCTCCAACCTAAATGATTTTTTTTCTAAACTAAAATCTGATGCTTTTTCCCAATGGCTGTTTTTCTGAAGGAGCAGTTACTTGCTGTCTATAGATCATTGGTCTTTGCTTGTTGCTTTACCTTGCATATGTGCTGGTCACACCTATCTTGATATTCATGCACTAGTTTAGATTGGAAGGGATCTCTGGAGATTGTCTGAGACCTATTCTTTCTCAAAGCAGAGTCAGCTAGAGCAGTTTGCTCAGGACATTTCAGTGTTTGACGTTTCCTACATTAAAAAAAAAAAAAAAAAGTTTTTTCTTAAGTTTCAGTTTAACTTCCTGTGTTTGAAATTGATGAACTTCATATCTGAATCTTGTCCTTTCACACACCAACAAAGAGTTTGTCTCTTTCTTATCACCCCATCAGGTATTTATGCACATTGATAACATCCCCCAGACCCTTCTCTTTTCCAGGCTAAACCACCCCAAGTCTCTCAGCCTCTCCTCCTATGTCAGATGCTCCAAGACATTAATAATCTCCAAGACCTTCTTCTGGAGCTGCTCCAGTAAGTCCATGTCTCTCGCATTGGGAAGTTCAGATTTAGACCTAGCACTCAACTGTGGTCTCCCCAGGGCTGAACAGAGGGAAAGATACCTCCCACCTGCTGGCAATGTTAGTGCAACCCAGGATGCTTTTAGCTTTCTTTGCTGCAAGGACACATTTCTGACATATTCAACTTGCTGTCCACCAGGACCCGCAGGTTCTTCTCTTCAAAACTACTTTCCAGGCAGCTATCTTGGTACATAGGGTTTTTCCTCCGTTGCTGAGAGACTTTGCATTTTCCTTTGTGGAACTTCATGAGCTTTCTGTTTGCCCATTTCTATAGCTTCTTGAAGCCCATCTTAATTGCAACACACACATCTGCTGTACCAGTCTTTCCTCCAAGTTTTCTATCATTTGCAAACTTCCTGATGATGGGTGAATTTGGTCCCATCATTCAGGTTATTAATGATTATTTTTAAAAAGCACTAGCCCCAGCTTTGACTCCTGAGATACACCACTGGTGACTAGCTTCTAGCTAGTCCTTCATGTCACTGATCACAAATATCTGAGCCCATTTCAGCCAGTTTTCATTCCATCTTATTGTCCATTCATCCAGCCCATTCAGCTTGTCTATGGGAAACAGTGTCAAAGGCCTTGCTGAAGTCTGTGTCGTTGATAAATTTGTTGATTTATGTTGTTGATAAACATTAACATTGATAAACAACATTAATGGTTCTCTGCTCATCTACCAGTCTTGTCATTTCATCATAGAAAGCTGTCAGGCTGGCTGATCAGACATGATTTCCTCTTCATAAATCTCTGCTGACTTCTCTCAATCATCTTCTTGTCCTCAATATGTTTGAAAATACATGTTTGCTCCATCCCTTCCCAGGGATCACCAAAAGGTCTGTGATCAGATCCTTCTGCCTTCTTGCCCATCTGGAAGACAGAGGTGACATTTGCTTTTTTCCACTCCTCAGAAATCACCCAAAAGATAATCAGAAGATAATTTCAAAGATAATCAGAAGAGAACTCCACCTTCTCATGGTCACTCTAGCCAAAGATGCTTCTAAATTTCACATGTCCAACCTTTTTTTCCTGTGATCTCAAACTCCCAACAATAATGTTATTTTGGAAAGATCTGGTTGTTAATTTTAAACAGTATCCATTTTGAACTCTCAAATAGTCCCACATGTTAGAAACATCATTAAAATATGTTATTTTAATAAAAAATCTTTCTGTAAATTTGTTTAATCAATATCGACAAAGTACTAAGAGACTTGGAAAGGCAGAAAGAGCGTGGGCAGGTGGTAGAGGTTGTCAGGGTGTTAGGACACCTGAAATATTGTGTGCAGCTCTGGTCTCTGCAGTACAAGAGGGACATGAAGCTACTGGAGAGAGTGCAGCATAGAATGACAAAGATGATTAAGGGACTCAAACATCTATCTCATGAGGAAAGAATAAGCAAGCTAGTTTAGCCTGGAGAAGAAAGGATTGAGGGAGGATCTTATCAACATGCAATACGAGGAAATAATGTAAAGAGAATGAGGCCAAACTCTTCATGTTGGTGACCAGTGATAGGACAAGTGGTAATGGATGCAAACTGAAACACAGGAAGTTCCATCTCCACATGAGGTAGAACTTCTGTGCTGTGAGAGTGACAGAGCCCTGGAACAGACTGTCCAGAGAGGTTTTGGAGTCTCCTCCTTTGAAGTTATTCAAAACCTGCCTGGATGCAACTCATGTGTCTCTCTGCTTGAGCAGAGAGGTGGGACTAGATAATCTCTAGAGGTCCCTTCCAATCTAAACCATTCTGTGATTCTATGAGACACAGTGAAGGTTAAAAAACCATTGGCAGTAAGAAGATGTCATCAAAGAGGACTTTTGTCATATCTTTCATATTTTCTGTAATGGGATAGTTCTAGTTCTGTAATTCAGATGCTTAGGGATGATATTTAAGTTTCAGAATAAGTTCTGTTCCCTTATTTCATTTATTTATGACAGTAATAGATCAATTCTCTGGTCAATAGATCAATTGACCAGTAATAGGCCAATTCTCTTTCAGCAAAAGCAGCAACTCTATTTAAATCTCTTTGGGGAAAAAAAAATCATTTCAACTATCACATAGTTCATTTACATAGTTCAACTATTACATTATGTAATAATATACTAAATAAGTACTAACTATATTTTCTTTTTTTATCTCTCCTCTCCTCTCCTCTCCTCTCCTCTCCTCGCCGC
>JAWLRI010000144.1:2377184-2448729 GCA_034781795.1 Crypturellus tataupa
CCTGCCAAGCTCAGGCACGATTCTGGCATGGGGAAAGTGGTGAGGAAATGCCCTTTTTGAAGACTCTTCCCAGTAGGGCAGCAGACAGTGCCTCAGCGCATTTGCACAGAGACCTGGTGTACAATATAGGTTGGGTTGCCTTTACAGATGTGGTGCCCTGCCCGTGCTTTGGCCACATCTCTGCCCGCAGTGCCATGGTGCCCATCACAGTGCACGGCAGCCAGCGCAGCCAAGGGCGCGCGCGCGTCCCCGTCGCGGCAGTGTTCCACTGCGAGACAGCGTGAGCAGAGGTGACTCTCGGGCCGGCTCTGCTCATCGTCTCAGGCACACGTGTGCGTGCAGCATCACGCAGGTCTGGTGGCCCAGCGCCATGGGACAAGTGAACTGCTGCCGCACTCGGGTCGCTGGTGACCCCGCGCTGGGAAGGCAGGCAGGGAGCGGGATTCCGAATTGTGGGGCCCGCACTGCCCACCGGGGGCTCGGGAGCCGGGGGACCTCGTGCTCCGCGGCGCCGCTCGGTGCCTTCGTGTCCACCAGGAGCCCCCAGCTGCTGCTGCGCCAGCGCGCGCAGGTGACCTGGCAGCAGCGCTCGCAGCTGCAGCACCTGCTGCTCTTCGAGCACTTCCTGGCCATCGCGAGCTTCAAGTAAGGCTGAATGTGACCCCCGCTCCATGCCATAGCCCCAGCACATCTCCTGGCCGCAGGGGGACCCAGAGGGATGAGGCGCCTCCGTGGCGCTGCCTGCACAGCACTCACCTCGCAGCGGGCACCCGCGGGCATCTGCAGCGCGGCAGCCCCCTCCCAGCCCCGCGCCACCCGCTGTCCCGTAGAGCTGCCGTCCCACGCAGGTGCCTGCAGCGGGGCGGCAGCAGGGCTTGCAGGTGCACGCTGGGCACTCGCTCCTGCAGGGCAGCACCTGCATGCAAGGCTGACAAAGGTGTTTGAGGCCAAGGCTCAGGGCTCCCCTCCCCAAGACGCTGCGCTGAGGAATGGCTCTCGTGGGGACACGGCCGGGCTTGCCCCATGGCAGAGCACAGGGATCAGGGTCTGATGTTATTTCCGTCCCACAGGTGCGGCCGCACGTACCACCTGAGGCACCGCGTGCCCCTCGGCGAGCTGTGGGTGCTGGCCCAAGAGGAGGCGGTGGCGGCGGTCAGACCAGGCCATAAGGATGAGGACAAGGAGGAGGAGGAGGAGGTGTGCGGCCTCCAAACCCACTGGAGCCTCGTCCTGGTGTGGCCCGGGGGTCTCCGTGTGGTCACTTTCAGGTGAGTGCGGGCAGGACGTGGCAGGGCTGTGCCCCAGTGCGTGCGCTGGGGACACTGGCCACCCCAGCACGAGCCAGCTCTGCTCGGGGCCCACGGGTGTCCCGGGGAGCAGGCGCAGCAGCAGCGGGCGCTGAGGTGGTGTCTGCTCTGCCCTGCAGGTCCCTGGAGCTGAAGCAGCGCTGGCTGGACACCTTGGTCAGGTGGGCCCTGCCAGGGGCTTCCTGCTGCTGGTGGCAGCCGGGCAAGGGCAGGGCAGGGCTGCCCATGCAGCTGCCCCAGCAGCGGCGAGAGGGGCTGGGGAGGACGCGGCAGAGCTGCGGGGCTGCGGGGCAGTGCGGCGGGAGCGCTCGGCTGCGCCGTGCAGAGGGGCGCAGGGCACGGAGCTGCCGGCCCAGCTCAGGGCTGGTGAGTGTGGGGGGCGCGAGGCTGTGGCTCATGTGTGCGGGAGGAGGAGAGCCCTGGGGAGCAGAGGGGCAGAGAGCGTGCGGGCAGGGAGTGACGCAGCTCCCCGTGTGCCCTTGCTTCCCTGTGCACAGCCAAGGAGCGCCGGGGCCCAGAGTGAGCCGCCTGCCCTCCCTGCGGCCCCTCGTGCAGCTGGTCGGCACCTGCGGGTCGGCACAGGCACATGGCCTGTGCGGCCCCTTGGAGCTGCGTGACTTCGCCAAGGCCGCCACGGGAGGCCCAGGGTTCCTAATGGAGCCTCTTTGTTCCCTTGCGCAGGGCACGGCGCTCACTGCTGACACCATCGAGGCCCTGGTCTTGGCAGAGGAGAGCAGGGGCTGTCTCTGCGCGGCCATGGCTGGCTGTGCCCGGAAGATCTCTCAGCAGGTCGGCTCCAGCTCTGCGGGGCTGCCAGGGCAGACGAGCTCTGTGCAGGAGAGCCCGGCCGGGGCCCTGGGGCTGCAGCAACTGGCCGGGGGCCCCTGCTGTGGAGGACGACTCCGCAACGTGACCCTGTTTTTTGCAGGTTAGCGCCAACGAGAGGCCCCAGACCGGCCCTGCAGCCACTCAAGTGGGACCCTGCCAGCCGGCTGGTGAGTGCAAGAAAGAGCAGCCCAGGAACTGCCTTCTTTCCTTGCAGAGGGGCGCTTCCTCCAGGCATTGAAGTGTCCCCAGTGGCCCCGGGAGGGGAGATGGAGCCCTTGCCTGCTGCTCATTTCCAAGGGCCTCTCTCCCGGCTGCTCAGCGGCAGGGGGCGGCACAGAGAGCTCTCCTGCTGGTGCATGCTCGTGCCAGGCAGCACCCGCAGCCCTTGTGCTGGGGCCCTGAGCACAGCGACTGTGCTGGGGCATCCCCTCCACACACACCTGTCTGCTTGGCTAGGAAGCCAAGTAGCGCAGAGCGCAGCGAGAGGGCCGCACGTGTGTCTTCCTTGCGGCAGGAGCTCCTGGCACTTCTCTATGAGAGCGGCCCTGCCACGGAGGGCATCTTCAGGCTGGCTGCCACCACAGGGCACACAGCCTTGCCAGCGGCACCTCTGCAGCCTGCGTGTCCGCCCCTCCGCTCGCTGGCATCAAGAGTGATCTCTGCAGGCTGCGCAGGAGCTTCTCAGAGCCTGTCCTCTCCTCCCTGAGCCACCTGGAAGGCCAGAGATGGCTGCCAGAGGAAAGCACATGGGAGGACCAGCTCATGGTGGAGAAGAAGGCAGCAGAGCAGAGAAAGGACTCCAAGATGGTCAGAACGCACTCGCTGCCCCACCTAGCCTCCGTCTGCTCCCTGGAGAGCTCCTTTTGTGCTCTGAGGGGTCACTCCTCCCCACCTCTCCTCTACGTTCTCACACTCATGCTACCCTCAGAGTAATTTTTAAAATGATTGCATGAATTAAAATGATGTGTCTTGCTCACCTTTTGCAAGCCCTGACTCTGCAGCGTCCACAAAAGAGCTAGGACTACCACCACCTTCTTGGTGGGGCAAGGGACTCCCCAGCGGTGTGTGTCTGCTTGCCAAGGGCCGTTTCTGCAGCAGAGGTGCATGCAGTGAATATATTCTTCCATACCCATTTCTTGCTGAGGAAGGGAAAAAAGGGCAATGAAGCTGGTGAAGGGGCTGGAGCACAGACCCTCTGAGGAGCAGCTGAGGGAGCTGGGGTTATTTAATGTGGAGAAGAGGAGGCTCCGGGGAAACCTTATCACTCTCTACAACTACTTGAAAGGAGGTCGAGGCAGAGGCCAATCTCTCCTCCAGAATAACTAGCGATAGGACAAGAGGAAATGGCGTCAAGTGATGCCGGGGAAGGTTCAGATCAGACATCAGGAAAAAATTATACCGGGAAAGAGTGGTGAAGCCTTGGAAGAGGCTGCCCAGGCAAGTGGAGGAATCCCCATCCCTGTCAGTGACAAGAAACATGTAGATAAGG
The DNA here is from genome assembly GCA_034781795.1 of Crypturellus tataupa. Lineage (NCBI taxonomy): Eukaryota > Metazoa > Chordata > Aves > Tinamiformes > Tinamidae > Crypturellus > Crypturellus tataupa. The sequence goes on from JAWLRI010000144.1 coordinate 2,380,809, forward strand.
TGCTTAGGGACATGATTCAGCAGGCATGGTGTTTAAAGTCTTATGGCTGGACTCGATGCTCTGGAAGGTCTTTTCCAACCATAATGATTCTACGACCCTCCAATTCTACCTGCAGTTGCCTTTAGAGGACCTTATCCACTTCCTGATTAGATGGCCTGTCTAAACACCCACCACAATGTCACCCGTGGTGGCCTGTCCTTTAATCCTCACCCACACTCTCGACTTGCACTTAGTTCTCCCCTGTGTAGACCTCCATGTACTCCAGTTGCTCTCTCATGTATAGAACAACTCCACCGCCTTTATGGCCTTTCCTTCCTAAAAAGCACAAAGCACATTGCGCCTTGCTGTGTATTTGCAGCTGCCATTGAGGAAGGAAAGACCTTCTGACAAGGGCTGGAAGAAAGGGCAGAGGCAATTCTCTGACCACTAAATCATGTAATGATTTTACACCAGCTTCAGCAAGGGTCTACTCATGTCACTGCCTGCAAGCCCCTGGCCAGGGAGCTCCCCATGAGTGTGGACGTGTGCTGCCTGACAAGAAAAAAGCAGCCCTCTTCCTGTCTCCCACATTCAAGTTGGAAGCAGGCAAGGCCTTACTCTGCAACTTTAAAGTGTTCCACATGGGTGCTAGTGCCAAAGCATGAGGGAGGATATCATGCTGATAGCCTTCTATGATGGATGACCATTTGGGTATATGAGGGGAGAGCGGTGGTGTTGCATACCTGGATTTCATGAAGGCTTTTGACACTGTCCCCCACAGCATCCTCCTAGGTAAGCTCCAGAAGTGTGGGGTAGATGAGTGGGCACTGAGGTGGACTTACACCTGGCTGGATGGCAGAGCCCAGAGGGTGGTGATGAATGATGCAGAGTCCAGTTGGAGTCCTGTAGCTAGTTGTGTCCTGCAGGAGCATTTCCACCAGGTCGAGGGAGGTGATCCTGCCCCTCTATTGAGCCCTGGTGAGGCCACATCTGGAGTACTGTGTCCAGTTCTGGGCCTCCCAGTACAAGAGGGATGTGGAGCTGCTGGAGAGAGTCCAGCGCAGGGCCACAAGGATAATCTGACTTGGAACATCTGCCCTGTGAGGAGAGGCTAGGAGAGCTGGACCTGCTCAGCCTGAAGAAGAGAAGGCTGATAGGGGACCTCATCAGTGACTGTAAATCCCTTAAGAGAGGGAGTGAGGAGGATGGGGCTCACCTCTTTTCAGTAGAGGCCAGCGATAGGACAAGAAGAAATGACTGCAAACTAAAGCATCAAAAGGTCCGCAGGAACTTAAGCAAAAATTTCTTGACAGGGAGGGTGAGAGAGCACTGGAACAGGTTGTGGAGTCTCCTTCTCTGCAGACCTTCAAAACCTACTTGGATGCAGGTTGCCACGTGCTCTAAATGACCCTGCGTTTGCAGTAGGGTTGGACTAGATGATGTCTAAAAGTCCCTTCCAACCTTAGCAATTCTATGATTCTACGATTTTTTAGTAATTGCATGGAATGCTTTTTTACATAAGGAATTTTATAAATCATATTGATTCATGAATCAGCAATACTGAAAGAATGACTAACGTGTTGTTATTTGCCTACATTCCATCCAGCCCTACATTCCCTCCAGCCCTACATTCCACCCATACAGAGCCCTAAATTTGTAAAACTTCGTCAAAAATATAAAAATATGTTGAGTTATCTTTGAAGTAACATGGACACATTTATAGTATCAGACTCTTTACATTTGTACCAAATACTAATCTGAGACCTGATTCTTCCTACCTGCTATTCACAGCAGAAGTCTGTAAGAAGACAAAGTAGTCTTATGATGTAACTGTATTACTATATTTTATTTTGAAACATATTATTACTTTGGACTGTATATATAACAATATTTTAATTCACTTATTTGAATATTGGCATATCAGAATTGCTTTTTCCAGGTTGTGCTTTCCTTTTAATACACTAAAATTTTAATCTGCTATTTTAATGGTAAAAAAAAGATTTTAATGGTAAAAAAAGGACAGAAAAGTTTAGTTATTAATATTAAAGTTTATTCACAACACAAAGAGCAGGAAAGTAGATGTGAACTTGTAAAAGAAGAATCAGAAGAGCTTATTAGTGTGTAGAGATTCGGAGTGGGATCTGTTTACTTGTTTTCTTACTTTCTTTTGTAATCAATCAATTAATGAGCTAGTTTTATAAAAATATCTGATTAAAAAGCTGAAGTCTTCCCAGCTTTCTACTGGTGTTGCTGGCTCAGGTGTTGCAAATGCTGTGGCCATGTCTGTTTCAGGATGAGATGAACTGCCCCTAACAGTTCTTTTCACTGACTAGTTTAGAGTTAGATATGTACACAGCAGTTGCCCATATCAGGTCAGGGAAATCCCATCACCTTCAGAATATTCGATGAGTAAAACTGTTGTCAGAGCAAGTTGCTGTAGGTCAGAGAAGTGAATTCGCTCCTTTTACAGCTGAATCTGTCAATGGCTTTCATATCTGTTAAGCAAAATGAGGGGGGATGATAACTAAAATCTGTAGTGCTGCAGTTCAGCTTCAGTTGCAATCTGCAACTTGAAATCTGCAATGTGCAAGAGAAATAATTTTCACAGTGCTGAAATTTCTGTAAGCTGAAACTGTAGGCTCCTTCTTCTTATTTAGACTCTAGGACATTCAAAGTATCAAAATTCAGGCCCAATGCTTACAATCATCTGAGCCATCTTAGCTTATATGGAAAGCTTTCCAGTACTAACCTAGGATTACAGGAAAAAAAAAGTTGGAAAATAAAGTTGCCTTGTTATTTCATGTCATCCCCTCTCTTTTAAATGAAAGATATTCTGAAGGCAGATGCAAGTTTTAACCTTGCAAATTTTAAGCAGAGGGTTTTTGCTGGAAGTCTGCTTGCCAAATCTCACTGTTCGGTTTATGTGCCCCCAGTTTAAATAAAGGCAGAGAGGGAGTTAGAGAAGATGATTCTTCTATTTGATTTTTTTCCAACAATTGCTGAAGAATTGGTTTTATTTTTTTGTAAGTTTTATGTTTATATAGTCAGTGAAAATTATTTTTTTAACGAGTTTTGGAAATTTTCCTTCCTTTGGGTAATGCAGTGCAGGAGACCTCCCTCTTACACCTTGTCCCATTACGGTTACCTAACACTTTCCTCTCATGAATATAATGATTATCAACTTATTTTTCATTTAAGCATAGAGTAGAAAGGGGAGATTTTAACTGCCTTCTTGACAAAGCTTTCAAATGGTGATGAAATGTCTTCCTTATATCTGAAAAGAACATGATTATTAGCACTGAATCTGACAGACACGATTTCTGAATATTTTTGTGGCGTTAATTTAAATCAATGTAATGTTTGAAAACATTTCAGCCCCTCAAACAGCTGATGCAGCTTAGATTCAATTATAACAAATTGCAACACACTGTCAAGTCTTTTTACCAAGTCATTAGTCAGGGATTTTGAATGTGCAGCCGGCATCCAAACGGAGTTCGGCTGCCTGACAGCTCTAATTGTTAGGAACTGCTAAAGGATTGCTAATGAACTGGGGGATCTGTTGGGCTCGTAGCTTTCTTCAAGGATGAAATTTTGAAAACTTCCAGAAGATCAAAGCAGCATAACATGGGCCATTTGCTAAATTGTCAGCAGTGGAGTGAAGCAGTCTGAGTCCTAGCTTTAAAGCTGAAGCTTCAGTAGAAAACACCATGCGACTCCTGCCCCTGAGCTTTTTTTCATGTGTCAGTAAAACCATACTGAGAAACAATGACTTGAAGAGAGATCCCCAGAGCCGCAATGGTCGTTACAGCTTAATTAGAAGGAGCAGAAAGGGAGATGAGAATTCCTCTCAGCAGTTATGGCGCAAGAGGGATGAATTGTCCAGCACCATCTCAACCAGCTCTACAGTCATTAGTTTTGTGTCTTCCAAAGTTATTAACACATATGACAGCAAGCAAGCCACAGGAAGGCTTCTCTTCCTTCCCCAAAAGACGTGCAGTGGAGTTCCCAGATTAGTCTTTGGCACCCAAGAAAGGAAAGATTGGTCTCATTGAAGGCAACGAGCACTTTACCACGCACTTCAGAGGCACACTCCGTTGTCTGTGTTGGAGACTGGCCTTGGCCTAACTGGTGTCAGTGTACAGCCCATCGATAGTTCCCAGTTTCTACTGCTGAAAAATATGTTGCCTCCTGTTACTGAGCGGCAGAAGGCCAATGAAAGGAAGGGAAATGTTTAAACCAATCTCAAAAGGAAAAAAAAAAAGATATAAAAAACTCTCTCTATCATTCCCATCTGGTTTGTATTTTCTTTTCATATTCAAGTCTTATTTAGGTCTGTCCTATTTTTTTTTTAACTTACTCTCATTGAAATTTACTATGGTGTCTTTTTACCAAAAGAAAATAATGCCTGCTGAGCTATAGTAACATTGGTCAATTACCCAGATATCTAAATATAGTAATCTGCCGGGGGGGTAGACTATTTGGAATAAGATTTACATTATTACTTCTTTAAATTAACACTTCAACAGGACTCTAAAAAAAACAAACTCCTTCCTGCTCACACTGTGTGAGGTACAGTACCAATTTTATGTTATCCTCACCAGGCAACCTCTGTGCTTAAAAACAATAGAGAAGGGCATATGCTGAAAATTTTTTGGAGTGCCTTAAATGGTGACTGTGATTCTGAATGTCATCAGGCTGAGGTTATTTTGGATATGAATTCTACGTCTTAGGCCTCCCTTTAAAAGCATACTTTGTATTACATTCTTCCTACTTCTACCAAATATACATCAACCACATGACTTCCATGAAGTAAGTATTGCTCAGAGCTTCTACAGGCTCCGGTAAGCAGATATAGAACAGATTTTTTTGGAAGAAAAATGTGTCTGGGATATTGGAGTGAGTAATACCTGTCCACTGCTATAACTTTCATTTATAGTCAAACATTCAACTAGGATTTTTTTTCTTTGTTTGTTTGTTTTGTTTGTTTCCTTTTTTTTTTTTTTTTTGATGGCACTCAAATTAGCCATGAAATTTAAAAAGCTGGTCAATCTGCAAGAGAGCTGTAGCAATATAATAATCAATTACCAACATGTGAGCAAACAAGAAGGATTTGCTCCTGTGCAACATGCTCTAGGTGTCCCTGTTTGAGCAGGAGGGTTTGGACTAGATGATCCCTAGAGGTCCCTTCCAACCTCAACCATGCTGTGATTCTGTGAATCTCATTCAGTTACATAGGGGTAGTGGCTTATACATTCAGCAGCATAAAATTCAGAAAAAAAAAATATGTCAGTGCTTGACTTAAAGCTAAATTCACAGATATAGAAATTGAACTATCTTCTAGCTGAAAGGTTAAATCCTCAACGTAACTTGAAAATCTTTCAGTTTTCATTAGGAGAGCCCATAGGTGTAGTCTTCCTCTCCCCTATTTTTAGCTGGGCTCTATCTATACTTGGTTGGTAGGTCATCCTGTTTGTCTTGGACACATAGCTTGCAACTGAGGAAATATTGCAGTAGAGTGTTTGTCTTTCTCATTTGGCTCTAGAGGGAGCCCAAAGGACAAAATTGGACTGTAAACCAAGATTTTAAACAGCTAAAGTTAGGGCAGTGGAAGTGCTCATTGCCTAATGACCTGTTTTTGATGAAACCTCAAAGTGCTGAAGTCTTGATAGTGCTGAGTGACTTGATGCCATCCTCAGAAGAGGACATCTTGTGGGACTGACAACACGGGACTCAGACTGGTTTTGCAGGTGACATTTTACACATTGATCCTAAAGTATATATCACCTAACCTACAGCATGGTGTACCCCATCCTCATGCTCACTGACACATCATCCTGTTCAGTTAACAGCTATACATTGCTGGTGTGTGTAGAAAAATAGTGAAGCAAAGACCATAACATACCACAATTATATAGACTGCATCCCCACACCTCTAGAGAAAAGGTTACATACTTATAACCTTCCAAAGCTTATATTAAGAGTCACACTTGGAAAAACTGGTTCTCTCCTTAGTTCTATTTTCTCATGCTGATCAAAATTAATTGGTATTTTCAATTTAAAACTATAGATTGAGAACTGCACCAAACATGACCTGTGGCTATATTACTCAAATGCTTTGTTGTTGGACCACTCAGCGAAACCGTAGGAGTGCTTATCTACCTAATGGTGACAGGAAGACTTTTCTCCCAAGAGAAGATGTCCTAGTCATTTTGCTGTCTTCTTTCTAGTTTGCACAGCAGGGGCACACATAGAAAAAGATGGATTTTAATATTGATTGTAAAGCCTGACTTAGCAAGTAAGACATCTGAGCTCAGTCCTCGTCCAATTCTAATCCAACAAAAGCTGACTGTAAAATACATGAAGTAGCAAAATTTTCAGCATAATACTACTGAAAGGATTCATGTCTATGAATCTAAAGTGAAGCTTTATTTTAGGAAGTTAACTGCCAGAGTTATCCTTTAAAACATGCTTCTCTTCTCAGTTGTCTTACTTGAGTAGCCTAGGTAGCTCTTACTTTGCATATTGTCTTGTGCAGATTTCACTCAGGCAATGCCTCACTCTTCCCTAGGACCTCAAAATTTACGAGTGACGAAATGCCTGACCACAATGGCAGTGGAAGCTGGTATAGTGACTGATTTCTTCTATGGCTCTACTCTCTGTCGATACAGGCACCCTGCTACAGGAAAGCCACCATGTTCCTGGGCACATCCTGTTTGCTTGGGACAGCTCCAACAAGCTCTCTCTAAGGCAAAACCCAGGGTGGTTTGTAGGACAACTCATTTTGGAAGGGAGCAAGATGGATAGGTTAGCGGCATGGTTGCCCTCTCCCACCTAAAACAATCCTCCAACACTATCGCAGGGGATTTTGTGCTGTCACATGCCGTCATGAACATGACATGCCTTCCCTCTGCACTTGAGAAAAGCAATGTGTGCCCCCATCAGGTTTCTTATGTGGGATACATATAGAGCATGATGCCTCTCATCTTCCCTTTATTTGAAACATGGGAAACGTAATGCTGCCTTACATACTATATAAGACATGTAAAGTAACAATATACTTAATAAGATATAACTGACTGGGAACAAGCAGGAACCATTATAGCTTGGGTCAGTATCAGCTGACCCAAGGTATGTAATCATGGTATGTAATCTGGAAATGACATAATCCTGAGGACCTGTACCTTGTTCTGCTGGAACCAATGTATCAAGAAGGAACTCTACTTAAACAGGTGGTCAAAGCAGTGTTTAATAATAGCTTTCCTTCCCGTTCTTTGCAGTTCCTCTTGTGCTGCCCCAGAAAATAATTCAGGCCTGAATCCCTATTTACAGAAACTGCTGCTTGCAAACTGTTGTAGAGTGTTATCTCTTCTATTGAATTCCAATTTATGAATAAAAAATATCCTTTCTGTCAGGAAAATGCAATTTCCCCTTATCTGTGTCTCCAAACATAAGAAAACAAAACAGATGCTTGTTGCATTTAATAAAGAACATGCATATGCATTGAAATAACTTCTTGCTTATTTTTGTGTGATGCCAATATTTAATTATGTTCATTTTGCATTTGTAATTAGAGGGCAGAACAGATGGTAAAGACACAAAGTAAAGGAAAGTGTCCATTCATATAATCTGCTGTATGATGCCAAAAAACTATCCTGCTCAGAGCCTCATCCAAATTTTGTTGAAATCCGTATGAGCATATCCACTGATGGCAGCAGGAGGCCATAGAGCAGTATTTTACAGTAAACTGTTCTATTATTATTATTGTTGTTGTTTTATATGATTAGTGTATTTATCATGAGGCTGGATTGTTTGTTTTGTTTGCTTTTGTTTGTTTTTGATTTTAAGACAAATTTTGATTCTATCATCAGATGTGGGAATAAGTTCTTGCTTCTCTCCCTGAAGATAAATAAAAATTGTTTGTGAAAAACTATTTTTAAGTCTAAATATGAAAAAGCATCCTATTCTTTGAAGAATTCTAACATTAAAAGTAAGAGATGATTTACAAAATCACTGAAAAATGGAAAGACAAACAGATCACATATTGGATCCTGTATTTAAGTCAAATGCACATAAAAAATATTATTTTACTTATAAATGAAATATTTTTCTTTCTAATTAGTGTATTTGTTTTTAAAATGAGCAAGTTTTAGTCAAGGATTTGTTTTTAAACAAATCAAATAGAAGCAAGTATCAATGAAATGAGAAAAAAATAGATATTCCAGTCAAACTATTTGTGTTGATCAAAATTGAATTTATGCATGAATGTGTGTGCGTGCGTGTATAACCAAAACTTTTTAAAAATGTGTGTGATTCATCATTTGTCTGGCAACATTGAAAATGACATTTCTCCTCATCTCTGAGCAGGAAATTGATGTTCTTAATCAATATGCCATGAACTTTAGCTGTATAAATGCCAGTGATGATAGTGGCAGTAGAATATTAGAGCATGCCAACAAATCCAAGACAATGCTCAGAAGAAACTATGATTTGAGGGCTTAAAAATACAGGCTTACAGTAAACAAGAAATTCAATCTGTTTAGCTCATCAAAAAGATCAAGAGGTGACTTGATTATGATGTATAAGTACTTTCATGGGGAGTACTAGCATAAAAGTTGTTAACAAGACCTGATAATGGGAAATTAAAGCCTGAGAAATTCATATTACAAGTAAGAAACATTTTTAACACCAAAGGTAATTAACTCTTGGAACAACCTACCAATATCAGTGCTTTTTTCTCTGCCTCCTGAAGTTATCCAAAGAAGAGTGAAAGGAAGATACAATTTAATCCAATGTTTTTTAGTCATCTTTGATTCATAACCTTCTACATTTCCAGTGGGAGGAGAAGGAAGAATCAGTCTCCATATAGTGAATTTAAGTCTATTGAAAATATGCTTCCTCTTCTTCATAATCTTTTGGCAGACTCTTAAAAGGAGTCTGCCACTGTGAGTCAAACACAAATTATTAGGCTCAACACAGGGGAAACGGACTATACAGATGTTCTGTGTAGGTGGTCTCCTGGTGCTTGCTGACCTTTAAAATCCACGAATCAGGATTTTTTCAGATACATAGATTTAGTTATAAAGCATCATTACACATAGGTATGACTGCACTGATTAATTACATATGCTCTTCACTAACAGGAAAGAACTACCATCACAGTGCAAAGAGCAAATTACAAATATTTTTAGGAAAAAAAAAATCAGTATATTCAGACTCAAAATTAGTCACCAAAGAAATCTGGCAATAATTAATAAGTCTCTCAAAATTGTAGTCTATTTGAGAACAATTTGCAAAGAGAAAACAAAGCAAAAATCTTCAGATAAATTATTAATTTGAAGTAGTCATTTGGCTTGAATAAGAAGTTGCAGACTTTGTGAAAATATGTGGCAAGGGGATACAGCTTTAAATAGGCTGAAGCAAAAATGCTCTGGTCTTCCAGAACTTGTTTCATTACATGTTCTGAAGGCACTTAATCATTAATTATGCTGAATATTAATTATAACTATTTCACATTTGAATAAACTGAAGCACAATACCTTACGTATGGTCACACAGCAAGTGGGAACAAAAGTTGAGGAAAAGTTTATCTTATTAACGATTAAATATGCTTTCTATCACTATTCTCTTTGGCTTGGTCACCCTATTATATTACTAAATATGACTATGGAGGAAAAAAAGCTTTATGTGATCCTACTGTCTACTCGGGTGTTAGCAATAATAAATGTATTATGGATTATATAAATAAACAAATACAAAAAAATGCACATAAAAGTACTTTCACTTTAGAAATAGACTGACTATATATATATTTTAAAATAAGTTAATGATAAGGAGAAACAAATGTGAGAAAAAGATAGAGATCTTACTACTATTGAGGGAAAAATTTATCTGGCCTAATGTAGAGAATGTATCTCACTATATACCCCATTTTGTAGTCAGTAGTAAGAAATAGGCAGGTGTAGGGTGCAGTTCAGCTGAAACTATAATTTATGCCTGCAATTGCTAAATGTTGCCCTCACCAACAACGCCAGGAGCAGCCCCAGTAGGTTCCTGCTCATATATAAAGAGTCATTCAGGTTGGAAAGGTTCTTTGGAGGTCCACCTCTTTCAACTTCTGCTCCTGTTGTTTTGGTTTGCTTTCAGGTTGTTACTGTGACAAGCATATTCAATATTATGACTGCTGAAGACAATTGTAATAGAATTTGGGTCTTCTGGCTCATGAGCATGTGTTAAAATTATATGTTCTTGAATGCAGGCAAACTCAGAAGTTACTACTACTACTCTTTCAAAAATAATTTTATAACACATTTACTTAGAAATATCTAAGAATCCCAATTAAAAAGTAAAAAATATAATTTATTTGTTGAATAAAAAATGTGTTTTTGTAAACAATTGCTGAAGAACAATTTGAAGAGATAAAGCCAGAAGTCATTCAAATCCTTGTCTCCTTCCTTTATTTTTTTTACATTTTCTTAGTTTTAATTTTGATCCCTCCCCGCTTTTTCTTTTCCTGACATCAGCTTTTGTTGGTTTTAAGGGCAAGGTTATGCCTAATTTGAAAAACACATTGCCTACATAATGTATTCTTTTTAGGAATAACTTCACAAAATATTTAAGAGTCTCCTTAGCTTGAACTATAGTTTATAGAGGTGTCACTGGGATTCAGAACATGCTTAACACTTCATTATTTCAGAAGAAGCAGGAGACCAGGAGATGCCTCTCAGTACCTCTCCAAATTTTTGATTTGAGATCTTTGATTTAGAGAGCTCCTTATCTTTTGGCTTCCTGAAGATTCAAAGGAATACATTGTCTGGATATGTTCACTTTACAGAATCAATTTTAATACCAAGTGCTGTCTCAGATGCTTCCTGTTGTTGATTTCTTCATGTATGTGGGACCTCGACATTTAGGCTACTCAATCCACAAAGAGTTCCCATTTTGCAGTTAGTTAAACATAATCTTAAATGTTTAGCTGAAGCATGGCCCAGAGATCACCTCTTGGAAATGTAGCCACTTAGGAATAGCAGTTGGATGAAAGATGCTCCAACACAGTGTGTACGAAAGGAAACAATGTAAAAGCACCTATTAAAATAAAATAAAATCCCCTGTACATCTTATTTGCTGTATTTCTTTCATATGTTGCCGCAAAATCTGCTTTGATCTGCACAATACACAGTGAAGTCATATGGTACTGTAAAATACCAACACTTATGAAAAAAGCCTATGTAATTTAAATATATAAGTAGCACAGTATGTCACTTCTTTCACATACAGTAATAGATTACTATAAGGTTTCAGTCATGAAGTTAAACATCCTGGAGCAGTTAAACAGGAATTTTACCACAAAGCAAGTGAAAGATCCATGTGAATATTAAGGAGTCAGATGACATGCACAGATAGCAATAGAAACATGGATGGATCAATGAGCATGATCAGCTCCATCTTTTAAAGCGCAAGGCTTTGAAGAAGAAAAGGGGAGAAAAAAGTTATTTTAGGTATAAGGAAATAATTATTCTCATGAGAAACCTGATCAAGCACTTGTAAAGTCTTTACTCTGTTTCTAAGTCATATCAATAATACTGTCTGATAATATTTTCTTTAAAGTAAATGTAAATGCTATTAGTGTGATAATGATTCTAACAGCAACATAATAAAGGAAAAAGATGCTTTACAACTTGCTTAACCATCTTAGCAACATTTAAGTGATGATATATGTGTTCTGACAAGATAAAATAATTGCTAAATGTAACATGAGGAAAACGTTTCTTTGGGCATTTTCCTGTTATTAAAAAAAATCAATGAGAAATATAAGGAAATTTATTGTTTTTGAAAGAACATAGTATCATCTGGAGGTTGTTTCTAGTCTCATAAATTCAGTGAAAATTTTTCTCTAATAGTTTCATCTCAGATACTCTACCAGTAGATATTCAGTAGAAATATTTTTAGCAATTTTATTTTTAATAAATCCAGTAAAGATTTGGACACTAAGAATTTTTAATTTCAAGCAAATATTAGACACCCAACTAAAGTGACTAAAGTGATTTAACTAATCAATAACAGAAATAATGCTGTGCAGCCTGGTTATCACTGGTAACCCATGGAACTATGGAATTACATAAACCGGCACTTAAGCAAAGACAGATTTTAAGTTTGATCTTTGAAGATTAATCCATTTGGTGGAAGGGTGTGTGCAACCTGGGAAAATAGCGCACATCTTTGATCAGCATTTTAAGCACGGTTTTACAAATCTGTTAGGATACTCAAACAGATCAATGATGTAAATGGGACATGCAAATTAGCTGTGATCAGGGTTTATTTAAATAGTCTCAGTAACATTCAGGTAACCCTTCAGTTCTCCTTGAGAACTCTAGTATGATGTCCCAAAGGGGCAATAACCAGTTGTCCCCATTTTTGCTGCAATAGTAGCTCAGTGTGTACATTAGTGGTGGTTACTTCACAGGAAAAAAAAGGAGGACAGGATCTGTTGTGGCATGGTGGAGTCTGGAGTTCCTTAGATAATTCTTCCAAAATCCAACACAGAGAAAATGAAGCATGTGAGTGCCACAGTATAATTGCTGAGAAACTCGAAGGGAAAGGACATACAAGAGCCATCACGTCAAGAGAGAAGTGTGTAAGAAGGCTCTTGTTTTCAAGGTGGTCACATAGTTCTAAAGAAGCAACAAAATATCTGCTGTGTCACTTAATGTGACTAACTTAAATCTGAACAAATGGTTCATTTTAGCTACGCTTCGTTAACAAGCTGAGCATCCCAATAAAAGAACATTTGTAGAGCAAATGCTGATTAGGAGTTTACTTCAGACGTTTGCTTCACTCATCTAGTCTTACTTTGTAAACAACTATCCTTTGAAACCTCTTTGACTTAATTTCATAAAAATGATGGAACCCAGCTTGTGCTCTCCAAGACCACGCTATGAAGCAAAGCACATAAACTGGGAGATTCACTTCAGAAGTTCTTTCCTGATCCAAACTGAAACACCAATGTAGACACTGAATATGTCTCTCTTACACTGAAAACATCACTAACGTGTTCTTGTAGAAGCATCTCTGAGCAAATATGTACAGTAAAGTGTTCTTGATAGAATAAACAAATAAAAAGAAATGTTAAGTGATTTATTGTAAGAGAAGTTAGCATAGATCCATGAATTACTTCCTTGGAAGTTCACACCTGACTTTCTCCCTGCTTATCTATTCAGAAGCCCATATTTTAAATTCTATGAAGATCACTTTCTTCAGGTCTCAAAGCATCTTTGTAACTCTTTTTTTTTTTTTTTCACTTGTCACAGATTTTAAATATCATTTTTGAAAGCTGTCTTTTAATCACAAGTTTCTTCTATAGTCTAAAAATACATGGTTACTTGTTTGACAACAGGTTTACCTCACTGCCTTGCATTCTGTCTGCATTCTTTTTTTTAATTAATTTGACTAGTTAGTATAGTCAAATGTGAATGTGCTTTTCAAATACATCCTGCATCTACAGCATTTCCTTTGTAAGGTCTAATTTAGAGCTGAACTGAGCTGTCCTTCCCACTCCTGCTCTTGTCTCAGAAAAAGATTCTCAGGTGCCCCTCTCAGGACTGAGGTAAGAGAGCTAGAGAAGATAGAGAAATGGACCTCTTCAACAATCACATCTTAGTAAATGCATATGAAATATATTGACTTCTAAGCTTCACTAATCACTTCAACAGGTTTTAAATCATCTTATATATATATTTTTTAAACTCATTCCTGTTCAATTTAATAGCACGCATATTGAAATATAGAATTGATTGTAAAAAAGCATATCTAGGGCAATTCTGAAGATATTAGCTTTCACCAAAATTAAAAAGACCTAATACACTGAGGATATGATTTACTACTCGGTTTTATAGAGGAGTTCCTTTAGTGCATTTCTCCTGTGTTACTAAAATCTGTAAATTTAGATTTTGCTACTTATTTCCAGAAACAACAATTCTTTTTTTAATTTCACATATAATCTACAACCAAGATGGGCAAATTCTCTAATGCGATACTTACTATTGTTAGTTTGTTAGTTGAAACACTTGGTAATCAAGTTGGAGACTGCAATAGTCTTATAGTCTTGTTTTGTTTATTGTCTAGAATAGTGGCCAATATTTTGTTAGTAAATAGAAAAAAATATATTCTCTCAGAAAAAAAAAAAAAAGCTTAGCTGATGAGTCCATTCATAACTGGATGAGATAGCCTTCCCTGTAACTGCTAATGTATTCTAAAGTTGGACCAGGCCCATTCACTTCATGTGACCCAAGGCCCAGTGAAATTAAAGACTATTTCGATAATACTAACATGGGAATTATATCTAACTAATATTTTAAAGGTAAGATAGAAAACTGGAGATGGAAAGACAAATGTAAAATTCATCATATTCTCCTGTGAGGGAATTATAATTATTTCTAAGAGGTCAACAGAGCCTCACGCTTAAGAAGAAAGTGCAGGTTAGAAAAAAACAGTACATGTTTTGAGTGTCTGACTGGAAGGAGAGAATAGGAAGAGAAAGCAAATTAACACACTCTCTGAAATAGTGCTAGTTCTCAAAAAGATTAGAAGAATGGAAGAGAATATTATTTGCTTTATTTTGGCTTCACTGCATCAGTGAAGGCTGTTTTACTGTACTTCTGAGTCCTTCTGTTAGGACTAACTCATTTTTATTAAGTCCTTCACATAATCAAGTTTATTCTATTTTGTCTTGACTCTGACCATGTCTTTGGCTTAATCATATCTAGGTTAGTTTTGTCTGAGCTTTATGGATGGCACCTTCTACTATTCCCTAATATTTCATTAATTCTGGGGAATTACAATGATTCTTCTCATTCTAAAATCAGTGTCTAAAATTACATTATTTAATGTTTTGATTATAAGGAAGAATTTGAATGCTTAGCTCAGATGCCAATATCCATAATCCATAATCCAATGACATCTAGAGTTAAATAATGTGAATTAAATCAAATACATATCAAGCAGGATACTCAAAAGCAAGACCACTTTTCAAAATGTGGTGGCTAAATACAATACAATTTAATAACTCTATAACAAAGCAATAATAATTTCTTGAGCATTCTGTTGTTTGGTCCAAGACAATCAAACTTTCAGAAAATCTCAAAATGTCTACATGGTCATTCTAAAGCAAAATATTCAGTTTGTTTTTGTCTATTCCTTGTATTTATTTATAATATAATCAAAAGTGAGAGCAGATCAAAATATTTGAATTTCAGACAGAAAAAAAGAGATTATTTCTGGTAGAGTCTAAAAGCAGTGAAATTTCTTTGAACTACATCCTCCTACATGGAAGCCTGTTGCTGTGAAAATCCATAATTTACAATGACTACTGAAAATATTTGCACTGAATTTCAAATCTGAATATCAGATTCACTGCATTAAAAAACTAATATCACTCTAATGTCTACTGCTGTCAGGTAACAGCATGTCAATGAAAAATATTCAAATGGACAAAATGGAATTTTTAAAGAACTGTCCAAAGACAGACAATATATAAGTTTATTATTTATAATAACAGACTATCTAAAAGAACTTATTTGAAACAAGAGGTCTAAATACAGTGTTTTTTTTTTTTTTTCAAAAGAAATATTGTTTCCTATTCACAGCAGAGAGAATTCTGAAAAGCTTTCCAGTCCCTTATTATATGGTAGATTATTCCATCAGTGATATATGATCAACATTTTAACAACCATAATTAAAAGATAAAAGTGCAGTGCTAGAACCTATTTGGCACTAGAAGTTTTTGATGGAAACTCTTTAGTCTAATTATAGAACTGTGCAGAACAAGAGCTAAACAAGAAAGTGTATCCTTTTCTTTCCAAGCCCATCTATTCCTGCCTTGTTTTCTTCTAGAAAGGAGGAATATTTGGTATACAGGCTGTATGGGAGTTCTGATGACCTCCAGATTATTACCTAGTTGGGACACTTGATGCACTAAGTTCTTAAAATACTCCACAACATACAGCATCTCAACTTGTTTTTGGCAAAGTCTGATGGCATGATTTAAAGTTTGAGCAAGTTGTGGTGGAAATAATCATCTTAACAATCTTTCTAAATAAAAGTGAAATGTGTTACTCATTTTGAGAAATGGCAAACCGAGCAAATCCAGTCTAGAGCGAGGAGTGGAGAAAGATGCAACATTGAATTATAACTTCAGGGAGACCAGGGTAGGCAGAGTTCAGTTACCCAAATTGCATTTAGCCGAGACTAACACCTAAGGCTCTTCAGGCGGAATTGTCAGGTAAGAAGAGAAAATACTGATTCTCAATTGTTTCTCATTTGTTAGTGGTCACTCTAACTCAATGTGACAAGAGAATGACTGCAAGTAGGTGTGACTGAGCTCTGCCTGACTGCAAGAGGGTTTGCACCACTGTATAAGAATGAATGCCATTACAAAAAGAAGACGGAATGTATATAAATGTAATTAGGCATTTGACCTAGAAGTTCAATGCCAAATGCCCCCAGATCTTGAGCACATTTCAGTTTGAACTCATTTTTAAAAATAATAGGAAAGTGTACTTCAGAATCATATTTTATATCAACTCCCAGAAAAACTCCATGGAACTGTGCATGTTTATAAAATTCTTTTAGTTCTGCAGTGATATTTTCCCCCAAATAGTACAAGAAGATACTTTACTCCCTATATATATATGTATGTATTTTTTAATGTGATACTGATTAGGAGTATGAACATTTTGTGGAACTAATTCATTAGTTCACCTGGTAGAGCTCCATTAGTGGGCTTGCAATATCAAAGCAGTGCAGTCTGTTTTTTTACCATTAACTGATGTGTAGGTTTTGACAGTGCATCCACGTACAAGTGGCAACAAACTTCTAAAGCTGTTATGTGTCCTTGAATATTTGCACTATTTGTGTGCTAAGGAATATTGACAAATGCCAATGTGTACAGTAAAAGAAATTGACAGTATAAAGCCAGCCTTTATTCCTCACTGTCTATGGGGATTAGAGAAACAAGACACTGAACAGAAGAGAGGGAGATTTTTTGTTTGTTTGTTTGTTGTTTTCTTTTTCTGATGTAATAACCCTATATATATGATGTTTCAGGTAACCTGGTGAAATTGGCATTTTTAACTGAGCAGAGACAATTTAAAATCTAGATGTGTATATATTCACAGCATCTGTTAATGAGCATTGTGACTAAACATTTAACTTTCAAATTATCTGTAATTTTCTGTAAAGGTTTTCAATTAAATGAATACATTTTAGGGCACACTATGGATTTCAGGATTTCCAGTTCCCGCCCCAAAAGGCAGTCATTAGAATCCAAACTCCCAATTAATGGTGAGCTGCATACAGTACAATTCTAAACAGAAAGGTTTGAAACTAGATAACAACCTGTGGGCTGTAAACAGAATGGGCTTAAGTCTTGCTGATTTTAATGTGGTCTGATCAAGCACACTGCAAATGAAAGACTCTGCCCTAGCTTGCCCGCTAATTTGAATTGTGTTCATTCGACTGGTTCCCAATGCCAGCATTATTACCATGATATTTATAGTAAAATAAATAGAGAATAAAAAATATCCTGATATCCTGAAAGATACTTTTTTTTTTTGCCTTAAAGTGAATATGCATGAAAAAATAGAGATGAAACGGAGATTTGTGCGGTAACTAAATAAATAAATATAAAGGCTACACAAATACATTTCCCTTATTGTTTATGAAATTTCCCACTAATTGCCTATTCAGCCAACCTTTCTCTGACCCCTTCTTTTTTTTTCCCCTTTTTGTGCTTTTACCACATACGTAGGGTTACTGGTCAGATGGATTGTATTTAATGGGAGCTTAGGGACATGCAAAATTTGGAAGGAGGAAGACAGAAAAATTCAAAAAAAAAAAATCCCTTGGCTTTAAAAATATTTCAGAACTCAGGAGAAACTGTGCTGGTAGAGCTATCTGAGAGGGGAAAGCTTTAACAGACTGCAAACATTGGCCAGCATTATTCACATTTCCTTCTGGAAAATAGTTATTGCACAGTTATCACATGAGTTCCACAGCCCCGTTGTGGAAATTCCCACAGTAGGCTCTTCCTCCTTCATGAGACAGAATTCCTTTCTCCAGGTGAGATACCAGAGTGCCATAATACATTCTGTGACACCAGGAAGCAGCCGATCACGTCCTTTAGACTGGCATCCACGTTTGCACCTGCACAGGCCATACAAAACACTCAGAAGTCAAGGCCAAAGCAGTGGGAGACGGGACAGAATCATCCCCATGGGGAAGCTACTGGCTCTACAGCTTCTGAAACATCAGGCTAAATTCAAGGTACTGCCTCCCCATGACCTACTGCTTTTATTTCAACATCACCTCAGGTGCTGCTTTCAAATTCTGTGCAATGAAAGCAGTGTCCAGCAAAGGAAGGCTTCCAAGATAGTCAAAAAACCTGCTGCGATGGGCAAAGCCAGAGGCTGTGGATCTGGAAGGAGGAGTACAGATCAGGAGTATGTTTCTCCACAGCAAAACTGATCTGTTTTCATTATGAGATGCAGGTGGAAGACTAAAATGAAAAAGCATAAGGTAAAATGACATCAAAATTAACAATAACCAAACAAATCCCTCTTTGGCTCTACTCTTCTCTGCAAAACTGGCACTTAAACTAAACCAGATACAAACTCAAAATTCTTACTGAGCAGCAAATGTTTGGCATTTTTCTATCTGCTTTGAGCTGGACAAGCACTGCAGGTTATAAAATAACATATGAACAGCATAGTATGAAAATGAAAAAAGGATCAATGTATAAATTTAATTTTGAGCTCCTCAAGTGGCATATAAATGCTTTCTGAAAGAAAAAAAGACAGTGTTTGGTGAATTTTTCTTCTAAATAAAAATAAAGTTATTCCATAGCCATTATTCCATGGTTCATTTGAGATCAGTTTATATTCTTGGACCCGTAAGATATCTGATGGTGACAGTAACCTGCATTCCCTCCTGCGTGCTCACTGGTTAAGAGGCAACACTGGGGTAACCTTGTACCAGTCAGGTGAGCTGTGGCAGTTTCCCACCTGTCTCAAATAGAACCGGAGGTCTTTGAATCCATGCCTGTCTTCTGAGCCGTGGAGGTACTGCTCCAGATCCTTGTCCCCTACCAAGAAACTCATATGCCTGAAAATGACATAAAATAATTAACTTTGAGACACCTGCAATATTTTTTTCTTAGTTTAATTTAGCTTTTCAGTGTACTGGGCAATGTTTGTTATCTAAGGAAGCAGGGAGACTAGCAACCGACTGAAATTCAGTTCTGTCATAATAATTTTTTTCTTATTAAAAATGGTTTTGTTTATCTGCCATGACTACCTGATAATGACTAAACACTAAACACTTCTGAAAATCACAAACCTCATGGAAATCTAGCCTGTGATGTACAACCTGTAAAAAGGAATTGTTTGCATAGCTTTCCACCAGAAATATTTTTTTCCACATATTAACTGGAAAATAAATACTGACCCAAAAAAAAAAAAAAAAAAAGGCTGAATTAATTAACTAAATTATTCACAACAGATAATTATTTTTGCCAATGCAACCAGAGTCCCTAGTGAGCTTTTGACCAGGACAGTAGTGCTAATGCTCTTCTGCTTGCCAAGTATGCAAGGGGATACCGTCATTACAAGAACAGGACGCAGGCGTTCACTCCTGAATGAGACAGCTGGTCCATGAGCAGGCTCACCCGAACACGCGCAGCGCCGCTCCTCTTCCGAGCCAGGGAGACTCACACTGCGACCACGACCGCTTCCCACTGCATCCTGAGTGTTCTTTGGAGACCTCACATGCAGTCAATCCGAACCCAGACTGGCTGTGACCTCGTTTAACTTGTGAGAGATGCCACAAGATTCTACAATAGCCCTATGTGGTATAGTTTCAACTTGAAGGAATTTACATAAATCCTGATCGAAAAATAAGAATGCTTGTCTATTTTGCACATGAGAAGCCAGGTTAGACATATCTAACTGAATTTCTACCAGACTCCTGCAGTATTTTTAATGTTTCAAGGCTTGGAATTTTCACTTCACCCTATTCTGACATTTCATCACTTTTTTTTTTGTGCTCTAGAACGAAAGTCAATCTTAAGAAGCAGCAGTCACAAAAGACAAAAATTTCATTCCAGAATGCTATATTGCATTTTGTAATGTTCTGTTTACATTACCTGCCACATTAGTGAAATTTCAAAAGTGAAGTAACTAGAATAGTTCATTTACTTAGGACAACGTGCAGAAATGTTTTGGGGAATTATTTGGTTCTGCCTTTTTATGAACATTTTATTTTCAGAACAAAATACCGTAGCAAAAAAAAATAGCTATTTCATGCATATTTGCTGAGTAATTGTTTTGGTGACTATCAAAACCTGCCTACATTTAAAAATATATATATATTTTAATATTACTTGTAAGACTGTAACACGGTAATGTGCTTATATTCAGTTGTTTTCAAGAAGTCTGTAGTATAACTTCGATTACGTCATATTTTGGACGATTATTGCTACACCAGGACTATTAAAACATGAAATAATGAAGGTAATCAACTTTTGATACTACTATTTGAGAAAATTTACTATTTTTCAAAGGTTTCAGAATAAGTACTACATTTTAGGAAGATCAGTAAATAATCATCAGTTCAAGGTGTCCTGAACTCATGTCACAGACCTTTACTCCTTATGAGGCTAAACCATTAATTGCGAATAGACCCGTACCATTTATGTGCATGAAGCTTTGCAGGATATCTCTGTTTCTGTGGACAGAAATGAAAACATTTTTTGAGACACATTCTTTGCAGTTTATAGACTAGTCCTTTATTCTACTACCATGAAAACACTGAAATCTACAACCAGAACAGGAAATTTCACACACACTTCTCTGTCTAGGGTATAGAAACCATAATGGTTTCGTTATCCTCAGATGCTATGCTCAGCAACTAGTCTTTACAGAAAATGATTGGGTTTGCTACTTAGAATGTTCCAGTTGACTGTAATTGCTAAATACCTACATATATTTCTTAAGCTTGCAGGCTTATTTTCATAGCAGATCTCCATTTGTCTACCACAGCAGGAAGTTAAACCAAGTTCCTTGTAATTGGTTCATTTCCTTAGAGCTGAATTATGGTTTCTACATTTTGAAGCACTGGGGGATGGTTAGCGGCCTTGACTATTTAGCTGTGAAGGAGGAGGTGTTACGACTGGAAAATGTTATTGTAGGAAGTAAACTTCAAAGCGCAAAGGAGGAGCAAGTGCCAAGCGCCTCTTTGACAGGCACCTTAGCTATCACGTAAATAGACCTCCCACTTAAATAAACTCACGGTAATAATGAATAATGTCATAGGAAGACTGTGTCCTATTTAGCTGTGCCCTTCCCCAGTGTACATATATTTCCCAGTAAACATACAAATATAGATATATATACATATCCATTCTTAAAGACATTACTTCTACAGCAGATATCTCGTTTGCAATATAATTCAACTAGAGTAGACATACCTACACAAACTGATGCACAGCTCTTTTGAAAAATTACTTTTGCTTTCCTCTTTTTCCTTAAAAAAACTGTCAAATCACAAAAAAATTGTCACATTTGTACATCCCTTTCAACCAGAGCAGCACAAAACTATAAGCATTTCTATCTTTTGGTACATATTTTGGTTAGTTCCTTTACTAACCCTTTAATTTCCTTTCATATCCTTCATTTAAGACCTTAGTTTGTATTCTAAGTCGATAGTATTTCTGTACTCTGACAAATTTTTCCTTTTAAGTATTAGGTGTCATGACACTAAGAAATCATTTCAATATAAGCAAAAATTCTCTATTTTGCTGTTTTTTAAAATGTTTATGGGAAAACACAGCTTTGTTTATAAAGTAATTTATTTTAAGTATTACTTTTTGTTAGTTTTAGCTTTCTCTCTTAAGAAGCCAAAAGAAGTAAAAATTACATTCTTTTGCATTTGAAAAGCACTTAGAAAGTGTGAGAAAGTGGAGAAGAATCTACTTTCACACACTATTACTATTACTAACTTGTAAAATTTGGTAACTGTAAGTAAACAGAAGAAGGCATTTTTTTTTCTACTTATTAAATTATTCACAGGAATAGTTTTTTTCCAAATAAAAAACCCATTTATTTTTCCTTCATGAATGTATTTTAAGTGACTCATTCGGAAGCTGAAGCAATTAGAGGGGAATGGAGATTGTTGATAAATTCTTACATTGCACAGAAAAGATGCACTGGGATGATTAAAACTTTGTAGTCCACATTTTCTAACTGGGACACAGTTATTTATAGATATAAAAGGATTTAGTTGAAAAAAAATGTTCCTTGATAAGGAGAGGAATAAGGTATATCAATGTCAGACATGCACACTGTCGTAACTGCTTTTATGCTACATGATCTACCTATTTTTATTTATTCTTTTCAGCGAAATGTTTGCTTCACTTAAAATTATATATCAAGATAGATGAAAATACTCTTATATGCAAATTAAACTTGACTAATATTGCTTGCTGAAAAGAGCGTTTTCTAAATTAACATTTACATTTTGGGAATTACCTTCACAACAAGATTAGGCACCTTTCACGTGATGGAGGATGAGGTCCCATCATTCCCAAAAGGATATCTGCATGAGAGATTTGAAACCTTTTCTAAATCAGGCATAGAATATGTTGGAACTTGAGTGCTTTATCATCTCACTTCCCCACAGTCATATTACCCGTTGACTTTGATTCAGATTCTAAGGCTTAAGTATACATTCGCTAATAACTAAATTATTATTTTATTGCTTTATTTAAAAAAAAAGGAGAGAGAAAAAAAGAAAAAAAAATCCTGAACTAATTTGAGTATACCCATGTGACTATACACTATTCGCTATTCACTGAAATTTTGCAAGTCAGCTCCTTGACAGGTTGAAGATCTGAGTTTTAACAGATGTGTACTGTTAAACACAGATTTTTTTTTTGTCATTTATAGAACCCCCTACTAAAATTTACTACCTATCTTGAAACTATTTTTATTGCTTTAATGGTGTCTTTATACTTTTCTACAGTATTTTTCTGAAGAAGTTTTGCTCTCACTCTACCATACTTGTACTGCTGTTATGAAGGCAGTATAGATGAAAGACCAGCTCAATGCAGAGAAGTTTCAGGTATCTGACGACAGAGTGCCCACTCTGTTGTTTCTACATCTATAGAAAAGGCTTTTGGCGCAGCTGAAAGGGTTTAAGTACTTGCTGAACAAGAGAAGAAAAGAAGAAAACCACAGTACTTTACATGTTCATAATCTACTGCTATTAAGGGAAGAAAAATTGGAGATTGGGAAGAGTTCTCTGGACATCTGAAAAAAAAAAGAAGTTTCAGAACAGACATAACTGACATCTCAGGCCAATAACCATATGTTCTGCCCCACCTTGCACTAAAGATCATTTACAGACAAAGTCTTAGTACTTGCTATGACCCATGCCAGGTGGTTACCTCACATCATGTGCTATCATTTCCTGATACAGGAATGAATAATCTCTTATATTAGGGGCAGAAATGGGGATATGCTGCTTCCCCTTGATATGAGACCATTTTCCTTGTTCTTCTATGCTGGGACTATGCTCCCATCGTGGGGCAGGGACACCTGTGGTGGTGTTCCCCTGTGCAAATAATAACTCAGGAAGATCCTGGCCACAAACATTGAGGCAACAGTGATGGTTGCGACTCCAGTATATCTAATCCTTTGCCAACTCCAGTATCTCTAATCCTTTGCCATTACACCTGATGTTATTACTCCTGAGCTTTAGAAAATTTAGAAAATTTGGGTTTCCCTTAATTAGGTCATAATTCTGAGAACATGCATGTACTGACACGACTGGCTCCTAGATCTGTTTGCAAAACAGAAATTCTAACCAGTAGAAATTCATTATTATAATCAGTAATTCAGAGAGATATATGGACAAAAATATATTTTTCTTCCACTGGTATTTGGCAGTGATGATTTTATTCTCATAAAGGAATTTATTATAGGTTTACAGCCTGGAATAGATTATTTATGATGTACTTTGTACAGGGCTGCTCAAATTACTGTCTTGATAGTTAGAGCTGCTGCAGTCTATGGAAAATCACTTATTTAATGGGATGTTATTAGACCTCTTTATACAAAAAAAAGACCTGATGTTATCAGTTGTGCAAACAGTTTGACTTCACATTTTCATTTGGACATCATTATAGATGCTGATAATGTTTTGTAAAGGTCCTTGAAATTTGGGCCCTATCATTGTGCCCGATGGAAAGACATACTACTTTCAGGAAAGAAGCAAAACCAGGGAACTGCCTTTAGACTGGGATAAAAACTGAATGTGTCTCTTCTGTGCCCTAATATTTCAGCTCCAATAGGACTGCCTGCTGCCTGCACCATATCAATTAGAACACCAGACTTTCTTCCCTTCCCTCATTACTTGTCTGTTGTCTCTCCCTGTGTTGTAGCATTATTGCTCCTAAAACTGCAAAATGTGCTTCTTCTAAAAACATGACAGTGCTTAAACGCAACTGTAGAAGGATGAAGCCTTTCCAGACTCCTTGTCTTCTGAGAAGAATCAAGATGTGCACCTGGCCCTCACGATTACTCCTGCTCAGTTACCAAGAAAATGGAAACATTATAGATAATTACAGAATTCCCGCAGCTCCCACTGACAGCAGGATCATGTTGTACCTCTAGATTCTGTACACATCGTAAGAAAGTGCCTTGCTGAGCTTCCAGTCAAAGGAGACAGGACAAAATGAAAACAGGACAAAGTCTTTTCTTTTGTCATAATTGCCATTTTACTGCCAGAAGAATAACACTAATTACATATATAAATATACTGCGATTAGTTTGACCACAGGAAAAAAAAATAAGCAGAGGAAGTGCTTGAAAAGGGAAACATAGTGCCTAAGTAAATTAGAAAATAAATTAAAATTCTTCATTTTATCCATTTATAACGAGGATGTAAAATAAGAATAGCTCCATTAAGGGAACTTAGAAAAACTCAGTATGAAATCCTTAAAAAGATTTGTCTAAGCAAGCGAGGTAGAAAATCAGATCTTAGCACAGATGCCTGTGATTTCACATCAGAACTCAGGCTCAGAGAGTTGAGTTTTCTTCCCTGAAAACTGATATCAAAAGGCAAAAGACTGGAAAAAAAATAAAGCTCTCTAGTTATTTAGTATGGATACTTCTTTTTTTGAGAAAACATTTAGTTTCTCTTGAGGAATATTGTACAGTTAAATCTTTACATTACTGAATCATGCAACTGCTTTCAGAGATTGAATGAAAGTTTCCAGCTTGTGATTGAGAGCTCCCATTATCATCTGTTGAATCCCAGCTATAGTTTAGATGCGTTACCTTCATGATAGAAGTCAAGGTGGTAACCAGAAAAGGGAAAATGTTCTAAGTTTATTTTAAATTCCCTACTGTACACTGTCTTTCTGATCACATAAAGCTTAAGAAATATTTCCCTATTCATTGAATAAAATCAGACTCTCAAGAGGTGTCACTTCCTCTTTTCTTCTGCAACTTCACTTTGGTTTACAACATTTTAGTATGAACTAAAAGAACCCGCCTTTTTCAGCTCCCTGTTTTACTAATAGCAGCTTCTCATTCTTCCATTCTTCTCCTTTGTCTTGAATTTGCCTGCCTTGTTTCCCTGCCAAAGCAATATATTTTCCTCTCAGAAAGAAGAAATTAAGGGAAGTGCTCTTTCATTTGGAAATTTTCACCTAGTGAAGGCCTCACTACTATATTATCTGCCATCACATCCAATGAGTTGATACTAAGTATAGGAATGAAGCATCCTGTTTGCTAGAGAATGAGCTATCCAGTCTCTCACCCTCAAAAAAAAAAAACAAAAACATTCCTTGATTGCCATTCAATAACAGTCATTAGTCATGGGGAGTGAATTTTCTGCACTTCCTAGTTTTCTAGAAACAAAAGCTGACAGGAAACCTGAGACCCCCCTCTGTTCTACTTTTTAGTCCGTAAAGTCAAAGATTCAAGGTATTGCTATACAAAAACATGGTCTCCTTTCCTGCCATTTCCTGCCATAGTTTCCCCACTATAATTTTTATCAGACCTAGAGACTCTCCAGGCTCTACCTGCCTTTCCAGGATACAGGTGTTCAGAAGTCCCAGTGCCATACCCGTAGTAGATCATCTCAGGTTCATGGCGAGCCATTTAAAGCAGTTTGAGCTGCTCTCATAAGTACCCCTATGCAATAAAAACAATTTATATACAACATCAAAGGTTTCTGTATCACTCAAGGCCTATCACTGGCAAGTATGCCCGCAAGCATGGGAACACACAGCTGAACGTTTCCTTTAACCATGCTTTTAACTGCCTCAGTGAGTGACCGATTCAGTGCAAAAGGGCAGAGGGAGCGAATGCAGTTACCTGCTTCTGCCCACAGAAACATTGTCCATTATAGAGTCTCTCAGAAAATTAGTTAAATTTTTCCCCTCAAATATTCTGTCTCTGAATGAAAAATGTCTTTGATTTTTCTCTCTCTCCTCTCTTTCTCTCTCTGTGTATATATATATATGTATATGTGTGTATTTTGCTGTTAGGAGCATAAGTTTTAAAATCTGGGCATTTAAGCAGTAAGCATTTCCCACTCACTGCACAGTTTGCCTATACTGAAACAATAAAGTACTGTCTGAGACACTTCAGACCTCCTGCACAGGCACATATTTACCACGGGGAACATTAGCGGCATATTCTGTGCTACTTGGGGTGGCTGTAGAGCTAACCTCCTGCATGGATGTGCAATGAGCCTGGTGTTTCCTGAAAGGATTCACTAAGCACATTATGTAGAATGATGTTGCATGTGTGATGTAGACTCATCTGGGATTTCTGGATGTGTGGCAGCCTTTCAGAGTTATTGCAGATGCTCAATTGCATCTGACTTGATAGTTCTAGCAGAAACTCTGGCAGTATTGAAAAGAAAGAAAATCCTTCAAATCCACACAAAATGCTGGAAAAAGAGAAGATGTGGCGAATGCTGTGCCAAACTGAATGAATTTTCTTACCCTTTCTTGTCTCTGATCCTACCACAACATCCTCATATCTGCATCCAGCACAAGGAATGCTCCACCATATTCCTTCCTTGCCTCCCACACACTCTCCTCCACCTGCAAGAACTCCTAATACAGTTAAACAGAAGGCCTTGATTCCTAGGTTTAAAGACAATTGTACTGATCCCTGCACAAAGGAGGTTTGATGCATATTATTGGGATAAAGAAGATTGCAATGATAGGAAAGCCGATAGGAAAAGATGAGGCAGTTGGGAGACTATATTGCAACTAAGGCAAACAACAGTTTCAAAAAATGTGCCCCGAAAAGGGAGTAACCCTTGAAAATTCTGGACATTGCCAGAAATAGTGACATCTGGTCATCATAAAAACTACAGTGGTAAATTCAAGTTGTATTTGAGATAAGAGTTCAGTAAGGCTAGCACTTACAGCAATTGCTTCAATTCTTTCTTTTCTGTAGTACTTCTTGAACAGTTTAAATAGGAAACCTGATCTTGTCTGGGTACTTGGCCATTGTCCGCTGCACAGCAAATTTCCTCTGAAGCTCTAACCTGGGTTTATTTGTTGGAGTTTCATTTCCCTGTAAAACCTACCCTGCAACATGGAGAGGAAATTAAGGTACTGGTCTTTCCACTTTTCCTCTTCATCACTTTCCCTTGTGGTAAGAAACACTGATTAAAAAGAAAAAGTTTATTTAGCCAAAGTGAAAATCAATAGCATCAGCCAGGTATCTGTTAAAAAAAAATAAATTATACCTTTCTTTGGCTTCTATCAGCTACCTTCTCTTTGCAGAACCTGCAAGGAAGTCTTAGTAACAACTCTCTCTGGCCTACCTGCTCTCTGTAGCCGTAATAACTTTCTGGTAATATATTAAGCCTGGGATTTATTTATTTACCCTAGAAGTGCTGCTAACTAAATTACTTTTGCAGTATAAGACAGCACTTGTTCATAACTAAGTAGCGCTTTGTGCCTGACAACGGGTTAATGGGCCAAAACAACTCATTTTGAGAGAGTTGGCTGTTTTGGTCCAGCAAACTGGTTCCAGAATCTCACACATCCCACATTCCCTTCGCACATCTGGACTTTACATGGACAAAGTTTTCTTTCATATAAATTGTTTATTGTTCTGAGAGATTGATGCCGTTAATATTGGCTTTCAGAATGACAGATTAGCATCACCAGTTAATCAGGGCTATTAGCAGATAAATATCTGTAATTTAATCACTACAGTAATTTCTTTTCCAATAATAAGATTTACAAATGCAAGTGATTAAGTAATTAGCTTACATCTCCATAGATTACAATTCCTCTGAGCTTTCTTCTCTCACTTTTTTTTTTCCCAAAGATTTCAGTATTTAATTAAAGTAAGTGCTCCCTCCTTTATTTCCTCTTTGCAAGCACATGTGAGAATCATTTTTTTCTCAAACCAAACTATACCTTTTACACATAGTCTCACAAGGAGCCCCCCATTCCCAACCTCTTCCATTTCGCTCTAAGGGTTAATACCCACTGTGCCTGTTCCTAGTGGCTATAATTGGTCCCAGTACTTTTCTAGCCCATGCTGCAAGTGGGGTGCACAAAGGGAAAGAATAACTTACAGGGAATTGGAGGGGGGTGGGTGGATTGCCAATGGAAAAATTGTGTGCACTTGATAAAATAAGAGCCTAGCTTGCTAAAACAGTCTATCCAAACACTTCTCAAGGATCCCTTTGTTGCTCTTCCACTGAATTGGCCCTAGGGCAAAAGGCAAGTTCTACTCCTTCCAAACTTATATTCTCCTATTTGCAGAGTAATTTGACAGTTACTGTTAATTTCCTAAATGCAACATGAAAGCTGTAGAAGGAAACCTGAAAAAAAAAAGGGTGAGGAGGGGGAAGGAGAAATTCATAAAGAGCAGCAGAGAATATGGGCAAAATTGCTTCCATGTGTGGTGCACAGGCAAGGCTTGGGCAGAGATCTGTGGCCTTCCCAGGGTTTGACCTCTTGAGGTTGTGCCAGTTTGTGAGAGAAAAGGCATTGCTCTTTAATGAAGGCCTAATTTTTATTGCCACTCTGTTGACTTCAAAGTGCTCCAGGTTGCCAAACATAATTTCACTGGAGGTATTTTCAGGTGCAGAGCAAATACTTCATAAATAATTTCCTCGTTAGATTACAAATTCCATTTAAAAGGGAGGAGGGGGAGTCTAGCTGCTCAGAGGCTTTTTGGGAAGCTGATTAAAAAATCTTTCAGAGGAGTTCTTTATTACTTTTATTCTGAAAGAAAATAATTAAACAGTTTTATTTCTTATTTATATTTTAAATGAGCATGCAGTTCAGTGAGATGGCCAAGCACGGTGGTGACGTTACTAATATGCTGTCAATTAAAAAAAAAAAAAAAAAAAGAGAGAGAGAGAGAAAAGGAAAGAGGCTCTGAAAGCCTATTCTTCTTCTCTCTCCCCATCCTCAAACTGTTGCCAAGCCCAGTAACTGCCTGCAACCCAGTGGCAGCCTAGTTGGGGCCCCAATTAATTATGTAGATCTGTCACACATCTACATTTTTCAGCTGTTTACTCTTTTCCTCGAGTAAAAATGCCTGTAATTAAAATATGCTGCCCTACATCCTCTTCATCACCCTCCCCCTGTGCAGGCAGCACAGAAGCTGCTGAAGCTGACAAAGTGCCTCTGTCATTCAGAGGCAACGAGGATGATTTGAGCAGTGTTTATGTTTAATGCACTTTGTGAGCAGTGAGGAGCAGGCAGTCAAGGCAGAAGGGAGAAAAGGGGAACCAGGAGCGGCGGGTTCCCATCCCAATGTTCCCAACAGATTGCTGCATGGTTTCGTCCCTCTTGGCGCGGGGACTGACAGCCCGTGTCCTTGGCTGTGGCAGTACTGCTTGGTGATGGTGCTAACATTTATTTCCAAATGGTTGTAGATCCCATTGAACTCATGGGACAGAAATGCAAACGCCAATTAGTTCTCGAGTGTAGTGCGGGTTCATTACTTTCTAGTTCTAATCTGTGTTTGGTTGCTGATAGAACTGTAAATTTAATGGGTTACAATTTTTCAAGGTTCAGTTATCCTAGAACATAAGGAACAAGTGAGAACCATTTATAAGAACAAAGCTAAGGAACTACCAAGGGTTTCACCAATGTTAAATTCATTTTCCAATTCTTTCTTTTCTGGAAAGTGTTAGTTGCAAGATGAAAGTTAGCATAAATATTGCAGAAAACATTGTCTTCTGTTGTCACCTTGAAAAGTGGCTGGATTTGATTAGATTACAGACTTTAAAAAACTGATATGTATGTTTTATATGCTGCAGCTGTATACCTGCAGTCAGGCTTGTTAAAGTTTTCTTACCCCTGAATCTGAACTGACCTGTCTCCAGTCCCAGATCCTTGTGTACAGTTTCAATGTTTGAATCTTCATTTAATTTTATGGTAAACACCTAGAAAAAAAACAAAAAAAAAAAAGGCCTAGAAAATAGTTAAGTGTGAACAGAGCTAGCAGACATTTTCAGCCTTATTATTTTCACTAACCAAGGATTATTGCATGCACTTCAGTGTTTCACAGGGCCAAATAGTATTGCGTACTTATTTCACAAAATAAGACAGCTATGGAGTTGCAAAGGTTCTCTTTTATAGCGGGTAGTTCAGAGCCTGTGTCTTTCACTGAGGATGAATGCATCAAATAAGTGTACATACTTGACTGCACTATACAGCAAATATCACAGAAATGAAGATAAGATTCATGGGTTTTAATGTTCCTTTGACATCTAACAAAGGCTGGTCTGAGGCACTGCAGAAAGTAGTTATAACTCAGAGACAGAGTAGAAGCCTCCTATTGTTACCAGTTATTGCTTTAGCTTAAATAACAGATATGTGCGATGGATTTCAAAAGATCGCTGATCAGACAGTTGGGAGACATTTTCGTCCTTTGGTCTAAAACAATTCTGGCAAAGATGAAAAAAAGAAATAGCTAACATAAAACAAAGTATAACAATGAGGAGACTCCTTTACATTTAGGACAGAGAAGAAATATGTTTTCCTTAGTTAATTTACTCTAGTTGTTCCAAGAACTAAATGCCTTCTTCAAATATACCATCATCCATGCCACTTCTATTGAAGGGAAGGGAGAGAAAAAAGGACAGAGGAATGCAAGAAGTGAAAGAATATTTTCTTGTGCTTAACTATAGTTTTCTAAGATTAGGGATTAGCCTGAGCATATTCACATTAGCATTTCAATTCAGATCAAGTATTTGCCTTTGAAGCAAGACTGTGCACAAACAGTATCGGATGAACCTTAACTGAAAGAAGTAAACCAGAAACATGCCTAATGTATTCCAAACTTAAAAATTTCCAAACTTCATAGCATGGACCACAATCCTTCAGTATCAATTGCTTCTTCAATATTTGCAGATGTAGATACAGCCTTTTTCTTCCATCGGCTGCCTGATTGGCACTGTAGGTCTTTAATACAACACAAGCCAAGACTCAGTTTGTATAAGTTTTATTCTACATCTTAAGTTTAGCTTGAAACTCACCTTCAGAATAAGTATGCTCTTTAACCTAATTTTTTTGCAAGCAATTTGCACTTCTGTGAAGTACCAAAGGGAGGAAGAATGTCTAAATTGCTAAAAATTCAGTGAAAATTATGTAATAACAAGTAGAAAAATAGGCCTCACTCACAGAGTGAGGAGAAGGGGAGACCTTCAAGGAAGGGGAGATCTTGGAGAAAAAAGCACCATCTGCATCTCTGGCCACTCACAGCCAGTAAAATGAATGAAGTTGCAATGGAAATTCAGTATAAGAGCTATTTTTCCCCCCCCACCACCACCATTTTCTTTTTAAGAGATAGGTGAACATGGTATTTCCATTTCTTTTCTCTTCTAGCTTTAATCTAAATTCTAATGACTAATGTTTTACACAAAAGAGGTCCCTGCC
The DNA here is from genome assembly GCA_034781795.1 of Crypturellus tataupa. NCBI lineage: Eukaryota > Metazoa > Chordata > Aves > Tinamiformes > Tinamidae > Crypturellus > Crypturellus tataupa. Next base: position 2,412,775 of record JAWLRI010000144.1, read on the forward strand.
ACAGCCATAAAAAATACTGGAAATTTTTGCTACCTACTCTATTGCACAGTATATTACTATATTAGCCAAATGCTGCTGTGATACAGCCAGATCCAGATCACATTATATATAATACAGTGTGTCTGCGATTTTTCTTGTTTCCCTGGTAACAACTGTAAATGCACCAACTCCCCAGACTGCTCCACCCCTCCTGCTGCTGATGTCAGGCACGGGAGAGGCACATGTGCAACTCAACTCCGTACCTGTCAAACCGGGCGGACGCTCCGTTTGATCACCCCTGTTTTGGTCCCACAAAGACCATTCGTTTGGTGATCAGAGGGCAGTGTTAATTTAGTCAGCTATCAGGATACTGACTTGGGGAAAGGGAATTTTGCCCACTTATGCTTTGGTTTTAATCAGCAAAGGGAATGGGAAGGCTTGGAGCGATAGTGCGGCTAGAACTGAGGCAACATATTCTTTGCTGAAAAACAAGCTAGGATTAGAACCATTTCTGTTAATGTTACTAATTTCCAATAATTGGGTGCTGCTCAAGGCCAAACTATCTCAAATTCCATACTCTGTCACATGCATGCCAGCAGGGTTCAGCATGAATAATGTTAATACAATGAAGAGGGAAGGAATGAATAAGGATTTTCCATGTGTTAGCTGACAGGATTACTTTGAAACTAATGACCAATCCTTATTAATGCAGCTATTATTTTGATAAACCGACAAGAATGAATGTGGTATTCATGACAATGTGATATGCACCATTGTAGGAATTCCACTGTAATTTAACAATTAATTAAGGTACCTGTAGCTATTATTGGAAAAGATTATGATCTGACCTTAATATACATGTACTATGCTGGCAGTTTGCCTGCTTTCACCTCAGCATTAATGGAGCTAAACATCTGTATGCAAGTCTGCCTCTTACAATCATTTTGTTCTTGTGTGAGTTTCTTCAGATTTATCAGCATTCTCCCAAGTAATTACAAGTCATCATACAGCTACAGTGAGTTCTAATGCAGTGAGATATATTGTGCTTTAACACCATGGAAATATGCACAGCAAACTAATCCAAAATCTTATTTTACTTTATATATGAGTGACCATCTTATTTTCTGCACTAATTATCCATCCCGTCTCTGCCTTTTATCAATAATATGCAGTGCACCAGATGAAAAAAAAACAATTCAAATGTTTAAAAAAGGGGAAGACTTTCTTACAAATAGAGCATATTTGCAGAAATAGCCATTTTTTTTTTTTTAAAAAAAGGGCAGGGGGAGAGGGTATGACGTTTACCTAAAACATCTGGCAATCTAAAGCTGATTTTGCCTTAATTTAAAACTATCCTTTTAGTTAGTTTAGTTTAGTAAGATATAGCTCAAGGTGTTGGTAGAAGTACTAATTAGTAGCAGCAGCAGTAGTAATTGTATAAGAACTATTAAAAGCAATTCACGTTAATACTCAGAGTCAGGATCACTACGCTGAGAACATACAAAAAGGCCATCATAGAATAAATTAGAAGATTTGGGTCTTCCACCCATGAGAATTTAAGCAGGAATATGTATGTGAGTAGTTGTGGTAGCAGTGGGTTTTTGTTTTTGATTCAGGACACCCAGATTCCTGGAGAACACGTGGAACAGAAGCAGAAAATAAGACAATGACAAGGTGAGACCCTCTTTGAGGAAGTTTTCTAGTTTCCAGAACAATTCTGGAGCCATTCCCTTAGGAGAGATTGTGCGACCCTTACAAACTGTCTTTGGGAAGGAGGACTCAAAATATTGGAAAAGAAACTAAGAAATTTAGGATGGATATTTTTTTTTCTTTATTAGCACCAGAGAAACTTACTCAGAAACTAATCAGGTTGGCAAACACAGATGCCATACTAGCAAACATAGTGTTAAAGCCATAGAACAGTCTGTATTGTTTTAGTCTTTCTTCTAATTTGCAAAACTTCATTTCTCCATGCAAAGTAAACAATATTTTGGTAGAAGAAGGTTGTTTGGTTTCTCTGTTCACCTCTGGTGGTAGAATCCCAAAAGGAAGAACTGCAGATCCTCTTCCAGCTTATGTTTTACTGGCAAATACTAACTTTTTTCTTATCTAGATCCCAGTCTGCATGAGTGCAAATTAATTCCAGATAGATGCCTTACAGCTGTAATTAATGCTATGCTGTGTTTCAGTCAAAAGCCCACTCAGATAAGGTCTCAGGACATGGTTTTTAGAGAAGATGGGTATGTCAAACCTGCTGCTTAGTGACAAAATTGGGATTGATCCACAAGTAAACAACTCGGACTATAGTACCCTGCAAAAAGGAGTGCACCTTTCTGCACTTGGTGAGTCTGCTCACTCCACCTGATATTTTACCACTGGATCACTTTAAGTACATTCATTTTCTAAAGGTAGTTCACATCAGAAAAATACATGAAGGGGAGTATCATCTACCTATTATGAAAGATTATCTTTTGCTTAATACTGTTACTTGTAGAAAGTCATTTGCAGTCATTTGAGATGCCTTGAAGCACATGCACAGGGCTGAAAGCTATGACATAGGACCTACAGGAATCCCACTGCCCTATGGAGCAGCAGTAGAAAGCCAGGCAATATATGTTAAGATGTCTGAAATAGTATTGGAAGTCTGTCATCACTGTCCAGCCCCAGTTTTCCTTAGTCATTTAAAGATTGGTTTCCAATTACTGTATAAATAATTATCTATATATGATTGTTGCAATATGATTGTAATCATTATCTTTTTACAGTTTGTCATAGAGACATGCATAGAATCGGAGTTCTCTGAAGGTGAAGCTGTGTTGGAATCCAGCTCCATGTTCAACATTTAAAGCAGGATGTCTACATGTGAGCCATGTGCCTAAGCTCCATTACAGTCAGTGGAGACACATCACTAAGAGTGGGATCCAGAGAGCTATTGAACTGATTAAACAAGGGGAGTTGGTAGCACACATATGACTGTCTAATGTCATTTGAGATGGTATAGGATCCTGCATCCATACAAAACGTCATTTGAGATGGAATAGTGCCCAGCATCTATTCAAGTCTCTTGGACATATCACACCATCTATGATACAGCTTGCTTTTCTGAACTGACAGCTGAAGGCTGTCAAAATGCCCTGGGACGTTTCAAATAGCACCAAACACTTGAAAGGGTTGAATAAATTAACCTCTAGGTGTCTATTTTAGCTGCTCTGAGTAGCTCTTAAGACTTCATTGACTGTATTGATTAAATCTGCATTGACTCTAACAGAAGTTTAGACATCGAGCTAAGATGTGGATGTCTACAGTGTAGCAGCCTAAGTTTAAGTTCCTGAATCTAAAGACTGAATTCCATTCTCAAAATAAGATTCAGTTGTGTAACAAGTGACAATCTGTTATACCAGAGTGTCTTCCTTCCTTTGCACCTGCTCATGGATTGTCCAAGGGTCTCCCTTAGATCATGTGTGTATTTGACAGATGTGAATTACCTGGATACCCAGGGAACCCCAAATGACATGGATATCTGTGTTTAGGTAACAACAACCCCTGGTTGTCTGTTTTCTGGCTCCTGCGCTGTTCAAGTTTCCTCACAATTTGGATGAAGAGCTAAATAAAAAAATGTGGAAGTTCCAATATGAAACCTATTAAACCTGGAAGTAATATGTATTAAAAGATCTGGCATCCACAATTTGATTTCTAAGAAATGCCAGAATGGCATGGAAATATGCACCAGCCATTTTCAACCACTAGTTTCATATAAATAAAGCATTTATCATCCCTCTTCAATTGCAGACGTTCCTCCAGAATAAATTCTCACCTCCAAATTGTCTAAACATTACAAAATATGTTGGAACAGGTATTTCTGAGATCAAAACTTGTTGATGATTTTTATTACTAATTCCTTTTTTCTTTTCTTTTTTTTTTTTCGTTCAGCCAACAGGGATTCAGAAGTTGCTGTAGTGCTATCCAACTTCTAATATTAAAAATTCTGTCTCATAAAAAGTGGATCTAACAGGCATCAAAGACTTGCATTCCACTGCGATTTGGATGGCAAAAAAAAAATGTAAAAGTGTATATCTACACACCTTAATATTCTCAATAAGACTTTCCATCTTGCATCTTTTCTTCCTTTAACTGAATAGGACTACCAATAAGTTTCATGTTAAAAAGCAATAAACTTACACTGGACCTAGGCTAAGAATTTTTATATGTATCGCCATATAATTGGGGACCAATAACATCTTGATTAAATTATAATTCATGTAGATTCCTTTTAGTAGCATTATTTTTTCCAGTAGCTATAGTTTAACATTTTTAACATCCAATTGTTTATGCTTCCAATGAGAACCTGATGAATCTGAAATTCTGTAACAGTCTCTTCAGCAGTACTGTTGCTTAATGAATGCTGTTTATTGATCTCATGACATGCACTGTCCTCAAGATCCAATTTATTTGAACAAATTCCTTTTTTATTGTAGCTTCTCTTACAACTCATGAGTGTAATTATATATTTTATATCGTTGATTTATAACAATGGCAAACATCTATTCTTTGCTCTGAACATCTGTAGAATAAATCATAATTTATCACATCCAACACATGTAAAAAAATTTTAATCAAATGGATATCCTCTATCACTCATCAAAAAGCATAAACCTTAAACCCTTTCAGCTGTCCCACATTTCCCCATCCTCCATTTCTCTAACTGCCTACAAAACCAGAGATGAACTTTGCAACATATACAGATGATTAACAAATCAGTGCTGGTGCACCAAGAAAGGATAGTACTAGAAATGGTTGAAGTAGATCCTTTCTTGTGGTCTCCACCATGGAATCCCAGTTCAGTATTTGTACTGTTTCTAATTATTGCAATCTTTGCCAAAAGGCATTCTATACAATTTAAGGACTAAAATGCATCTCCACCAACTGGCACAGACCTGTTTTGTTTTCTAGAATTCTGCTTTCGATCTTCATTCCAGGAAATTCTGCTTATAGGTTTTGATATAAACTTGACCAGGATTAGTGCAAAAATGAATGTTCAATAGGAGCTCAAAGGAAATGAGCTGTTTTAATTCCCTGTGATCTCAAATTATATCTTTCATTGCAAGAAATGCAGAGGCAAATCCTTAAAAGAACCACAAAACAAATCTGAGCAGTAGTTGCATCCTAAAAGAAGCAGTTGCAACTTCTCTACAAAGCTGAGATGGGAAAGAGATCTTGTCCATTACTATTACTCAAAATCAAGAACTGCTGCCATATCTAAAATGTTCCTTTAGCTTAAAATCCACGTGACAAACAACAAATACTCTGCTCTGCAACAGATGTGGGTATAATCTTCAGGTGTTCTTATCGGTAAAACACTAAACTAATTTCTTCCAGAGAAGGTTCTGGTAAGTACATTTGAAAAAAAATATATTGTTTAAATGATAGTCTAAATGTCATTTAATATGTAATGACATTATAGGTATAATTAACAGGTAGTTTCCAGGCGGACTTACTGAAATCTTTTTTATGTTTGTTTCTTTACTGAATTGTGAATTTCTAAAATATAAGGTCTGCAACTGTCTGCATCTAACTTAAGATTTCCTCTTCCTTTCTAAAGATCATATTAAACTTCAAAGAACAGTTTTCCCCTAAGTCATACCTCAATTATAAATATATTCTTCGTTTATACCCACTGTTAACATAACATAGGCCTGGTAGTGTATTGCTAAGAAAAAAAAACTCTAAGAAGCAAAAGTCCATAAAAGAACATTAGGAACTTTCAAGACTGGCCATAAAACTATGTTTGTTTCACAGACCAGAAGAAAAAAAGTTATATTTCATAGAATAAAATTAACAATAAAATAAGAAAACCAGAAATAAGAAGCACTTTTGAATATAGTAAGTTGAAAACCACTTTTCAGCAATAGTAGATTTTGTGTAAAATACCATGGAGTATTGTACGGAACTAAAGTAGCAAAGTAACACTTTCCTAATGATGTGAATGTTTTTTCCCCCTCTGCCCTCCCTCAATATTCTTTGACATTTTGGCAACTGTGCTTTGGTAAATATGCTTCTTCACTCATTCGGAGTATGTTTTCCCAGGAAGCTGGTATCACAGAATCACAGAATGGTTAAGGTTGGAAGGGACCTCTGGAGATCATCCAGTCCAACTTCCCTGCTCCAGCAGGGACACCCAGAGCACGTGGCATGGGGTGGCATCCGGGTGGGTTTGGAAGATCTTCAGAGAAGGAGACTCCACACCCTCTCTGAGTAGCCTGTTCCAGGACTCTGTCACCCTCACAGGAAAGGAGTTCTTCCTCATATGCAGAAAAACCTTCCCGTGTTTCAATTAGTACCTGTTACCCCTTGTTCTGTCACTGACCACCTCTGAGAAAAGTTTGGCCCCATCCTCTTTACATTCTCTCCTCAGGTATTTGTACATGTTGATAGGATCCCCTCTCAATCTTCTCTTCTCCAGGCTAAACAGGTTCTCACTTAGTCTCTTCCTCATAAGATAGATGCTCCAGCCCCTGAATCATGCTTGTTGCTCTGCGTTGGATCCTCTGTAGCAGTTCCCCATCCCTCTTGTACTGGGGAGCCCAGAACTGCACCCAGTACTCCAGGGGTGGTCTTACCAGAGCTGAGCAGAGGGGCAGGGTCCCCTCCCTCGACCTGCTGGCAACGCTCCTCCTGGTGCAGCCAGGATCCCATTGGCCTTCTTGGCCACGAGGGCACATTGCTGACTCATGGTTAACCTATTGTCAACCAGGACTCTCAGATTCCTCTCCACAGAGCTGCTTTCCAGCAGGTCAGCCCCTAATCTGTACTGGTGCCTGGGGTTACTCCTCCCCAGGTGCAGGACCCTGCACTGGCCCTTGCTGAATCTCATGAGGTTCCTCTCTGTCCAACTCTCCGTCATGTATCATCAGGTATCATGTGCAAGCTTGCTGAGGGTGCACACTGTGCCCTCGTCCAAGCCATTGATGAACAAGTTGAAGAGTACTGGGCCTAGTACTGACCCTTGATAACTTGTGGGACCACAAGTTTGGGGCCACAGGCCTCCAATCAGACTCGACCCCATTTATCACCACACTCTGAGCTCTGCCATCCAGCCAGTCCTCAATCCACCTCACTGTCCACTCATCCAGTCCAGACAACACCCACGGCTCTCCCATCATTCATCCAGCCTCTCATCCCATCATAGAAGGCTATCAATCAGGTTCATCAGACATGACTTCCCCTTGGTGAATCCATGCTGACTACTCCTGATCACCTTCTCTTCCTTGACATATCTAGAGATATGCTCTAGGATGAGCTGCTCCATTATCTTTCCGGGGACGGAGGTGTGATTGACCGGCCTGTAGTTTCCCAGCTCCTCCTTCTTGCCTTTGTTGAAGACTGGAGTGACATTGGCTTTCTTCCTGTCCTCCGGCACCTCCCCCACTCTCCAAGACCTCTTGAAGATGATGGAGAGCGGCTGAGCAATGACCCCCATAAGCTGCCTCAGCACTGTTGGGTGCATCCCATCTGGGCCCGTAAATTTAGGAGTGTCCAGTTTGCCTAAATAATCCCTTACCCAATCCTCCTTGACCAGTGGAAAGTCCTCCTCTCTCCTGGTTCTCTCTCTGGGCTCTGCAGCTCATGGGGACTGGCCTTAGCAGTAAAGACAGAAGCAAAGAAGGTATCTAGTAACTCTGCCTTTTCTGCATCCTCTGTCACCAAGGCACCCTCCTCATTCAGCAGCAGACTAACATTTTCCTGGTATTTTGACATGTAAACAAAAAGAAAATGAAACTGTGGTGAACAGATTTGTCTGCTCATTTCCCCGAAATTTATACTTAGTTTTTGTGTAGAGATCAAGCAAAATTATATTAGATTTAGATGGCTATTTCAGAGACTGACTTCTCTTCTCCCTTGGATCTCAACAGACATATACATCTTGTGTTACTTTTCCTTACAAATCGATCTGAATTGTTACATGCAAATAGATTGTTTGTTGTTTCTGTTTTAACTACTGTAGCTTACCCTACACAAACTTGGTTAATGTTTGCCTGGGAACCAAGTGCTGATACACTTATGAACCAGCCCAGTTGGCTTTGCCAGGTAAAGGAAATAAGAGGAAGTGGAAGTATTAGAACTGCAAAGAGAAGCATATCATATGCAGCATCTGAAATAGAACCAAATTCATAATGCTGCATAGTACCTCAGCAGAGAACTTTTGCATGCTAGTATATTTTGACTGATGGTTCATCCTTTTTCTTTTGAAGAGTCTACAACAGCGTCAGCCCCAGTGAGACAACCTTCTTGTGCCAAAGGCCCTAGTAAAAGATACTAACAGGTAATACTTTATGCTATTTGATGGTAAGATATTTTTCTTTCCAGATATATTTTAAGAGGAATTTTTTATTATTCCAGTCATTTCTGATACATGACATTACCGATTTTCAGTTAATCATCTCCATACCATCTTCTCTTGTATCACCCCTCTACCAAAATTCAATAAAATATTACTTTAATCATTTCCATTTGTCTCACCTCAAAGTAAACCATAGCCCAGAAATAAGGACATGCTTAGCAAGATCACTTGCTAAGTTCTTTCCTTCCAACCACTGCAAATCTTTATTGACAAATCTAAAATTGCTGTGCAGAATCTGATAGGCTAGGGCTTTGCTCCCGAGACAGAGAAATGATCTGAATGGAAAAACAAAAAAGACCAAATCCTTGCAGGATGAAGACACGTAATATAAAAGGGGAAGCTCAGCTTTTGGTAAGAATTCATACTCTCCTGCCCAGCTTTTGAGACTGAACAAAATAATTACAAAAATATTTCCTTGTCAAAGCTGGAGATTCCAGAAAAGAGATTAATTCCACTAGTAGGGCAATATGTTCTATTCTCCGCAAAGTAATAAAAGTCAGTCTGCCAGGACCCAGAAAGCTGACATTAAGAGAAAAATGGAGCAGATCCTAAGTGGTATTCTTTCTCCATCATAGGATTAAATAGAGTCCTACCTTTTGGATTCACAAATACAAGCCATATTGAGAATTACTTTAAGTTACTTTTACTTTTACATATTTTTTACTTACATTTTATTACTCTTCTTTTTAGTAACAAGTTGTGGATGTTCTATTAAAAAAATCTCTTTTTTTTTTTTTTACAGAGTGCTTCAAGTGCTAGACTAATAAACAAAGGACGGTACCTCCTTTTGATGTGTTTTTGAAAGGAATGATTCCTTCTTTCATTCTTTTTATTGAGTTCAGTGCTGGCAGTGTCGTTTAGGGCGCTTAGAGGACACCATGCATGTCAGACCATTCCAGAGATTTAGGCAAAGTTTCGAACTTTAACATCCACACACCTTCGACTAGTAATGGCAGCCAAATCCTTGCTTCCCCAAGTGAAAGTGCTTCTGTGCAAAGTAAGATGCCTAAAATAGGGAACCAAGAATCTTGAAAATCAGCAGGCATCCTGGATTTTGGTATCCCTAGAGCAAAAACTAAGCAAATTCTGAACTAGTCCCTTAGGGTAAGGTTTTACATCCCTCTCAAATTTAATTTTAGACACTAAAAGAGAGTGATATGTCTCTGATGATCTAAGATTTTTTCTGAATTTCTATCTACTATATTTACAGCTTTGAATGTACAGGAAATTTGATGGTTCTAAACAAGGAAAGAGTGAAGGCAATTCTTGAGCAATTGTGTTCTGAAAACTAACAATTGGATCCTGCCATACGTCAAGACAAAAAAGAGCTGAAGATGACTGATAATGAAAAAAAGTACATTGTTTCCTTGAAAAGAAAAAAAAATTTAAAAAAGGTCAAAATTCTGGACTCTTTATTTTGGTTACTGAAGATCCTCTCAATTATCTTAAGATTCTGAAAAAACAATAGAGAATAAAAACTGTCAAGATATTTTTGGCTTGCTCTTGTCACAGATAACATTCCCCATAGAAATACACATAAAGGATGAATGTTAACACTAATGTTACTGTCAATACTGTAACGTAACTTGATTTTATCCCAAGTTCCTCTTTTCTCTCAGTAGAATTTAAGGACATTTTTGGAGGATGATCCTTTTTCTTGGGAACCTACCAAGTTTTTTTAATAATAAAAGGTGACATTAATTAGAAAATAGTTTGAGTGGGTTAACAAACTATGATCCATTGAGTCACGAGTTTCCAGAGCAGTTGTCCGAATGCAAGCCAGCTGTGAGCACGTGTTTTTTTTTTCTAGTTATACGTCTCGGTCTGCTGCCTTGTCTGGGTCTCTCCTGGAAGCAGATATTTTCTTTTTATTTTTGTTGCTTCCATCTAAGATCTGTATTCTCGAATTGACTGCTTGCTTTTCCCTCCAAAAGAACATATAAATCTTTCCTTTTCTCATCTTTGAAAGTGAATTCTTTATTAGAGGAAGATATTTATCTGTTACTGATCATCCCTTCAACATCAGGTGAGATACAAAATGCTCATAAGAAACTGTTCACCTTAGTTCTTACACAGAAGGATCAACTTCTAAATATAATTAAGTAATTCTGTAACTAGACTGAAAAAACAGGAGTGATCTGGACTGATGTAGGATATAAATAGGTCCTGCTAACCTGAGGACTTAAAGCACAATTTTCATTTGCGATGCTTTGTGGTGCCTATGGCCATAACGAAAAGAGAACAGTGGACATCCCATGTAAGACTGGAAAGCAAAGGCTATGAAGTAGCACCTTTGAGGACCATCGATGAATGTCTTTCCTATGAAAAGGTATGTTTCTCATGGCCTTTCCAATTCACAGTATAAGCATCTGAATCATGTCTGGTGATAGCATCAGTCAGGCTTACCAAAACCAACCACAGAAGTGTTGCTGAGCTGCTGAGTGCCGCTCTGTGAGACACAATTGTGAATCCATTCAAATGTAAGGACCCATATTTATTCCAAAAGTCTGTCATTCAATGTCTGGGTTGGACTTGAGCTTCAGATTTGATCCCTAAACACATCAAATGCCACATTACTGGATTAGGAAATGGATATGGAAGATGATAGAAATGTTCTTCACGGTGTATGAAGTCCTTCTCCAGAAGGCCTTGCAGTGCTGTTACATGCTCCCTACAGACCTAGAGCATATAGGCACTAACAGGTCCTCAAATGATGCATTCAGCCCTTCCACCAGTTTTATGCCCAATTCAGAGGGGGTGAGTCATCCAGAACTGAAATGTGTTTTGGCAAAGATAGTGCACAACCTTTGCACAAGCCCCTAGGACACTGTTTCACCTATTGCTGAAAAAATTCTCTAGCTTAGCAGTAATTCCTTAGGGATGCTGTATGTGGTATTATAATGGCTTACACACTTCATTATACATTGTTCTGCTTCACAGGAATTCATCCACACACACTTTAAATATTGGTATCTTTATCTAACAGTCTCAGTTTGGGGCTCAGAACAATTATATTCTGAAAGGCAAATGGTGCTAAAACCCGAGGTTTCATCATACCCAACAGGATCACATGACAAACTGTGTCTGATTTCTGCACAGAAACATGGAATGTTTCTTTCTATCAAGGCAAGAAACCCGGCAAGATTCACATGGCTTAGACTTTTGTTTTGAACTTTTGCAGAACTCTGCTCTGTATCTCATTACCTCTTCCCATGAGACACCCAGCCTCTAGCCTTAAATGGGGATTTTGTTAGGAAACCTCTCATATACTATAAAAGAAGGCTCCATTTTTTTGGCAAATCAGGTATCTCAAGGAAAGTGGATAAACGGTGTCAGAAATGAGCTTTCATAAACTATTTATATGTGTGCCTTTCTCACAAAAAAAAAGTAAAAAAAGAAAAAAGAGAAACAGTTAGAAATAACACATCTTCACATCTTCAAATATATTTTACAAAATTATAAAGGTAGAAGCGTTAAATCAAATAAGACTAGACAGCATTATTGGACATATTTGTTGTCTGGCTCTTGCACAGGGCTGAGTGTTTTCTCTTCTGCTGAGTTAGACAGGTGCCACAACAATTTACATCTTCTCACGGTCTAGGTCTCTAGTTTTTTTCATCCACGAAATGGAATGCTTCATGGCTACTGCTTTGTGTTCTTTTAGACAAACACTGCTGGTACTTGCAAAAACAAGCTTCCTAAAACTTCATAGTTCAGAAAAAATGTGACTCTGCATTTTGCAATTAATGCTACATATGAAATTGTTCTGTGGGAAAATAATAGGGAAAATATAAACTTATATTGTGTTCTAGCCTATAAGAACTGCATTTAACTTTTTTCTTCTAGTCTTCAGAGTTAAATTGAATACTATGTTTACTTTTAAATGTCCACTATCTTTCTCCCAAATTTTTCTTTCCAGCCCTGAGGTTCAAACACTTGCTGAACTGTAACGTGTCAGTTACCTGTACTAGATAAAGCAAAGCTGCCTAGGCATCTTTTACATTTCTCTCCTATATTGCTCTTTTTTCTTTATGTCAATTTCCTTTTTCTTATTATTTCATTGTACTAAGTCAGCAACAACAGGATAGACTTCTGTTTGCTCTGCCTCTGCTCCAAGCTCACTCAAGACCAGAAAGATCCCATCCCAAAGTCCTGGATGTTGTTTATGAGCAACATAATATTTCTAGATGGATGAATAGTATTGAGTTCAGCACAGCATTTCCATTTTATAGTTAATTTTTCTACATCAGCATGCATAATAAAAAAGCATGGCAAGAAAAAGTTTAGATAGATATATACAAAATCTAAAGTAAAGAAGATAATAGGTCCAACCTCTATGTGGATACATAAAAGTTCTATGTTTGGAAGTGAAACTGAAAATTATAGCCATGACTCCACTATAGCCTTTATGTGAGCAAATAAGGTAACATTTGAGTTGGAATGGGATTTTAAGAGTCCAGTAATATAATGCATTCTAATATATCACCATTTCTGATGTGCTTCCTTGTCCTTTTCTCACATAGTGCAACAAATGCCTATCCAATCCAGATATACAGGTCTCTTTACAACTAAGCTTTGAGCATGAATTTATGCTGCGATCAAAGCAGAATACTGAGTCTTTCAGGGGATTCTCTCAGATTCCATAAGAAAAGAAGTTTTCAAGATTTCCTATTATTTCTTTCTTTAAAGACCTCTAGTATAGAATATGTTCTTGCTCTCCATCTCCTTCTTCTCCATGGAAATTCTCTTTCTGCTTGTAAGGCCATACTGTCACCCTAGTAACATTGGACCTAAGCTTATGCTGCTCACTTATGCTGTTGCCTGTCAGCTGTTTGAAAACCCCACTGAACTTCACTGTGAACGGCACTTGTTGTATAAGCAACAGTACATACATTCAAAAGTAATTATTACATATATGCTTGATTGAACAGGATAAAGTCATATCTTACCTAAAATGCTTTCTGATTTATTGTTATTGTTTGAAGACCCCATTTATCAGCTTGATTGGGTTAGCAGAGCAGCTAATAAACCAACATGCTTACTATTTGATAGTTTCAAGTAAATATGTATGGGTAAGAGCCAAGATTAAAACCCATCTATGTTGCAGAGCCTAAAACTACTTCAAAGCAAACATTTAGGAAAAAGCATCACAATTATGATAAGGTGCAGCAGGTAGCCCAGCAATTATTTAATAGCCTTTTCCATGGAGGATGCACAGTAATATTACCTCTCCTGAAGTGATTAGGAAGCCCGACACTCTACATCCACCACCGCAATACTTTCTGAAATTCAATAACTTCTTAGCAGTTGAAAATAATACCTTTCAATGTGTTAGGAAAAGAGATTAAATGAGAGGAAGAACTATAGTATATCTATCTAGAATTGCAGAGGTGGTTGAAAAAGGTAGCAATGGCTTTTGGATAACATATCAGTAGGGCAAACAAAGTTTAAAATTATAGTGTGGCTTTAATTATTCTGGAAATTTTCCTATCCACAATGGAGAGTATATCAGTTTTATATATCCTGCACAGCTCTGACCTGAATATTTTCTGAAAAGAAATTTGGTGCCTCTGTTTTTTTTTTTTTTTTCCTTTTTTTTTTTGGTGGAAACACTGATGAATTAGTGCTATGGACTTGTATGCAGAACACATGATTTATCTCATCTAACTTTAGATTTTAGCATTTATCTATACTTCTGAGCTATCCATGAATTGCATGAAGCTTTATCTTTGGAGTTTTAATGGAATCATACTTCTAGTGTGTGATTCATTAGCCTTATGTCTAGCTAGATGTATACCACTAAGTATATACAGCCTTATGTACTCTTACACAAAATTGGCCAGGTCAACTTTCATAACACAAGGTTATCATAAACTGGATACAGACTAATTCAGAATTTTGATGGGCTCAGTCTAGCTGAATATAAAATATTTACAATTCTAAAGACCGTAGACAGAGTCTTACATTATAGACTATATGTAAAACTCAACCATTTTCAAATGTAGTCAGCATGCCGAATCTTTGTTCTGAAGTGCACTCTTTCCATATTTTTGATTGCATGCGTTTCAGAAGTCTGGGGATGATTGCATATTTCTCTCTATTCTTTTTTCCTTAAATCTCTTCTCCTCTTTAAACATTGCAGCAATCCCAAGACATGACATTTATAAAGCTATCATCATGCTTGGCAAATCTGCCCTACAAGCATCACAATAACACATGCTCACAGTTACATTAGTCTCATCTCATTCTATATTTAGTTACATACCATCCCTCTGAGACATGGTTCAACATGGTACTTCTTTTAGTATGATGTAAATCTAATGCCTGTAGCCTGCCATATCCAGCAGGATTTCCATAATTTAGACAGTCTAGGGTGGAAGATTAAAATTATTTTGGCTGCATCTATCTTTCTGAATAAATGAGTGTCAAAAAGCAAACTACTCTCAGAAAGAGGCAGAATATTCTCCTTCCACATCACTTAATTGTTAGGTCACTCCTTGCCTCTGTTACCAGTGACACTAACTTCCTCTCAAGACAAAATCTGAGGATGGACTGACAGATAATTCGCATCAAAACAGCTCCCAAAAGAAAAGATGGATTAAACTTCATCAGTTTTCCTCTCTCCACCCTCACGGCTCATTTACAGGGTCCTTGGAGGCTTTGCACTTTGCAATATACACGTTTCTCCGTGTCACACCAAGGAGATACAACACATACCTTCAGTCTTATGTTAAAAAAATGCCATATCCTTTTACCTTATCTCAAATACTTTGAATTGAAAAATCCCACAAAATAATATGCTTTACTAGGTCACTAGATGTGCCAAAGGCCATAAAGTTAAAGGCCCTACGGTGGGAACACAACCAATGTGCTGTAGACAGACAGCTAGTCTTAAACAATATAAATACAACGATGCTGTGTTATTTTGTCTGTGAACTGGTGCCTTGTAGAAGAAGTCATAAAAACACCAACAGAAAAGCATCGACTCCTATATACTGCTGAAGATAACTATTTGACTATAAATGCATTTCACAATGAGGATTGTAGAGAGTATGTACTATTTCTGAGTCTTCCATCCATCTCTGATTCAGGCAGTGGATGGTATCCAGAGAAAGTGCATTCATAGAGATCCTCTTGCCAAGTAGGCAACTTTGTTTTGTACTAGTTGGACCATTTTCAGGACAAGCAACTCTATTCCAAGATATAATGAGTTCAAGAACCAGGTCTTAACATCACAAATGCATTCATTGACCTCTATGATCAGATCTGTGTTGAACTAGAAGGAGCAAAATCTTTTAGAATTGCAGTCAGAATTGTTGCTGGCTGGTTTGTCATCTGAATATCCAAAAGTGTAGAAGAGCTAAAAAAAAAACATCAAACATCGGTCTAAGTCTGAGATGCATGTGACAGCTGGGATACTGCAGGGTGCTTATGCTCTTGTACATGATCTTTCTTCCCAAATCAGCTCCATAAGGAAGTTGAAGAGATGCATGTTATTGTCCAGCTTTGGCACTTATACCTGTGTTTTCCAACTAGCAGGTTAGTGATTTCCTTTAAACAACAACTAGTATGTGGAAGAGGACTTTAGAGGCACAGGAACAAATCCCGCACTTCTGTCCCAGAAGAAGAACCAAAATCCCTACTGAAGGTGTGAGTCTACTGTTTCCTTAATTGGGACACAAGTGTCAGGTTCAGGCAAAGTCTCTGTGGGAAGAGCAAAGATGTTTTTATAAGTGAAGCAAAATGAATGGCCATATCAATTCCATTTTCAGTCTGCGCTAAGGATGAGTTGTCTCTCAACCTCTCTCCCTCTGGTTCCGGTAATGTCTCATTTCTTGTCAGCTTGAGGATTGAAATTCTGGAATCTGGAGTTAATATTACAACCTTGGCTTTGACTCTGAACAGATCTACAGAGAAGCAGAAGCAGTGTTTGCATTAGTGGATTGTTCCAAACAGGCTAACCAGGGGAGGGGATGCATTCACTAGGAGTCTGCTGCTCTCATGTGGTGAGACAGCTACTGGTATTTAAGACAACTTGGGCATCTCCACGGCATTACGCTCTTCCACATAGACATTCCATGTTGCTTGATGAGCTCTATCCAGCCTGCCAAGCATTTTTTTTTTGTACTGCCAGGAGACATTTTGCAGAAGCTACATCTCAGAAAACAAAAAACCACTATGCACATAGGGCTAAAAAATCACTATCTTTCCACCTCTCTAGAAGTCCAGAGGTTGGAAATGAGAGATGAGAAGGGGATGTGAGACCTCTCACTCTCACCCATTCTATAGTCTTCAGGGTATTTCAAATTTACATCAATAATAAGAGCCTTTTCTCTCAACATCACAGCTACATTTTTTCTCATGCTGATTATACTCACAGCTGATTTTTTTTCTCCTTTTGACACTGTTGAGCCTATGACTATAGTACATGTCCCCTGAAGGTAGCAAGGAGCAGCCACAAAAATAATGGGAAATCCTAACCTGCTGCTCACTTCCATTCACATACAATACTCCTGTACCATAATCAAGTTATTGGTGTGAAGGACACTGGGTTCCTCCAGCTAGGCTGTACTTCAGCTGGTGACTTAGAGATGAATTATCGTTCCCCTGATCCATCCTTTACAATGTTTGTTTTTAATGGACGCAGCTTTGTCCATCTGGTCTGGTCCTTCTTTTTATTTTCCAGGAAAAATACATTTTCTTTAATGCCTTTTTTTTTTTTTTTTTTTGATAGCTACAAAAATTCCTGATTTTCTTTTCTCCCCACATTTTCACAGAATCACAGAATGGTTGAGGTTGGAAGAGACCTCAAGCAGGGACACGTAGAGCACATGGCACAGGGTGGCATCAGGTAGGTTTTGAAGATCTCCAGAGAAGGAGACTCCACAACCTCTCTGGCCAGCTTGTGTGAGGGCTCTCAGTAAAGAAGTTCTTCCTCACATGGAGCCATTGGAACTTCCTGTGTTTTAATTTGTAGCCATTTCTCCTCAACAATCTCTACCTCTTCTTTCTGTTTACTCACAGTATACCCAAAGTTAGCATGAATTTGCACAGTTTATCTAAATATGCTTCATATTTTAAACATAATAGGACTCCATTTCTTTGAAGTAGTTGTAATCTTTGACAAGAAGATTTTTCCCCTCCCCCCACCACAAGCACTATAGTCATGGAAGTGTATGTTTATGTGTATATACACACACACACACACACACACACACACACATACATACATACACATATATATGTAGACCTATAGGTTTCCATATGTTTTCATATACATACGTGTACAGCCAACCTGAAAAACAAAGCATGTCAGGAGGTCAAATGTGAGCAGTTCTCTTCTGGTACTACCAAGCCAACAGGCCTCAGCCTTGACCTTGCCCTGTAGGCATGAGACATTTGTATCTCATTAGAGAAGCAGCTAAGCTGCTTTTCTAGAACTGCAAAGTTTGTGCAGCATGAAAGGGTAACTAATTTGTGAGCAGGAAAAAAGTACAGCCACATTTCTGTCAGGAGAGAGGGGCAGAAAGGAAAGAGGTACTGAATATTATTAAGCTACTTGATCACATAAGTGTTTTCAAAGGAGAGAGGGAGACATTAGCGGCAAACAGAGGAACATTGTCATCTGCAAACATAAATATTTCAGATTTCAGGTACACTGGGAATGTCATTAATGTAAAAACTGACAAGAAGGGGCCCTGGAGTCAGCAATGACCGTGGGAGGCACTTCAAGAGACAGAAGAAGGGGTTCTGACAACAAGCACTGTAATAATAATAAACTCCTCTGAGTTTATTACGCGTGTAGGAGATAGGAAGAGAATCAGGACAAAGAAACTATATTGTGGCTTTGCAGTTGGGAGTTTAGAAGGGTGGAGGAGAGGGGAGAAAAAACCTGACTCCTGATAGGGTTAAGTGTTCTTGTTGCCAGGGGTTAAGAAAGTTAGTGCCTGTGGCATGCCCTCTATCCTACAGTTGAAAAAGAGTGATCAGTACATCCAGAGCCATGCCAGCAAGCTGGTGAGATGAAGAGGGGATATAAAGGGAACAATTAGTTAGAAATAATTTAGAGTTAAGGTGGAGACAGGTGATATTACTTGCCAACAGGGTCAACAGATAGATTAAATGGGAGCTTCAACCATATGATATGTTATTTTCCTGTCAGCTGGAATATTATCCTAGAAGTCTAGAGAAGCAACAGAATAAAGGAGGTGAAAGGGTCAGCAATTGCTATGGAGAAGATGATAAGCTAATTCTTTATTGAATGAACATCTAAGTCAGATGATCAGGGTCTTTCTACTTGATCCAATTTTGTGTCTGAAGTGCCCATTTTAATGAACTAAACAGACAGTAAACTGTAGCAAAATTACAAAAAAAATCAAATTTAAAAAAATCACATCACGTTATGTAACAAATTCCAATTCCTTGTATGAATGAAATCTATTCACCATGTATCCGTCCGGGATATGAATGCTTAGTACTGAAAAAGGCTCCACATTATTCACTATTAGGATTAACAAAAATTATTTATTTATTTCATATCTATCTTATAGAATAAAATGAAAGCCCTTCATCGTCATTGAAGGTTTTATACTTACAATTTAAAAAATTAAGTGAATGTAATAAGAAGTATTTTTGACAGCTGTCATTTAGCTTTTCATTATTTATGATGAAATTACATCACATACTAGTAAATGTGCTGTAGTATATTTTTAATGAAGTCTTAATGATTCTGAATCTCAGTACGGCATCCTACTATTATATCTTTTCTGAGAAATAGGAAAAGACAAATCCAAACATTATGGATGCAAATTATCTCATTGCAGGGAGTGAGGACCTCCTGTATTATTATTGCCTCATCTTCAAGCAAGAAATTAATCCTTTCCTAGGGAGAAAAAAAAGAAAAAGAAAAAAAGGCTTGTTGCTCTTTCAAATTGTTCCTGATCCAAAGCAGGAGCCCTAAAGAACTTCTCCAGTCTAAACTTCCAGACTGGAACCAATCGGTTGACCTTTGGTCTTTTATAACTGACTTCCCTAGAAGCTCGGGATATTAAAAGAAATATATTTAAAAAGCATGTCCTCATTTGTTTTAATGTTTTGAAATTTACCATGCTAATCAGTAATTTAGAATAATCTTGAAATATTAACTCACCATTTGTAATCTTTTTATCAACAACAAAGAACACATAAATGGATGCCAGGTTTCCTCCCTGAGGGAGATAAGGGTTTTTTCAACTGATACCTACATGGCTGGAAAGCCTGGGATCACTCCACAACACGTGGAGACTTCCAGACATTATTACATTCATTGAATGAAGAATGTATGTCTTTTTATTAATGTCCCCTCTGGACAGAAGTTACCCAAATGCAAGCAACTTTGCATCACTCACTTGAAAATAATACAAGGATGTTGGATAAAAATGTAAGCCAGACATAAAAAAAAAAAAAATGCTGTGCCATACAGTTGAACTTGCTTCTTGCTGGAGCAGTTAAAAGAGATATCTTAAAAACTGAAATGAAAACTAATGGCAACAGTCTGACATGATGAGTGCCTGGCCTCTCTTCTATGGACTGATTAATCTGAAATGTTCTTAATCCAAATAGAAACTTTAAAAGGTGCCTAGAGCAGAAGAAGCAGCTTCGTTTCGTTCTCACATTTGAAAAGAAGCTACATATCTAATATACAAAAGAAGAAGATGATGATTGGAAGAGATGATTAACACAAATCTTTCCTTTTGGTTAGTATAAAAAGCTACCTGTAAAAGTAGGAAAATGAAGGAGTGTATGTGCTAATGTTCTACTGGCTCACAAACTCTGATCTGCATTACTTACCTGTTAACAAAGGTCTAATGATGGCAGTCATTGCATATATTAATGTAATCCTTTTATGGCAGATGCATCTTAGTTTGATGGAGATTGATAGAGCATGCACGTTACTGATGAAGTGAAAGAAATTTAGGAAAATCTGCAAAATGCTCTTGATGGCAACAGAGGTGCTAAAGTTAGAGGGAGAGATAGGGAAAAAAATAAATAAATAGAAGCATTGTGCAACCATTATCAATGACCATGGCACTGGAAAGTGTAAACATCAAAAAAGGAAAAGGAACTTCAAAATATAGAACAGTGTAACAAGAAAACACATGAGATTTTGCCAATGCTTTCATTAAAGTTTCATTTAAATCAAAGAGAATTACTCACCTAACAGGAGACTTTGACCCTTCAATCAAGTTGTCCTTTAAGGAAAGTAGCTGGATCACATTGGCTAAATACTACATACAACGCTGCCAAAATCTTCATGGCAGACGGAAGGGAAGGCTAACTCCCCAAACTTTCCATTTCTAAATATCAGCAGTGTCAGAGTCATCAGGCCGAAAAAGCGAAAATGCATCTTGCATTTTTATGTAATCATACTGTTTGTCTATCTACCATTCCCACCAAATCCCCCAACTCTATTGAACATCTTCAATTCCACTGACAACAAATAATGTGTTAAAGAATATTGAATATTGAATATCAGCACACATAAGTGATCAGAGAGCAAAAGGTATCTCTATACCTTAAGCAGTACTCAGAGAAAGATTATGGGATGAGTGACACAACTGAAAAGACACAGAAGAAAGACACTATGATTTTAAGAACATGGAAGGAGAGCTTCTAACTTAATCAACAGATTGCACCTAAATCACACCTTGTGATCACACCTTGTGTGGTGGTCATTTGCACGTAACAGCAGTACATAACCCTGAGCATGTACCATCCAACAGACCATCATGACGTGAAAGTAACGCTATATATTAACTATTGTTACAAATGAGGATGTTTTATGAAAAGTACCTGAGTCAAACTTCAGGAACATTATGAGAGCAGAAATAGTGTGTAGTGTATCTAAGATTTTATGTTTGTCACAGACTATTAAACTTGTTCATTCTTTAATGATTTCAATGTCATTTCATATTCATATGCATCTACTCATATCAGTATTATAAAAATAAAGCTGCACATATTTTAAGGTTTTTAAAGACATATTTTCATGACAAAACTGGAGGGGAAATATTTTCTTCAACATCTATATTTTTTCAGCATGTTCATATATAGTCATTAATCACTTATGTAATGATTATATGGTTATATAACTTATAAACCATTATATGGCTTATATAATCATTAAACTTATGCAGTCAAAAGCATTTCAAGAGAAAATCGTGACAGAATACAAGAAGAAATGTTTCTGATTTGTAAATGCTTTAAAATCAGGTTTCCTGCTTCTAGAATATAGACTGCAGTAGTTGCCAGATCACAGCACTCACATGAGAGATGCACTGGAAGGTGAGGTAAGGACCAACACAAACAAATAATATAACAAACAGTGAGGTTCCTTAGGGAGCAAAATAGAGAAGGACCTTTCTGACAGATGCCTGCTGGCGATTAAACATCTCTTGGGAAGCTCTAAAGCATGAAAATATGGAGGAGATCTTCAGAACAAAACGAATTTATGTTCTGTACGTGAATAAATAATCACATTGATCAGTTTAACCCATTTGTTTTATAAACAAAGAAGAGCATGAGCCACGTTTTTCAAATCCCAAGGGTGATATTCAGCACGTGCATAGACCTCTGACTTTCAGTATCAAAAGAGAAGCAGCAAAGTGCCCTCAAAGATGATCTTAAAGGGTCAGAGATAAACAGAAATGTGGCACCCACTGGAAATGACTCTTAGGATGGAGAGATGAATTTATGCTTGGACACATGCCATGACCCAAACCTGCAGCACAGTGCATCAGGAAATTAAGAGAGTCCACAGGTTGCATTAGGAGGGCCTATATTGCCTGCCTACAGGTAGGCAGGATGAATCCTTTTCCCCTGCCTGTCCTTAATTCTTGCCCAATTTACCTACCCAAATCCTGTTTATTCAGGATTTGTGCCAAGAGAAGGGAGAAAGGAAAGGATCTGAAAGATCCTTGAGATTTCTCACATAACTGCTAAACTCATGTGGAACTCAGTGTCACCCCCTGAATGCATTGAGAAGAGGAAGCATTCAATGAAGAAAATTTAATGAAAACAAACATATTCTGATAGGATTACAGCATCAAAAGTGCATATGTTCCACATGTTTTTATTTCTCTTTAAAATTAGAAAAAGTATCTTCGTTTGATGGATCCTGTAGGGCACTAAGCCAGAAAACACTATTATACTATTTCTTGCTTCATAAAGAATTTCATTTAAACTATGAACCTTGTGATAGGTAATTATATGCAGGAAGCAGAGCACATATGAATTTTATATTTATGGTCTACACTGAGGTCACAATTTAAATTCTAAAAACTGCCTTCAGAAATACCAGTTAGTGTGTCGTTTTTATTTTAATTGCATTTCCTCCCCTCTGGTACAGCATGATCAACTGAAAATCAGAACACATGTTTTATGTAACATATTTAGAATTTAGCAATAAACTATTACCATCCATATAAACATTAAATCCATTTGGAATGCTGCTAATGGAGAAGGGGGGAGGTAGTAGGAGGTGCTAGTAGATCTTTTTGCCCAGGAGAAGAAAACAGCATTAAAAAATTTTCATGCTCCTCATAACAACTGCTGCTAATGAACTGCTCTCCCTCTCCCCAAAGTACAAGTACTGTATGTTTTTATTTCAAACTAAGGATATTATTTCAAAAAGATTTACAAAATTCCTTTTTTTTTTCTTTTTATGCTTGTGTGATAGAAATATGTCATCTCCCCTCATTGCAGTAAGCAATGGCATTAGAATCACATAATAGGTTGGGCTCCAGAGAGAATCTTGTTCCAAATCCCATTTAACCAGGAATATAGAACGGTGGGACTGCCAACGCAGGAGACCCAGGAACTACTTTTATTTATTTATTTATTTATTTATTTATTTATTTATTTATATATTTTTTTACTCCATAGTTCTGTTTTTCATGACTTAATATAGAACGTGCTGTCAGGTCAGGGAATCGAGCTGGCATTCCTAGTGCTGCCCTTGTCCTGGTTGGATATGCTGACCACCAAGCTCATATAGGTTGCCTTTTGTCTGCTTACTGACTTTGCATCTGCTCAGTGGCCAGTCTTCCAAAAGGTGGTAGTGATTGTCATCGGTGACCTCCTGGTGATTAATGACATCTTTGAGAGGAGCAGGTACATTTTCTCCTGCTCCTGCTCACTGCTGTGAGGAGTCCTACTTAGAAAAACCTTCTCCTGCGTGGTTTACAAGAAATGGGTGGGCAGACTAAGGTACTTGTCTAAACTCCTGTACTTAAGGATAAACACAAAATCCAGTGGAGGGAAATTCATCCCATCCTAAAAATGCCTAGGCAAGGGTGATAAATCACCTCAAAGAGAGAAGCCTGTTCGTTCCACTTACTTAGTATACAGGACCAGACAGTTAGGAGTTTGAAAGCTGAAGTCAGTGAGATGGATCCCATACTAAATATCTAAACTGCAAAATAAACTTCTTTTAGGAATATCTGCACTTAGTCAATGCTTTTTCAACTCTGACTTGGAAGTAGTCAACAGGCACTATAGAGGAGTAGTTAACTTCTGTGATGTGTTTAAACCGTGGCCTCTTTACTAGGAGTAATGACAAGACTAAACACTGGCGTGACATTTTTATGTGACAGCTTTTCCACTAAGAAATGTAGTGAGCTATCACTTACTTGTGACAGTTCTGATAGGTAATCAAATACTGTATAGCTGGTCAGACAGTCTCAAATTATTTAAAATTTTAACAGAAAAAAAATCCTATTTCTTTTCTGATTTTTACTGCGTCTTCCAAAAGAAATGTCTGGATGTTCAAACTACAGTCACTGTGATTTGAGTAGGATATACACCTTTGACCCTGAATTTTAAAATACACTATAACACAACTCCCTGCCATCAAGTTCCTATCATACCTTCATCATTTGTCATAGAAAAAAAAATTGATTGACTTAACACAGATATTTTTGCATGCTGAAGCTGAAAGAGCAAGTTCTTCAACTGGTATAAGTCAGCCGAGTTCTATTAACATAAATTGAAGTTGACTGATTTATATCAGCTGACAAAAGAGTCCAGTATCTAATAAAAATTGGAAAGGTCCTTACATTTTACTTGACACTTACAGAGGTTTTAATCAAAGTCTACATTTGATTGTTTGATTTTTGGCATAAGGGATTTTTTTCCAGTATTTATTGTGCTTCTGGAGTCAAAAAGTGTCACAAAACTTTACAGATATCTATGTGATAATTAAAACAAAATGGATTGTAACCAATAGCCAAATTGAACTGTCAGCTAATATATATATAAAAGCAGTAACATCTTATTATAAAGAGAACTCATATATATTCACTCCTTCCTCAGTAGAAGATCTTTTTTAACATGGAGGGACAGGGAGACACATGGAGAGAACTATACCTAGCAATAGAAATATTTAGTCAGGGGGAAATGAATGTTATTTCTAAAAAAAAAAAAAAAAATCATTTTTGAGATATTACTATCTTAATTACCTAGTGAAATCAAAGATATCACTGAAAAATACAATCTTGATCCTTTAAATTTTGTGTATCATTGTGTAATTAGTCATCTTCCCAGACTTCTATGTATAGTAAAACTGAGATGAAATTTGAAGATCTATGGCACTACCTTTCATTAAGGGATCCATAAATTGCAAAAGATGAGAGAAATCTTTGAAAATGCATAATGATATATCTGTCTTGTTTTCTAATACTTCCCTAAGCATCTGCTGTAGGTGACAATTTGAGACAGAATGGTGGACTAGATGGACCTTGGCCTGAGCCAGTTTAGGTATCCCTGTGCTCCTCTGTTCACTTAGAGACAACTGAACAACATGTGACCTCATAGGCTGAAAATAAACAAATTTCTTAAAGAACTATAAGAATATGCTTGTAAACAGATTGATTTTGTTTTTACTTTACGGCATTTCTATAAATATTTCCATAAAGCATTATCCAAATGATTCATAATGTTTCATTATAGCTTCTTTGATTTTTCAATGAAAATTTCAAAGGAACCCAAAGAAATTAAGGACAAGGAAATAACAAAGAATGGAAGGAAATAGTAGTGGAATCAATCAAGTTTTTTTTTTTTTTTCCTTTATTTTTCAATAGCATAGAAAAATAGTACATTTTAACACTGGATATTTTTTAAAATATTCCAAATTCTGACCAACTGGCTATTTTCAAAAGTGAAAGAAGCACTGACAGATTGGTCTAAGCAGAATCTGAAATATTCCTTTT
Source organism: Crypturellus tataupa (assembly GCA_034781795.1). Taxonomy (NCBI): domain Eukaryota; kingdom Metazoa; phylum Chordata; class Aves; order Tinamiformes; family Tinamidae; genus Crypturellus; species Crypturellus tataupa. The sequence continues at coordinate 2,438,398 of JAWLRI010000144.1, forward strand.
TCCACATGATCCTGATACTTGCACAACAGCTGGCAGAATTGACACTTACAATCTGTAGAGAGATTGTAGAGAGTATTGAGAATCTTATAAATCCTCTTAGACAATAGCAAAACATTTTTTTAACTAAAACTAAACTATAATTATAACTTTTTTTTTTGGTGCCTTCCCTATCCAGCATAAAGACAGGAATGCATCAAAATAAAGGATCTAAACTCGACACAGAAATGTTTCATAATTTGTGCGAATACAAACAATAGAAAACAAAAAATCCCATAAGGGAGTGTGAAGACTTTTTAAAGGAATGCTAATTCGTATATGCTACAATTTCTTTTATAGCCAAACTGTAAATAACTTTTCATTGTAATATGTCATGAGGCACAAGAACATATGCTGTACTGAATTCCAAACATATGACCTCTATTGCATTCCTTTCATCTACTCATTATATAATTCTGTCAGCAAGAGCAATCAAGTTTGATGTACATAAATGTTCACAGGATTGAGTTTAGATACTTTAAAAGTTCATTCCGTTAATATTGTTTGCATTATTTTGCATGAGAAAGTATTTAATCTCATAGAATAGTAAATATCAGGATCATTTCCCCGGTTTGGAGGAGGGGAGGTAAAATTGCTATATTAAATTAGATTTTAATGATTTTTCTTCAGAAAAAAAATTATTAACAACACTGAAATTTGGCTTTTAATTTCCTTAATAATATAGAACATGTTTGTTGGCTGCGCTGATAGAGACGGAATCTCAGTTCTGTAACTTCCTTATGTCAGAGGAAGGTGGTCAATATCCATGTGAAGAAGAGCTGTTTTTTTAAGATCAAATGTCTTTACAGCTCCCTTCTTATACACCAGTAGCAAAACTCACAGAAGTAATCCTAATGTATTCAAGTTGAGCATGAAAAGACAACATTTAAAGATAATTCAAAATCCACAGTGATCAGAGGATCACGTTACAGAAGTCAACACGTTTTTAAATGAATAATTGTGTCCTTGTTGTTGCCTCGCAGCAACATTTATCCCGGCGGACCAAGTTAGCACGTGTGCCACCGCCTAGCACGCCGGGTCAAATGAGCACAGACACCAGTATGGTGGATGCTGCAAATGGCATTTATTGAAATACACTGCTGGTTCTTATAACTTCTGTCCAGGTGGAAGTTGTCTTATGTACCAATCAGGTTCCAGATATCACCTTTTGCCCTAATATGGTTAAACCCTTGCCCTTTCCGTGACACCGCGAGATCTTCCGTCCGCTATTCCCTATCTCTACTTCTGTCACGTGCAACAGGTCCTCTTAGCAATACAGCGAGAACCCCCACACCTTGTTCTACTTTCTATCACTTCTGAAGGGTGAGGAAGTGCTTTTTAAGCTGAAGAACTAGCACTTAGCTAAAGCGTGGAGGAATGGTGGAGGTTTAGCTAACTAAATAAAGATAACGCAGAAGTCTATCACAGTTAGTGACTGTAGGCTCCTGTTTCTTTTACTTTTCAAATAGCTAATGCTGCATGTAATCTTGCTTTCCACTTCTTTTTATTCTTTTGTAATAACAAACATTTTATCTGAAGAACAGGAGAGCTAATGCTCTCTATCTTTGAAATCATTTGAATAATGCAAGTGAATTTATCTGGTATAGTATTTTAGTAGAGTTGGAACTAAAGATTCTGATACAAATATAATTTAAGACCATGTTTATTCCCCTGAAGGCAATACATTTACATTGGTACAAAGAAGAACAAAACGATGCCCCAGATGCCAATGTTCTGTTCTCTGAATTTTTCTGATGTCTTCTGTACACTCGATTAATTCTACTGTAACATTTTTGTTATTTAGCAGCTTTTTCCCATAGGATGTGACAGTATTATATCTCTGTCTGGAGAACTGCTTATAGGAACAGCAAGAGCTAATTAGGAATCAAAGATGTTACACTGTATTAAATAATGGACTATTGATGGTTCTATGGAGAAAGATGAACGCTGAAGGAAGAAGTCCTCTTAGGACATACATGAGTCAGATGCAAAACCAGCATAAGAGTATCTTTGTACAAAGCAGAGCAAGTCCTCCTCAAAGGAGAACTATTCCTGGGTGGAAGCAGGAAATCTGCCATAGGTCACCTTAGGAATTAATAAGGTTATTCAAAAATAGGTAATCTGGTGTGGTCAGTTTTTTTTTTTATAGAAGTATTTTCAAAAGCTTTAGAATGACAACTGGAAATTTCTCAAAGTCTTGGAATTTTTATGGGAAGCAAACATCATTTCCCTCTTGATTTTATGAATAACTGCATCTATTCTTTTTAAGTGGATACTTCTAATTGCATAAATGAATACAACAGGATAAACAAAATCCTTGATTTTTCACTTTAAATCATCTGTTGTGAAAGAAAAATCTCTTTTAGTTACAGCAGAAAGTATAAGACTATCAAGTGAGATTTGCTTCCAGTTCTACTGTTCACTCAAATGAGCCTGAAATATCAATAAAGTAAGGATAAATGTATTAATGCTTATATAACAAAAATCAGAACCAGGGTACAAAGGGATCTGAGTATTGATGATTTGCTGATCACAGACCAGAAACATCACAAGCATGTTCATCTCCAAAACTGATACAGTTAGTCAGGAAATCCTCTCAAGAATAAAATGCAAATACTTACAGTTAACAGACAGAAAAGGAGGAAAAGGCCCGCAACTCTCATGAAAAATAAATATAGAAGTGAGGAGGGGGCAATTTTTAATGCTGGGAGCAACCTTGGCTCAGAAATGAAGTCCCAAGCAGCTTTTGATTTACGTTTGCTGATAGTTTGAATTTTGGTTATGTGCAGAATTAAAAACTTAGAAAATCTACAGAAAAAAAAAAAAAAAAACACTATCCCAGTACTGCCATTATTTTAAAACTCTCTCTGCAAGTAAGTTTGATATCAAAGCAAGTTTGGTTTTCTCTACCTTTAATATCTTACATCTGCATTAAAATCTCATTCAGAACAATGGCTCTCCCGCACGGAGGTGATTAGTCCTCTTCACACCAAATACACAACACTGCAAGATTTTTGTTCATTCTGAAGTTGACGCAGACGCAGTTTTATCTCAGCCGCATTAGGCCATCCTTCTGCATCATCACTCTGCTTTGATATAGATTGGCTAATTGTGGACTTGTACGTCTGGGACTGCTTTGGTAATCCTGACTGAATGTTTGGCAAATGCAACTTATGTCCCATTTAACATCAGACAGCAATGATGAGTGTTTTATAAGCCAAGGGTCCCCTACCCATTATAGCAATTCTGAACACCTTGGTTTTCTGCAGCAGTTTCAGGTCTGATTCTCCTCCATGGAGAGCTGAGTACCTCATTTTGCCAGGATTTGGACACCTAGCAGATCTCCTTCCTTCAAATGGGAGGAAAAGAACCCTCTACAGCCACAGAAGTCCTTCAGCTGCATGCCAGTATAGGACATCCAGAAACCCCCCGCCATCTCCGTCTGGATTTCTTCCAGACAGAAAATCAAGGGAAGATATATTGCAGTGCACCTCAGTGCAGTTTTTTTCCAAAAAGAGGCTCAGCAGCTAGATAAGCCACACATAAAATGAATTTTTTCAGGCCTGCCAAGAACCTGGACAGATTGAGAAGCATCCCTTGCATAGGGATATGCTCCCAAGCAGCAACAGCCGCAGCCTGCCAGCTCTGCAGAGGGGAGCCCCTTCCCGCAGCTCGTACGCTTCATTACGCAGCAATTACTGGTTACAGCATTGCAGGAGGCACGCACTTAATCCACTTTTCCTGCATACCAGACATCTGGCACAACTTTGGGCAGAGGAACTTCTCTCTGCCTTCAGGCTCCCTCCCAGCTCTTGCAGAATGGTGTCAGCTCTGGGGACTGCCAGCTCTGCAATCTGCATCGTCCTGGCTTATGGGACTACACACCCTTTGGCTCAGATGTGCTATCTCTGGGACCTTTTGCTTGGGACATGTACTTATTTATCTCCTTCCTACCATCGCGAGCCTGGTACTCCCTGCTTTCAGTTTCCCCAGCCAAGAAAACAAACAAACAAACCAAAAAGGTGGAGGCAAATGCATTTTCAGTGGCATAATTGTAAAAGTGTACTTGATAATTTACTAAAATAAACCTACAAAGGTGATCCAAAATGCCTACAGGTTACAGAATATTTTTAATAATATCCTCAAGATTCTGTGGTCTTTGTAAAGATTTAGACATTCCATGTAACATAAAAGTAGAATATGAGATCTTAATAAATTTGGCACTACTCTGAATTGTTTTCACCCAAATTTATCTCACCTATACTGAGAAACCTCTTTAATATTTTGCATTTACAGCTCAGGCAGAATTTGCAAGTATTGAATATCTCAGGAGAATGCCAGATCTTATAAGATGTTCTGACTAAAAAGGCTTAGTGAAGTCTGGATAAACAAGCAGTATTTTAGACACTTTAGCAAACCATATTTTCGAAGTTCACCCATCACTAATCATACTCTGATAGCTTGTCAGAGATCACTGCAAAGAATTCCCTGCTGGATATAAAAACTATATGAACAGAACTAGATACAATACTTTGGATTTAAATGGATGTATTTTTGGCAAGAGGGTTCTGTCAGCATTTATCAGGGAGATGGGCCTACATTTTATGTTGTTTTGGTTCCACGACTAATCTGGACAGCAAAATGAGATTTCCTTGTAATGAATACCAAGCCACCTGCTTTGTCTCTTTGGAGGAATTTTAAATATTTAGCATATGAAGTATAAGTAAAACAGAAGAGTTCTCATAAATATCAGCAGGAAAGCTGTCTAGGCATAGAGATCTCCTGAGTAAAAGAATCAGTATTTAATAGCTCCCTTAATCTCACTTAATGTTAATGGACAATTGGAGGAAACTACTCATCTGGAAATTACTTTAGCAAATTAAACATGGCCAAACATCTTTGCTTAAGTGAATCTGAAAGCAAGTCATCCATCTTAAACAGAATTTTAGAGGAGTCTCCAAACTCTGAAGGCTGTGTGTCAGTTTAGTAAATGAAAGTCACTTATGAGCTCACATCAACATATTGCACACTCAATCCTTACTCTGCCAGTGTTCAATATCCAGCATCATAAGCAACAAACTCCGCTTCCTTATTGCACCTCAGAAATTTCCGAGGAAAAAAAAGATGTTCAAATACTTTATGCTAACTGCAGACATGTCATTTTATGTTTTTTAAATTACTGTCACCAGATAAAACTGATGATACCATTGATGATATCCTGTACAATGACAAGATTCCTTGTGATTTTTTCTGTGTGTACCATGTCCTCTTTGACTCAAAGACCTCAGCGAATTCCTCACATTAATTATAAAATATTAGTTTCATATATGGCATAAAATTACAAGCGCATACCCATCTTCCTTACTGCTCCATTTATCTTAAAGTGTTCACTAAGAAAGAAGCTGATCTACAATTCCACCATCTGCCTTGCAAAAGATGTCTATAGGCATTGTCCTGAACCTATGATCTGTCATTAAAAACAGTAGCGTGCTGCAATGTTTGTGTTCAGTAAAAAGGAATGTAATGCAGTGATCACATAGCAGGTTTGGCTATGTCAGGGAATGCCTTGAAACAGGACACAGGAGAAGTCAATCATATAGTGATTCAAAAATTATATAGATGTCTGGAGGATATGTCCATGAGGCTATCACCATCGTGGAAATGGTGTGATCTTTGGCTTGGGAAGTCTCTAAACTACTGATCAACAGAAAAAAACTACACTAGGGAGAGATATGTGCTCTCCTTAAAACTCTTCTATAAGAATCTGGTAACTAGTCTTGACAAAATACTAAACTGCCCAGAAAAGCCATCCTTTAAAAAATAAAGTAGATCAATGAGAATAAGTTTGAAAAAAATTGGATCTTATTTAATTAATGCTTGTCTTTTCATGCTACACTTCATCTCTTTAAGTTTAATGTTTGGTAAATGCAAAATTTGTGTAAATACAAGCTGTATATAGGAATTCACTTTTTTGTTGTTGTTGTTGTTTTGTTTTGTTTTGTTTTTTCCAGAGCTAAATAAGCTGCTTATATCAATCGTTATTTCATCACTTGTTTTAACCCACAAGTGACTGCATGGAGTTTTAATTATTGGCTTAAGTGTAGTTCACAGAGCAGATGGGTAATAGGAAGAACATTTTGACAGTAGGAGACCACATTTATGCCTAGTAAATTCCAATCACTTTAGCTAAATTACACTCAGCATGAATTTTGACTGGAGAGTTTACTCACTTTGAAATGGATAAACAAATTTTAAGTGCCTAGTAATAACTGCATTTAGGTATGTGATGATAAATTAATTCTTCATGTAAATCTGCTGAAATCAGTCGGGATGGATTTAGTCTATTAAATATCTCTTTTTGAGGAAGGATTTGCAACCATAGTATACACTGATTTCCAAACACTCTCCTTTTCTATTTTATCACTGTAATTAGTATAAAGGAGAAAGGATATGTTGATCGTATGATGGACGAAAAGGCCTAATGCTATCAAATGCCTCAAACAATGCCTCAGAAGAGGTCAGAGTGATTCAAGGATCTATAAAAAATATTAGAAAGAAAAGAATTTCAATTCTTTTTCTTTCTGGTAATTTAGAATAAGACCCAAAAGTTGACCTACATGCATTCTTCAGCATTTTTCTAACATGCTAAAGGACTTTTTGGTAACTACAAGTATGATGATCATTTCAGTAGGCCCTACTGAAAGTCTAATTTAGCTTAAGTTGACAGAATCATATATATGTTATAAAATTATCTCAGGTGAATTATTGACTCCAAGTTACCCAGACACACAGTACACCAGAGGAAATGTTTGTCTTGCATACAGAAATAAAATGCACTCCACTTCCAAGATAATGATTTCCTAGCAGTATTGTATCACAAAATCACAAAGTCACAGAATCAGAGTCACAGAATGGCTGATTGCAAGGGAACTCTGAAGATCATCCAACTCTACCTCACTCAACCAGGGTCACCTAAAGTACATTTTTGAAGTTTGTATATAGGTGTCTTTTAAATGTCCCAAGACAGAGACTCCACAACCTCTCTGGGAAACCTGTGCCAGTGCCCACTCTCACAGCAAATAAACTTTTCCTCATGTTCAAACAGAACATTCTGGGTTTTGGTTTGTGCCTGCTGCCTCTCATCCTGTTGCTGAGCACCACTGGAAACAGTTTGGCCCCATCCTCTCTCACTCTCCCTTCAGATACTCATACACACTGATAAGATCCTTCCTCAGTCTTCTGCAGGCTGAACAAGTCCAGTTCTCACAGACCTTGTCTGCTCAAGCCTCTTCATCATCTCAGTACACCTCCATGTCTCTCTTGTATTGGGGAGCCCAGAATAGGGCACAGCACTGCAGATGTGGCTTCACTAGGCTGAGTAGAAGAGGAGAATAAACTCCTTGCGTCTGCTGTCAGTGCTCTGCCTAATGCCACCTATGATAACATTGCCCTTTTTAGCCACTAGGGCACATTGCTGGCTCCTGGTCAGCTTGTCCACCACGCCTCTCAAGTCCTTCTCATGGAGCTGCTCTCCAGCGGGTCAGTCCCCGCCCTGTGCTGGTGCAAGGTGTTATTCCCCTCTAGGTGCAGGACTTTGAACTTCCCTTTTGTTGAACTACATGAGGTTCCTCTCTGCCCACCTCTCCAGCCAGTCGAAGTCCCTCTGAATGGCAGCACAGCCCTCTGGGGTATCAGCCACTCCTCACAGTTTTGTTATATCGTGTCGACGGTTCAGATCATTGTATTAGCCCCTGGGGGACACAGCTATATGCAGGCCTCTAGCTAGAGTTTTCACCACTGAGCACGACATTCTGAGCTTTGCCTTTCAACCAGTTTTGCTCATCTAGCCTGCTCATCTAGCCTGCACTTCCTGAGCTTGCCCCTGAGGATGTTGTGGGAACATCCATCTCTCTCCCCTCATTCCATCGTAGAAGGACATCAGATTGGTTAAGCATGATTTCCCCCTGGTGAGTCCAGGGTGACTACTCCTGATCACCTTCTTTTCATCCACATACTTAGAGGTAGCATCATGGTATGAGCTGTCCCATCACCTTTCTGGGATTGAAGTTGAAGCTGACTGACTTCAGCTGGGGTCAGCCCTGGGTCCTCCTTCTTGTTCCATTTGAAGGACGGAGTGACTTTAATCTTCTTCCAGGCCTCAGGCATCTCTCCTGTTCTCCATGTCCTTTCAGTGATGGAGAATGGCCTAGAAATGATGTCCACCAACTCCCTCAGCACTCACGGTCCCATGCCATTGTGAAGGTTAAGATTGCATACATAATCTCTAATCCAATCATGCTATGCCTAGGGAAAGACTTCCTTCTCCAAGAGTTTCTTCCTAGCCCCCAGATTCTAGGATTCCTGAAAGCAATGTATTGTATATATAATTTCAAACATATTTTTAAAATTGCTGTTGCTGAGTGAATGTACATTTTACTTTTATTTTTGCCAGTCATTCTAATTTAAAAGTTCATCTGTTTCTAGGTTTCATTACTGTCATCCAATTACAAAGCATCTAGAAAATAAAGCTGAGGATGTAAACATTGAATTAAGCTTGAATTTCTCATTTTCCAGAATTTATCAAATAAATTTAAAATCAGATTAGTGTCATATCTTTGGACATTTGGTTCATGTTTTTTACAGTTCTTATGCATTTATCAGCTTTTCATTGAAGAAGTCTCTGGTGTATTTTTAATCTTTTTTCAGTTCATATTTTTTCAATTTTCAGTTGATATGAAAGATAGATATTTAAGCACAGTTTGCTGAATTTAAAGAAGCTGTTTCTCTTGACCAGACTAAAGGGATACAAACACAAAGCATTATTTCTCAAATTAGGAACAGAACTTATTTAATAGAAAAAAAAATCTAGAGTATGTCTTGAAGAAATAGTACAAACAAGTTGAAAAAAAAAACCTTACATCGTTGAATTTTATACTATATATTTTACTATATATCCTTTACTATGACATGAAGAAATCTGACATATAAGAAAAAGAAATCCGTACATCAAATTGAATAGTTAAAGATGTAGTCAGGAAAATAGATTCAGGCTTTGGTTGAGTAAATCATAACCATAATCAGATCATATTGATAAATCATAATTGTATCCAAAACCTATGTAGTCTCCCTCTTTGATAGTAAATTCAGTAGAGGAAGTGAAATAAAGATGGATAAGTTGTCAGAAGTACTGCAAGGGAACTTCATCTAGCTTCACCCTCGCATGACCACAGCTCTTTTACAGTAGTGCAATGCCAACACAAATAAGGCTCCATAAACCTTGAGTAAAGTTTTTGGTGAATCAAGTCCAATTTTTTTTCATGTGGAAAGAAGACTTACAAAAGTGCTTATTATCTCAACAATTATTGGCACATTTAAAAGTATGTCTAGATTGAGGCACTGTTTTTCATGTACTGAATGTATCTATCCAACTTTGCTAATGCATTTGCATTAACAGGACTCACTTCCTACTATTTACTAAAAATGATTCCTTTAAAAAAACTCTGGTGCTGTGAGTGCTGTGCTTCAGCTGTGGCCTTGTCAGTGTTTTACAACCATTAAACACAGCCAGGAACCATGGTTCAGTTCCTGTTTCTTCGTTTCTCTGGGGGAGAAATTTAAGCAAGCTTTTTGGCACAATTTCTTTCCCTCCTCTGCTCCAGCTGCATTGACCTGTGCAATAGAAGTCAAGTACAGTTTGCCCACCTGCACAGTAATGGAAATACTGGTTTGACTGAGATTGTTTCCCTTCTTACATTGTGTTCTGAAATATATATATGCTAATAAATGAGGCAAGATCTTCTCTCCTGGGTATCTGCTGGCCGTTGTCTTGTGTACTATACCAAGGAGAAAAACAGAGGTCTCCAGAGGCTTTGCTATAAATCTATATTAAGAATGAGGACACATTTGTATCTTCTCCAAGTTAGGAGACCAGAGCATATCTGGCCGTCAGGTCAACTGTTTCCCTTGCTGAGTGAGAATCTTAAGTATGTATAATGACTGATAAACACTTTGAAAAAACTCCAAGTGACATAGCAACCTCTATCTTGCCCATGCGCTGGAAAGAGAATTGAAGCCCTCCATTGTATAATACACTACAGCTTGCCTTAGAGATCTAACTATAGAGGCAGACCCAATTCTTCCGTGCATCACACATGGACAAGTGACATTTAACTCATCTTGAGTCATATTTTTTCTTGGAGAAGAGTGTCTCTAGCAGGTCGAGAGAGGTGATCCTGCCCCTCTACTCAGCCCTGGTGAGGCCACATCTGGAGCACTGTGTCCAGTTCTGGGCCCCCC
>JAWLRI010000144.1:2448829-2465334 GCA_034781795.1 Crypturellus tataupa
GCACAGGGCCACGAGGATGATCAGGGGCCTGGAACATCTGCCCTGTGAGGAGAGGCTGAGGGAGCTGGGCCTGTTCAGTTTGGAGAAGCGAAGGCTGAGAGGAGACCTGATCGGTTTCTATAAATACCTAAGGGGAGGGAGTGAGGATGGGGCTGGCCTCTTTTCAGTGGTGGCCACCAACAGAACAAGAGGAAATGGCCACAAACTTAAGCACCAAAAGTTCCACAGGAACTTAAGGAATTTTTTTTTGACAGGGAGGGTGACAGAGCCCTGGAACAGGTTACCCAGAGAGGTTGTGGAGTCTCCTTCTCTGGAGATCTTCAAAGTCCACTTGGATGCGGTCCTCTGCCATGTGCTCTAGATATCCCTGCTTCTGAGCAGGGGGGTTGGACTAGATGACCTCTTGAGGTCCCTTCCATTCTATGCATTCTATTCTATTAGGCATTCTATGATTCTATTCTATGATTCATAGCTAATGTCTGAGCTCCCAACCATAAACAAGAACAAATTACTTAACAAAAGTTTTCTTTAAAAAGGAAAATAAATCATAGTTTTTGCAGAAAGCAGAGAAGACAAATATGTAATAGTTTAAATAGCTAGTAGCTATTTAATCTAAAATAATTCATAAAATCTTAATATTGCAGAAATGTGTAATTTAAAATGTCAAAGTAAATGGACTTTCAGCAAATAAATCCATGTGATATCTCTGCTGCACTGTCATACCTGGTCTGACAGCTGCCATTGCCTGACAGTCATTTCAGTAAACATGATTATTATTTTTTCTCCTACAGGTAACAGTAATGTTTTGCCCTTACACTTCCTTTTTATATATAACAATAAAAAGGTACACTTCTTGCAGAATTACTTTCCATATTTACAAAGGAGGGATGGGGAACAGGAGGTAAAAGGAGGTCAAAGCACTAATATCTTGTGACATTTTTTCTACAGAAAAAAGGAAAAGAAAGAAACCCATGGGTTACTCTTCCTACGGGCGCTTAAGTATTTTAGATCATTAGGATTGAAGCCACTCCAGCTAATTTTAGCACTTAACATGTGCCCAGATGTTTTAAATAATGCACCATCCTTGTGCTCAAACTCTCTAGATCTGCAATGGGAAGAGGCAACTGCCTCTGAAAACTATCTTGTCAGACAAAATTAGATGGACTGGATTTTATCCCAAGGTATTTAGTAGCAGTATCCAATGTTAACCACACCTGTACTTGTCTGATCTTGGATGCAATTCCCCCCATGACTGGGGAAATATTTGGGAATTATAAAGCCAAGGACTACTTCAGCATTTAAAAAATATATAAAAAAAAGTAAAATCAGTGGGGAAAATTTCCCTCAAACCAAACATTCTATTTGTATTGCAAATAGGAAAGGAGAATCAATACTTTTGTAATAGATGCTCATTTTTAAGATGAATCTTTTGCAGTCTTTTACTGGAAAAGGGACAGGACAGATAGCATAAGGAGAAATTCATTTCCAAAATAGTGCTGCACCATAGTGTGCTCCCTGAATCAGTGCCGACTATCTTTTACATCTAGTTGGGACAAGAGTCACAGGAATATGGGAGTACAGACAGGGAGTAAGAGGAGTAAGACCCCTCAGGAACCTGAACCAGGTACTACCTGAAATGATACAATGGTTCAAGGACATATGGTATCAAACGAATTTAAAAATATACGTATCTTTTTTTCTTTAACTTTTTTTTTGATTGGAAAGAGCAATGGCAAATCATTGTGATGCTTCCTGAATAAAGGACACTATCTGAAACCTCCCAAATGAAGGCAAGTGCATTCTGCCACACTGCGCCAAGCAGCATGTGTTCCTGAATCCAGAGCTGAAATTTAGAAGACATACACAAGCCCTATTAAGAGCTGGATCCTCAAGGAGTCATTCTACTGAAGTCAGTGCAGCTGCAATAATTTATATTATCTCAGGTCCCATCTTGAAGCTTCTTTAATGCATGGGGTTTTATTTCTTAATAATTTATTAAGTGTGGTTTAAAAGACAAATCATTGATGATGATTCCTGTCAGAGAGAAAGCTTTTATGCTAGCTGCATTGTGTCTGACAAGGCAATACAAACGGTGGTCCAGCTTCTGTCATATGCAAAGAATGGGATTCAGTTGCTTAAACACTGGCATCTGTTGTCACTTGAGACATCTCAGTCTACCCGGCCTGGTCTCCAGCCGCCTATCTAGGAGGACACAGTTTTCTTGTAAGACCTGTGACACACCTGTCAGGCCTATGCAGATTCCTTGGATGTCCTGGGGCATATCAAACAGCAATAGATGTTTGTGTTCAGGTTACTGAACGCTTCTCGAGGCCTGCAGCCACTTGCAAAATAATGTGTATTGCATAGCTCCTCTTGATTTGTTCTGTGTGTTTTTTACTGCCTTAAAGCACCTTTGCTACCTGACTGGAATTTAGTAGCATACTTAGCAAGATAAATCCATAAACAAATGCTTTTCTTTCTTTTCTTTACTCTTTTCTCTACCTATGCTGAGGGCTGTGCAAAAGACTAAATATTTTGCTGCTCAGTTGGCCGGAAAATAAAGCAAGTAAAGCAAAATAAAGCTCATAACCAACTACTGTCTGAAAATCAGAAGCTTACTGAAATGACAAATTTATTTACAAGTTTGTTAGGGGTGAAATTCATGTCTCCCTAAGTCTGGGGAAAGGATTCAGCAGCAGATTGAAGATATCTAAAAAGAAGTATACAAATGTAGGTAGGTGTCCACATTTAAGCTACACGTCTGAGCTCTCACAACAGCGGATGGGGATGGAAGGCACAAATCACATCTAGGATGAAGTAGCGTATTCCACCTGCTGCTGAAGAATGTGAGTCTTGGTTCTTCTCTGAGGGTGCCTCCAACAGAAGCCTACAGACAGCAGGTAAGGGAGAATATAGAATAACAATACTTTCTCATGCAAATATAGACCAACATCAGGTGTGAGTGCTGAGTGTACTGAGGAAGGCAAAAACTGCTAATAAATATATTTGCTATTGGCTTTGTAAAATCTCTAGTCAAATATATTCAGCAGCTAATTGTGAAGTTTATAAATCATCATGAATGTATTTATATAACAGTTCTAAATGCTCCTTTAAAAACAAAACGTATTGTACAGACCCAATGCATCATGAATATACAGTGTATCTAATCACCTGATCCGAAACGGATAATCTACTTATTATTTAGCAGATTGTGTTGCTAAGTGAAAGTTTCATGCTGCATAATGTGAGGCCCACTCACCCCTAGCTTCAAAAGTCACTTGGAAAACCTTGGAAGATCCCCTTTAATCCATTCAGCTGTACTTGATTTTCTCCTGGCATTTTATAAGTTTTGTTAACCTAGATGGGATAATGTTCTGGCCCTTCTTCTTGACAGCCTGCTTTTCTTTTCTTGCTTAGATTTCTGAGTGTAAAACTTTCATAGTTCAATGAATATGGAGGACTCTCAGAATCACTGATGCACTATCTCCATGCCCACTGAATTACCTTTCTGAACAACTGCAAACCTCTAAATGATCAATATTTGGTTGAATATTTAGAGCATCCTAATGTGAAGCTTTCTGGTGAGCCCATGTCTGATGGAGATATTTGTATCATTCTTAATATAGCAACATCATATTCAAGTTCTCTTAATAACAAAGTCAGTACATTTAAAAAAAAAAGAATTCCTATGGGTTTGCTTTGGAAGAGGTGCAAGATTTAAATATTAAAGACTCAACAGTATTAAAAGATACAAAACAATAATATCATTGAATTGAATAGATTCTAGAGAGTATTTTGATATATAATTTATATATGTAAATTATTTAGTACTTATGCAAATTAGTCTATTATGAAGCACCCCTGTGCTGTGAATGGCACTTCAGCCCATGCACATTCAACCCATCAACTACTAATAAAATAAATATTGTGATAAAATACTTTTTAGTTGATTTTTTTTTTATCCAGATGGCATAAAGCTGCAGATAAAGTTTTAGAGCATAGAACTTACTTTTGTACTGAAGATTTAAGGAAAAGTCATCCATGTATTTAATGAAGAGGTTTTAATATTGCAAATGTTCTCAGTCAGAATTAGTATTTATACCATTAGGGACTTTAATTAAACTACGAGAATTATTTACACTTTGTGTTGAACATAAGAAATAACAGTGTCTGCCGCAGACATGTAGACATCTAAATGGATAAAAAAAAATAATATCCTAGCCACAATTTAAACTTAGGTAAAGACACTCATAATAGTAAACATGATCAGAAAACAAAACAAAACAAAACAAACAAACAAAGACTAGACCAAAGCTTGTCCATCTCTTCAAAGCAATAAGAAACAATGTTAGCTTGCCTATCTTAAAAAAAAATAAAAAAAAAATAAAAAAGGAAGACAGGGCTTTTCAGCACTGCACTGACATTGCCACCATAGATTTTGCTGAGTAATCTCTTGGTCACCACACTAAAACAGTAAGACGATACCAGTGAAACTTAAACCCCTTACTGGAAATTACCTCAATATCCATTATGTAGGCAATTCACAGGGTTGTGTACAGCTGATTCTGGGGGATCAATTCATATTTCTAACATCTTTTGCTAGAAACTCAGAGTATACATGTTGGTAGCCACTGATCTGTACCAACACAGGAACAAACAGCCTTTGCCTTGGTGTGATTTAGTTCCTCTCGGACTTTACTTCCTTTGTAATTTCAGGAGGAAGGATTCAAGATAGCCAGATATATATATGTAAATATATATAAAAGGGAGTGCAGCTGCATAAAATACTTATTCCCAAAGCTAATCACAGTACATAGGGCAGTGATTTTGAAATCACTGCCATAGCAATAACAAAGACAGTGTTAAGACCTTTCTAAACAAACTGCACAATGGCTGCTGGAACATATAATGCACGAGCATTAGTCAAAAACATTGGCAAAGCAAAATCACATTCAAATCTCTCAAAAAAAATAATGAGAATACCTCCAGGAAATAGCCTGAAATGACAGCTATCTGGTTTTGCAACCAGTCATGAACAAAACCATGAGGACATTGCACTAACACACCTAGATTGCAATTATATCTGTGGATGGAATTTGATACACCATATTTGGGTAAATCCAGCTTATATTAAATTGTCACATTCAACTCTCCTGCTGAGGGCATCTTCAATACAGAGTTTTGAAACTTTTGAAAGAAAAGGAAAACTTGTTCAAATTTAACTGAAAAGAAAACCTCAGCCATTTCCAAACCTCACAAGTTTTGATTTCCTGTTTTACAAAATGGATCTCCTAACCATGCTTCCTTTCTTCAGCCAGTGTTTGCAGTTAAGACAGGAAAGGGAAGCACTAAACTAAAATGAGATTATTGTTTTGACAAGATAAAACAAAACGAGGAACAGATGGAAATACTACAAACAAACCTCTATTTGTACATCTTTCCTTTGCATCTTTTTCATTCCTTTGTATTATGCAAATATTTCAGGTAAGAGGTGAAGAATTATTCAAAGACTTGTCTTCTCATCTCTGAAAAACAAGCGGTTATGGACCCAGTCTTTCAAGGCCAGAACATTCAGATTTCTATAGAAGGACAATATCTTGCACTGTTTGATATTCACCATTTTGTTCACTAAAAATCTAATTGATCCTGTGGGAAACTGTAAATAAATCCAAGAATTATTCATGTTTAGAAACTGTTTAACCACCATTTTCAACTTGCATTATGATTCTATGATAGACCAACATCTTAGTTTGGAAGGAGAAATACCATGCGCTCATTTTCTCTTTTAATACCAACCAGCGTACACAGCACTGATATATTTACACATACTTTTTTCTCATAGCCTGAAAACTTTACTACTGAGTGACAAATATTGTGGAAAATGAACGTCTGTTAAAATTTTGCAGCTCCAGTAATCCGTATTTGACCCCATAAGAGGTTAGTGTGAGTACCTAAGGTGGGTTTCAACATTATTGAGCAGTCGACCAGCACTCAGTTGGTGATTTCCAAACAATGCTATTCACAGTAATATTGAAGTCAACTCAGAAAATCCCACCAAAATCTTAAGATTCAGCAAGAGAAGAATTGACTATCATATTATGTGGGGATGTGAGGGACTTTTAGCCAGTATTTTCCCTGTATTTTGTGTCCTCTCTTCAGACAGCAAGATAGCTGGTAGCTATCACACTTAGGAGTAAGCTATCTTCTTTACAGACAAATTTAAAGCCCAGTTGCTTTTTCCCATAGTATAGTATTATTTCTGAAGAACTAACATAACACCCCATTTTATTAGGAGTTTATTGTTTTGGTTTTAAGAAGAGAGGAGAAAGGGAAAGGGAAAAGTGATGTGTTTTTAAACTTGATATCGGAGCCAATACTTTTCCTGGCATAAATCTAAAGCCAAGCTTAAATGTTTGCCTGATATCCAGACGCTATCGAAAAATAAAGTAACATCAGTCAGGAAATGCACGTGGAGCCAACTGGAAGATTTTACAAACTCACTGTACCTTTCAGCCTGTGTTGGTTCTTCTAAAATGATGGAACTAGATAAAAGGTATGCGGGAATGAAACCATAAGCGGATATGAGAACTAGCATTTGGCTAATCCAGATAAACTACCATTTATAATGCATATGCTTAACTAACAAAACAGGTCAGTGTGAGAGGAGAGCTCTCTTCCTCTTTAATCTTCACTTCTTCCCTTCCTTTTTTTTTTTTTTTTTTTTAATATGCTGTGCAAGTTTAAGGAGATAGGACAGGGAAGAAGCCTGTTTGCAGGATTCTACTGCTGAGATTTAGATCTCCAGCTTTCTTAAATCCCATTGGGAAAAATCATGAAAGGGAAATAAATCTTTTCAAGTGGACATGAGCACAGAGTGAAGTCATGAACTGAAAAAATGCTAGTGATCTAATGTAGTCCATAAATCACTAGCAAAGAAGACGGTCTGTTGTCACATGCCCCAGGCACTACTATAAAGTAGGTACGAAAAAGAAAATCTATCCATAAGCTAAGTTGTACACCATTTGTATTATTTAACTTTCTGGCCATAGACATACCAAGTAGTCTATACAGCAGGCAGGAAAATGAAAACACAGGCAGCAAATCGAAACACAGAAAGTAGTCTTACGTCTCAAGAAGAAATAACTGAGTTTCAACAGTGGCTGTAAGACAGTCAGTTACCTCCACATGCAAACATATCCCACAAGAAGAGCGCAGAGCTTTGGCATGCCCCTTTAGGCTTCTTCTTCTCTGAAAGCAGAATATCCACTTGCTCCCCTGACACCCACACAGTCTGGAAAGATCTCAACATTTCTGAATGAGTTTTGTAGGTCTCATGAGGAATGAGACGGGAGCAACTAAATCAGCGAGAAGTATCCAGGAGAGAGGAATAGCTTAGATCTTCAATATCGTCTCTTTTGTGTAAGCTACATGTTTCTGAGAAAGGGGGTCTGACTTCACAGTCTCTATCGGACAAGGAAGGAAACCAGTAGACAGAGTACTGACAGACAGCTGTCTTAGCCAGAGGTCAGGTGAGATCTGTAGATCCAAAAATGACATAAGATTCTCATTTTTAGGTCACTTGATCCAGCCTATGGTCTGGCACTTAAAGCTAAACTCAGTCTATAAGTTCAAAGACAGCATCCGTAAGATGATCAATTAAAGGCTTAAATGGCACTCGAACAGAATGTGTGTTCTACATAAATGCATAAATTTTCAAGTGAAAACTTTTACTTCTCTTGATACTTGATAGAGTTACTTGATAGAGTTATCCTTTATTTATGTAAGTACATCCTGAAAACTGCAAGTGACTTTCTACTTTTTTTAATAATCATAACTTTTAAAAAAATCAGATTATCAGTGATATTTTTTCCTGACTCAGACTAATACACACCAAGATAATTGGCATGTGTGGGTAATACATACCATGATAATTACATGAAAATCTTCCACATTTTTGTTTGCTTGCTTGTTTATTCACTTTTAGTTACTTCACGTGTAATCAATTTTTGTTACCATACCGAGAAATCACTGAATAAAACATATTGATTAGGACAGAAAAATATAATTCCTGCCACTCAGCAATCCTGGAAACAAGACAAGATAAGACAAAACAAAACAAACAAACAAACCACAATGATTCAGAAGAAAAAATATATTGAAATTAAAATGTCAGTAAAAAAAAAAAAAGAGAAGAAGAAGAAAGAAATCCCTTTGGCCATTTTCTTCTAGAAATAATGCTTATCTTGGGGTTTGTCTGTAACTCATTAAATTTGTCAAAGCATCACAAGGATAAGATACATGTGATCAAAAGTGCATTTCTACATAAGATTCCCTTGCAATAAAGTCAATGGATTCTGCAAAGTCATACTTTAAATTTTTTCCCCTTATGTAGCCAATTTTTTAATTTATTGCTCCCCTCTCCATCGCTTGCAAAAGCAATGCTAAATAAACCCAATGAAAATGATGCTTCATGTTAGCTAAGTTATATAAGAGGGGTAATATGTTTTTGATAAATTCTGTGCTGGGTGTTAGGATAACTCCCTATGATCAGTATCCTATATAGCCTGCTACTGCAAAGGAGATAAACTACTGGAGCGATACCATCTGGCATATCCTATGCTTCAAATAACAATTATCATTTGAATATATTGAAAGGTATAACTACATTGTTGACTTTCTCCTGTGGGGCTTTGTATAAATTATTTTTATTAAAAAATAGCATAAAGCTCAGCAGAATTTAACCTGTAAGATTTCTTTTCTGACCCATGTTAAGGACAACAAACTACTGACTGATTACCAGAAAATATTGTAAGACGTTTCCCTAGTGTCTCCTTTTTCCTTGCTATCTGTATTTGTAATTACTTTCCTGGCTGCCTATCTGTTTGGAAGCCCAGCAGTTGTATTTCATTCAAACCATACTTCCATATTTTTTAGATTGTTATATAATCCTGAGTTCCTGATTTGCAATGCATTATGCCCTGTCTCCTGTGATAACTCTGTCCACATAACAGGCCAGATGCTGCCTATGAAAGCCATGAACAGCAGGGTGAAGCAACAGTTTTAAGCTTTGCTTGAATTCTGCATAGTTTCTTAACTGCTGCTCTAAGAATGGAGTAAACATACACTGTTGTTGTCACCTTGTTATATTGCAGACTATAACTTTAAACTTAGGAGACAGGAAATCAGGAATAGGTCTGCAGCAACTCATATTCTGCTCTACTGAACATTAGGTAAACACTTGTTTATACATCGCACCCAGAGTCACTGGAGAAGCCCTGCAGTTATTTAGGGAGCGCAGATGATACGACCAGAAGAAGACCTGCACATGTATAAGACTGAATGGGAGGGCCATAAGGAGCTAAGGACTTGAAGTCAATAAAAGCCTTAAACGTCAGGCTGAATACTGAAATGCAAAAGAAGAAAGAGTTTATAAAAAGACTGATGGGAAAGATCAATGTTGCCAGAATAACATGTTATTGTGTAAACATGCTATGTAAAAATCAAAATACATCCATTTATGAAAAGTGAATATAGATATATTTATAGACAGAACTAGTGGCATTGTTATGCCTCATCCATTAAAAAAAATAAGGAAGGTGCTGATCTAAATAATAAAGAAGGTGCATTAAAATAATTAAGGAAGTGATATCTGTCTCTGCTTCTTGCTAAAACTCTTGCCAAAAACGAATCCAACCAGCCAACAACATCCCAATCACAGGCCCATCTTGTCCAGCAAAGTATGGAACAATTCAGGTCTTGGCCAGCCATTCTCTGGTGCTTGGTTGCCAAATGCTCTGAAATGCCCCAGTTTACTTGGGCTGTAGCCTTTGTTGGGGAAGTCACCTATTAGCACTAATGGAAAGGGCTTTAAAACTCAGGTGAGCATTGCTGCTGTTTTATTAACCAGTTATTCATTTTCTAAGTGCTTAGCTGACGTAAAATATTTTACTTAGTTAAAATCTCAGTCAGTGGTCGAGTGCATATGTTTTATTTTGATGAGCTCCCTTTTAGTTGTAACTTGGTTTCCTACAGGTTTATGCCTTTCTGTCTGTCAATTTCCTTCTAATATCTTTTGAATCTCTTAGTCAACTTCAACCAAACCCAACAAGCAGTTAAGTTTCAGAGATAATAAAATCCCATGAGAACCGGAGACAGGGTAAAGGAGAGAGAGAGAGCTAAAGAAAACGTCGCTGAAGGAAAGGCATTGATGGGAGCTCGACAGCTGTCTGTTACATGGCATTTCTAACTATGGGCCAGTCAGCACAGGACAAGCACTTAGCCAGTCAGTACCACTGCATGCAAATCTTCATTGGCTTTTATTTCACTTTTTTATTTGTTTGTTTGTTTTGTTTTGTTTCTAAGAGCATTTGCATTTGAAATTCCTATTTCTCTTGCTTGTTTACAGCAACCTGTGTATTAGATATGAGCTTCTGAGCAGGATTGCCACATCGATTTGGGCTTGTCTCAATCAATAGCCAAACATACTTGGATGGGTAGCTTTGTCCTCCCAGTACCTCATGGAAGATCCCAGCTGCTCTTAGGTGCTGACTCCCCACCCAAGCTGTCCAAGCTCCACCAGGCCCATCGTTCCGCAGCCTGGTGCGCACAGCATGCCAGAGACATTAGCTCCTACCTGCACCTTGCCTCAGGACGAGGCACGCTCCTCAAGCCATTCCTGAGCTGAGGCATATGCCCCAGAGTGTGCCCAGATGATATGGATAGCCACCTGAGAGATATGAGAGACATCTGGGTGCAGTGAGGCTACAGTGTCCCCACCACAGAAGGTTTTCTTTCATCAGTACACCTTTTTTTTTCTGTCTTAAAGCTGCCAGATTACTCTCTTTAAGAAGAAAGCTGATGATCAATTTAGTTAATTATCAAATTACAACATTTTGCAAAATTGATAAGTGGAAACCAGCCCCCAAGCTAAAATCCTTGTTGTTGGGAGATACATTTTATCTATGATATACCAGAACCCACTGAAAAAAGATGTTCGTGAAGTGTACAGGCAATGTACTATGGCATAAGCCCACTTCACTGAAGTTGACTTTATAAGCTTTTGGCCAATGTTTACTTAGCCACAATAAGCCTATTGTAAATAATTAAAAGGTTTCTTTGTTTCCTTTCTAGTCGTGTGTAGTATGGTTGGTTTAGTGTTGTTGGGTGGCAAGTTACATGGATTTCCTAGGCCAGCTCATTTATTTTATTTGGCTATTGGGTCTTGTTGCTGTTTGGAAATTTCCTGATTTCATTGCATTTTCTGGGCTGCTTTCAGAGGCCTCTGAGCATGAGCAAACTAAAGGGAGAAATTGTTATAGTTAATAAAGCCCTGTGATGATTGTGCAGAAGCCTCACATAGCAGCCCTGCTTAGACGGTCAAGCTCTTGACGTGTTTCATCACCCACTCGCTACCCTGACCATATGGAGCAGATATAACTAAAAAGCTGACGGGGCCCGGAGAAGAAAAGCAGAGACCACCTATCCGTATCAAGTTCATGAAGCTGCACAGTTCCACAGGAAGCCAGAAATGTCTCCATAAAATATACAGGAAAAAAAAAAGTCTGAGAAGGACTACATCAGTGCCCCAGGTTCACACAAGGAACTTCTCTTCCACAAGTGTCACGTGCTATTACAATGTTAATTCTGGGCATATGCAGTGTACCACCACTGCAATATGAGTTTTGTCTTTGCTTTTCAAAATGATATACCTTTCAAAATATAGCTTGTTTCATTTTTAAGGGTACGCAGTCACCCAGACACTTGATGAAAACTGATTGAACTGTTTAATTCAAACAGTTGTGGGGTGGGGATGCATCTCCTTTCAAAAAGAATCATAGTTTTACACTGTAAATGTATAGGTCCCAGTTAGTACCAACCCTACCACTGACTGCACAATGGCTGCATTTTGTATACTAGAATTCTGAGCTGACAAACAAGTTTTGCTGTTTGCCATGTGCTCTTGCATTTGCTCATCCATCTGGATTGATGTGCCTAGCAAGCGATTAGCTCAATGGTGCCTTGATCCTTTGGAAAGGCCTCTAGGCAGTTCCGTCTCATACACGATAAATAATAAATAACATTAATGGAATGCCAAGAATGTCATTAATAATTTTGAGATATGTAATTCAAATTTAGAAGCATTTCAGACATCATATAATGTTCAAGTTCAAATGACACTGCAATGTTTATCTGAGTATGTGATAAAAATGAAACTGGCCGGTAAGATCACGCCATTGGTAGTTTTTTTCTGTTGTTATGTCTTTTTTTTGATGCAGGATGCTAATTAGAACTGACTGGAAACTTGACAGTTGAACATTGATAAGAACTGAGCTTATAACTTAAAAGCTCATGGTCATAAACAGGACTATCGGGGTTGTTCAAGGCTAATGATATTGATACAAGTAGTCCATGCAAATAAGGAGACTCCAGAGCTAATAAATGAGTCATTATATATGCTTGGAATGTGAAATCAACTGGGAACAAATGGGTCCAGGGAAAGATACATAAATACTGTACAACAATCTTTATGCAGGCACTTGCACAAATGATGAAAAAGGAAAAAAATGCTGAGAAGGCTATTAATGTTATTATGCAACACTGGAATGTAAATATAAAATAACACTGGAAGTTGTATGTATAAAAAGAAAAGCAAGTGAGTAGAGCTTCTCAGTATGTTGGGGGCAATTCACTCAGGATCTGTCCTAGACCATCAGAAACTCCTCCTTCGGTGACCGAAGATGGAAAATACGTTTTCTTGAATTAAACTCCAATTTTTAGTCTCTGAACCAGCTCTGCTGACATAAGATTGTTTTTGTCATGTCTCCTTTATGTGCTATCGAATATAGGCCTGGCACTTTGTAAATGAAAGGAGATAAATAACTTTACTGACCCACTCCTGAAAGGTGCTGAACATTCCTAGTGGTTTCAGACACTTAAACCCAAGTTTGTACTTAATTATCTTTGTGATCATGGCCAGAGTGGCAATATTTTTCAGGACTGAACATCATGAGCAAAATTCTGCACCATCTCACAGCAGAGGAGAAAAGGATGGGGAATTGGGTGGTATTCCACTTGAAAGCATAGATATCTAAATGCTGGTGTCTCTAAATAAGGTAGGTGTCTACACTCACATTATAGCCAAGGGGAATTAACTATATAATCAGTAGTGCTCAATAGTGCTCAATACCTTGTTTACTTAATCCACTTGGACATAGTGGCTGACATAGTTGTTTATATTGGGTATCCCTCCTGATGTACACACCACTTGCCACTCCAGGATCACATGGGTCTCCCAGCTGTCCCATGTCACCTCTTCCCACCTCTTGTAGATGTTTTAGTATTCTAAGGCATCTTCCTTAGCACAAAATACCTGAGTTTCTGTTGAAACCAATTTAGAAGGTTATTCACGTGATGACAAATAGAGTCTAATTTAGGGTGCGCTCTAGAATTGCACATGGAAGTTTCAAAACAAATTCCCTTCTGGAGGCCAATTTAAATTTTAATTTTAAAGTTCAGTGACTCATCAGAGAATTTCTGGGAAAGAGGGTACCTGTATGTCATTCCTGGACACCTAGGATTTTCAAGATATCTACCTAAAACTGGGAGGTATCTGTTGGAACCAATGAAAACCACTACTAGTGGTACACAGTATTAAAGTACTAAAGTACAAAGGGCACAATAGATGCATCAATCAAATCAAATAATTTTGGATCTTATTTTAGTAATATTCATTTCAAGGTAGCAGCTTAAAGGAAGACAGGACAAATTTCTTTTCCAGTAACTATCTACTATTGAAAGTATCTGTCTCAGATTTGAAGTAGTTATTCTCCCTCTCTCTCTCTCTCTCTCCATACTCCTCTTTTCACTAAGTTCAAAACACTACCATTCACATCAGTATTTTTTTTCACATTATTTTAGCTGTTTCTTGGAATCTTTACAATGACTTACAGTGAATTTACAATGTCCCTGTTTGTGAAAGCTATGGTTAAGAAAGAAATCAAGCAGATAGCAAGTGCCTATAGCTCTGTAAACAGTACTGATTCAAGAAAACCTCCAAAGGAATTCTCATTTACTACTTAATCAGAAATGTGTGAGAAGGATTTTCTCTTTTCCCTTACCTTTCCTGCACAACAAGGCTCACAAGGTTTTTTTTACTCCTTTTCCTGTACTAAGAATAATGTATTGCATCACAGAAACCTTGTATTAGATTAGCAATCATCCATATGGAAAAAAGATATATAACCCTCATATCTTTTGTAGGGTGGTGGAAAGGCAACAAATGGAAAAGACACGATCAGTTAGAATACACACATAAAATACTACAAAAGTGCTCAATGTTCGTGTTGCTTAAAACATATAGCATGACACTAGAATTGTGATATGTTCATACATTTTATAATCTGCACTGTGCTATGAAATACATTAAAGCATAACAGAAACACAAGGTAATCTTACAATATTTTAAATGCATCTGCATAATGTCACATGTACTTTAGCATATGTGCAACACATGTTTTCCTATATTAAATATATGGAAAATATGTTACTTTCAGTGTAGGAGGATAGGTGATGAATAACGGGCTTGCTAAGCTCTGTGCCTGAAATCCATCTAATGCATTAAACTGCTTCGTACTTACAATAGATGGATCTGACCTTTAAAACTTAAATGCTGGAGGGGCACTCTCATCCTGAAGTCCAAATGAGAAAAAGCAAGATATTCTAATAGCTTTCACAATATTCCACAAATGTTTTTTCGGACATGACATGAAAGACCACAAAGGCTTTTAAGTTGTGCCTTTGGCCCAGCTGCCTTAGAAATCATCTGACTTAAGACCGTCCAGGACAATGAAAGTAAGTATTTATATTTAGATGATGTGAATGGTGTCTTCAAAGTTCCAAGAGTGAGCTGGACATCCCATTTCCAGGATTTGGTCACTGAAATCTTGCAGTGTCATCAAAGCCTGCAATATTTTAACAAAGGCTGCTATTCTAAGAATCACATCTTTTCTTATTTAAACACAATCTGATTTAGTTCATTTCCAGGATACCGCACTGGCTCCTCTGCTGGTGTTAACAGTCATATGCCCTAAGCTGCTCAATAACCACTGCAGCACCAGCTGAGGATCTGACACTTTCACAGGCTTTTTCCTTGAGCGTATTCATTTTGAGGAGGAGAAGGACTCCCAGATCTAATCCTCCTCAGACAAATTTTACTGGGAATTATGCCACTCAGGTCAAGGGGAATGATGTCCTTTTCAAAGAATCAGTGCCTCTTATAAGAAAAACATGGATAATTCTTTGGGGGTGTATGCTTAAATTTTTCAGTTTTACACGTAGAGGTTGGCCTGGAAATGTAATTGAAAACATAAATAATAAATGTATTACTGGCACAGGAGGTAGATGTAGTTTCTTGAGCTGTTGGCTCACGCCTGTGGGAACAGCAGGGTGGCATATTTTTCATGTGGTTTAAAATCCAAGCTGTTTTAAATATTACTGAGTACCAAACAAATTAGTAACTGAAGTCCATTAGGCTTCCTAAGAATTTCCTTCATGGATTTTACCTGGGACTAGCCAACTAAAACCACACTATTCTACTCATTCTTCTGGAACTACTTAGTAGATTTCTAGGCTTTCTGATGTGCTCAATTCCACGCGAAGTGACAAATAACAGGATTATTCTTGTAATATAGACATCTCCATTTAACTTCACAGCCCTAGGATTTAGAGTGATTTATTTAAATCACATACAGCAAGACCTGGAACAGAATCTGGATCTTCTCAGACCTAGGCCTGTACCTGAACCACAGATCAGCTCTTACTTCATTCTTCACTGATGAATCTAATTCAAGCTAGCAAACGCTTTTCCCTTGTAGTGGCCAGTGAAACCCAAAAGACAGGCTCATGACTTCTCTAACTGGATTCTACTAACTACCTGGTAAATACTTCCAGTGTCAAGGGCATAAGAAAGCAAACGGAGCCCAACCCCACAGCACAAAAGTGGCTAGACGCCTATGAGCCTCAGAAAGTTCAGAGGTTCGACTTGGAGACCTACCAAAATGTTCAGATACTTCTACAAGTTTATCCAAACTATCTGAACCCACAAGAATGCAGACATGGGCCTCCTGAGAACAGACTTTTTAGCTAGCTTCCCACTAGTTTCCTTTTATGCCAGATATGCAACAAAAAAGGCCTTTGTTTTGGTATTTTTTAACTTGAGAGTAAAGTGGAGCCAGAAGCATCACACAGAACCATAGATTTACATTGAAACAAAGTGCAGTGGGGAGTTTACTGAAACTCATCAAAGTTTAGTTGCAATTTGTGAGTGTACCTGTATGTGTGTGTGCCCCTTATTTTGTATCTCTACTAACTGATTCATTCAGAGGGAATACTATTGCAACTATCATCTCCTCTGGTTAAAAAAAAAAAAAAAAAAAACCAAGAAAGAAAGAAAGAAAAAGAAAAAAAAATGTGAAAGTCACCATTTTTTGTCCCCAAAGGTTTATGCT
>JAWLRI010000144.1:2465711-2479021 GCA_034781795.1 Crypturellus tataupa
AGGGGGGTTGGACTAGATGACCTCTAGAGGTCCCTTCCAACCTTAGGCATTCTATGATTCTATGATTCTATGATAGTTATCTGGTTTGATATCAGCAGATTGATGCAACTGACTTATTCTTGTGATCAGTATTCTACTGATTGCTGATGCAGTTGTTAAAATTTTTATCCTTAGATCAAGTACTACCAATAGCCATTGAATTGGCACCATTTGTTCATTCTACACCAGAGCGGGATACCACAGATAGGCCTGCATAGTATGACAAATTAAGGCTGTCCATTACCTGTTTTAGCTTACTTGATAGCCCAGGGCTATAAAGTACTGTGGAGAGCACCAACTACCCAACTATTGTTGAATACTTGTATAAAATTAAAATAGTCTTTATTTTTCTTTGCTTGTTCTTTCATTTTTTGCACTCACTCTCCTCTGCCACATCCTCAGTAATAAAGTCTGGCTTTTCAAAGAGACTTAGAAAAAAATCCTACCTTTAGACACAGAGACATTTGAGAATCCCACTTTGACATTTATAAAAGTGAGTTCACAGATGAACATTTTCTAAAGTACTTCAGCAGCAGCTCCTAATCAGCAATAAGAGGCACTAAGATGCAGCATCACATTTGTAGCTTCTGTCATGCATAAGAAAAGAGAGAATTAAATCTTTTTCTTTGGGCTTTGGAGTAAAGGAAGTCCACTGGATTACCTATAACTTTTGACATTATTGCCCATGGACATGTAACTAGCAAATTGGCACCACTGACAGTTGTCTTAGAATGTTTCTCCTTTTTAATGAAATTGTTTAGTAAATATCACAAGGGTATAAATTCATGAAAGTGACAAAACAAAGCACAGAATAATTTTTAAAAATATGTATTATCCTGTTTCATTGCTGTGCAGCCCGACCTTTTCCCTCTTGGATTTTCTAAATTTAGATGATTTTATTCAAAAATTTTAACTTAACAGCCTTAGCACATTGGACAAAAATATTTGCTAAGGTTCATTGTTCGCAAGAATTTTCCCTTCACCAATCCCTCCTGTCCCACACGTTTGCTGTTTAACTAAACACGTAGGAAATTAACAAAGTCTGTGACCTAACAAGTGGCAATTCATAAATTCATTAGATTAAAACAGACTAGCAACATAGCAATTCCTTTAATAGGTTTCCTTCCAATCTCTAATTTACATTTCTGTCTGCCCTGGCAAAGATATTACTTCGTTAAGTTTTTTTTTTTTCTCTCTCTCTAAATTAGAGAAATTTTAATGACTTCTCTTATTTATTGCTTCCATATGCAAGTAGTTATCTTTCTTGCAAATGGAAATGAGACCCAAAATTGCAACAAATGGGGCCAAGCTGCTGAGTGCATATGTTCCTTTTTGGAGAAAGTACACATGCCTGATTGAATTAACTTTAACCTCTCTGTCCATTGAACAGACATCCTCTAATGTGGGGGCTTTTAAAACTGTTCTCGTTAAATTTATTTTGAATCGCTGAGAACACTCTATCACGGTTTCAGCAAATAACCTCTGATAATATTAAACACCTGGTAAGCACGGTACCCAGGGGACCCCGTGCTGCCGTGTTTGACCTGTGACCTCCGGCAGTGAAGTTCGGCCCTTGTGATCCACTCGGATTCAGACAAGAAAGCTATTCTGAGGGAAAACAC
The DNA here is from genome assembly GCA_034781795.1 of Crypturellus tataupa. NCBI lineage: Eukaryota > Metazoa > Chordata > Aves > Tinamiformes > Tinamidae > Crypturellus > Crypturellus tataupa. The sequence continues at coordinate 2,467,373 of JAWLRI010000144.1, forward strand.
CTGCTTGCGAGGGCTGACCCCAAGCCAGTGCACAGTTGAGAAAAGTCAGCTGGGTAGAAGGAGACCAGAGCCCTGTGCAGGTGTTTCCTACAGCACCATACAGCTCAAAAAAAAAAAAAAAAAAAAAAAAAAAAAAAAGAAAAAGAAAAAAGAAGGTGGTCCTTCGGCTGTTTATTTGGGTTTGCATAGCTGGAGCTTCTTCTGACAGATGCCGACGAAAAGAAGAAGAACCTACTGGTTCTGAATTTCCAGGGCTGCAGAGTCAGCCTAAGCAGGTCCCCAGCCTTTGTGACTCCAGTGGGATTAACAGCCACGGGAAAAAACAAACGTGGAAAGAAGGTCCAATCCCTTCTTTTCTTCCCACTGCCTTTGCTGTTTATATTCAGAGAAGCAGTAAGTGGATGGTTTCTTCCTTGGGAGAGTCTTTTGACTCTTATTTCCTCTTACTGAGATGCCCTGTAATCTGCCCTTATATAAAAAATGTGTTGTGAGCAAGGACTTGAAAGGAGCAACAACAAAACCTCCCGCTAAGTGAGAGGAAGAGGTAAATCCTTCCCTAGCTGGGGTAAGGTTTTTACAGTGTTTCATTTTATGCAGTACGATAATGATTCTTTTTAAGTACAGTGGGCCCCACTTTCATTCAGTATTTTCTAGGCACATGTCACATTACTCATTTTTGTCAACAGGTCTGCACAACGACAGGGTAGTGAGAGGAAAATATTTAATCTATCTCTTTATTTATTAAGTGAGTATCATGAAATAAGATGACAGGGACGGAAACCTAACCCTTTTGAAATTCTTCTGTTAATTTCTTCATACACTTTTTTTCCAAAGTCACTGTTGGATGCAGGACTTGAATGTCACTCACTCTCACACTCAAGGGCTGTCAACACACCTCCATTCACCTGATGAGAGCACCTTCAGCTGGCACCAATAAAGCCCTTCCATTTCCGACAGTCTTAGGTTCTGGAGCTCTCCAATATTAAACAGCCAATTTTGGATCATTTAAAAAGAGAAGGGCGGCAGGGATAGGGGGAAAGGAATGGCTGTTTCTGTGCAAGAAGAATTCAGCTACAACTTGTCAGAATTCATTTCAGCTTTACCTTTTATAGCCTTCAGATCCAAACTGCTTTCCATCACTCTGGCTGAGGCAGGATTCGTATGCCTGTCCTAGACGTGAAAGGTCAGTGCAGTGTGCATCGTGCAAATGGTCTCATTAATAAAACCAGATTCCAGCAAAAAGGAAGAAGAGAAGAAGAAAGGAAGAAGGAAAGGAAGAAAGAAAGAATTATTGGCAAGCACAGTGGCACTAACAATTCGCCTTCATCTTTTGCCCAGCATCTTGGGCCTGATAAAGACCAACATCTGAAAACAATCATTGGAGCATATTAGCTTTTTTTCCAAGTCATATCAAACTACAGCGTAATAACAAGACATTTATTCTGCAGTATTTTAAGATTTAAACAATTTGCAATCTGCTTCTAAGATGACTGAGCTGGAAGCAGGAAGAACACAAGTTCTTTAAGTAACTTCCTCACTGTTCCCTAGTCATACACTGGGAACACTTGACACCCAATTGCATTTATCCTGCTGGAAGTAAATGCAAGTCATCACTTCGCATAAGGCTGTTGGTATGATTTCTGCCAGGGCTGATAACAATGTCCTATTGTTGATGAGCCTCTGTCAGTTCCACTTAGCAGTGAGAATGTCAAATTGTCAAGTGTTTTTAAGACTGGAAGGCGAGAGACAACCAGTACCAATTTCACTTGGAGCCAGAGGGTTGAATCCCCCCCAGATGTCCTCACTATACAGGGTAACACAATGTGATGGGAAGCTATAACCAGAAGAAAAACAGTGAAGATATTTTTTGAGATTACGCTCCTGGGAGTGCAAAAGGACAATACCTTTGCTTATTCTTTAGAGAAACTCCAAGCTCTCTCTAACAGTAGCATAAAAATTAAATTAAATCCAGATATTAGGCCTGAAAAAAATTCAGTCTATCTATAAGTCTTCTGTTCTTAGGGGACTTGATTCTAGCTGCCTAGCATTGCCATTACTAAAACTTCATTAATGTTCAAGTAGTGGTTCCACTACTTGATTTCCATATATATACACATCTGACCCATAAAAAATCACAACAGGTAATCAAATTGCTTATTCGGTGGTCATGCATAAAGGTACTGACAGTCCAAGTCCCACATCCTAACAGGCAACAGGCTACGTTGCACTGCTGTCTACAGCACAAATACCCATTAGAGACTCTCTGAGACGGATGAGTATGGAGATACAGGGTGAGATTTATCCAACCTGAATTCCACCCAAGTCCCCCATGTTTTCTGTCAGTGGAAAAGGCAAAGTGCCTTTAAGATTTCTGACCATTCAAGTAGTCAGAGTAAGGACCTGAACAGGCAGGTTCCATTAGAGAGAAACCATTAGGCAAAAGGACTGGAGTAGAAATTAGGACTACTGAAATTAACCTGTACCTGTCTCATACCTCTAGGTAGTTCTCTCAGGCTGAGCCAGTTAGGCAACCATTTCACTAAGAGTTACTCTTTGGGTGCTCTACAGATGAAAGAAATGTCATCAGAGATGTCTTCAGGACAGTTAGCTTTGGTAGATTTCACATGCACTGCATTAGCTAGGAAGAATTCTCTTAAAAATAACACTGTAAAAAAATCCTTTATGCTTTTATTGATCTTTGTCTTCTAGATTAACCTCAGGTAGCCAGCTTTCAATATGACCTGTTTTAGTAGCTTAATGTTCTGCCCTCCTCTATGAGATGGCTATTCCAAACTGCTTCTGCATGAGCATTAGCAACTACAGCATACAAAACAGATTTACTTGCTTTAGTCCCAGGGCTCTCCTTTTATTTTCCATGTGCTGGATCTCTCCTTAGTTTCCTCAGTTTTGTCCCTTAGTCATCTGTGTTATGCCATGGCATTCTCCACGTGGCATTCTCAGTTTGCAGATGAGCACTAATCCTACCAAGATATATTCTATAAAGCTTTATTCCCTGTTTTGCAATCTTAAATGACTACTATTGTCTCCCATTTTTTTAGGTGTTAATAAGAACTGTGGGGGCCAGGGGAAAGAGTAAATCATAAAGAGATTGTGTTTTGCTCTTTTCTCTATTTCTGTTTCAAGCGCTGTGACTAAGGTTTATTTATTTGTGGATTTATTTAAAATGACTTTTTTTCCTGATGTTTAGATCTCCTGAGAAAGAAAAGAGAAACAGCTGCTTTAGATAAAATCATCCTCCAGAACAATCACTTGGTAATGAGATTATTCAAATTTTTTAATGGTAAGAATGAACAACAACAGAAAATACACCAAATATCTTGTTCTTAGACATATACCTAATAGACTACCTTTAACTAATGGAGGTTAAGTAGGGGAAGAGAGAATTCTTCATAAAGATAGATTATTCCGAACCTGCTTAATGTGGAATTTCAGCCATGTTCTTGTGAAGCCACAGGTTCCAGAGACAGAACAGTAGAACAGTGGGACATTTGATCTAATCCAATATGGTTATACTTACATTACTAGAATTTTGTCCAAGTTTGAGTTTAGGGGTTAAAAAATTTTATTGAATAACATTTTCTTGTCCTGCTGCACTGTCTGGGTCTGGCTAGATAAAGACAAAATACTGCTCTTACACTACTCAGAAAGGCATGAGTTTCTGCAGGTCTCAAGGGAATCTCATCAAGATCTCTTTATCATGTTCTTTGATGCACCATCCCAATTTTCCAGTAACACTGGGATATTTTATATTCCGTCACTCACAATAAATCTGTGTTTGTACAAATGAAGAAAGAGTGAGAGTCCATCACAAAGCAGATGGGACAGTCTTAATTCCACTTGTAAAACAAATGTTTATAGCCTCCTCTGCCCCTGTCTCTTCCCTGCACCCCCACTCCCCCCCAAAAAAGGGGAATCCCCATTCTTCCCGTTCTCATTGGTAGACCTTGCAAAGAAAACCAGCAACTCTCCAGTTGTTCTCTAATCAATCCCAGGTACAGATTTACCATGGGCTAAGCAGGGAAGCAGGATTTCTTTTACTACTGGCTAGCAAATGCATAATTGTTGCTGTTTAGGAAAGAATGTTCTCTTCTTTTTCCTAGGTTTTTTAAATGGTAAACTACTCTTTCCTTAGTTTTGTGGAAAAACACATTCTCTTTGGAAAGCAAACCTGAGAGTATATACACTTTGATTTTTATGCCCTTTGTATTAAACAGGTTTGACTGAGTAAAATGTGATCTCTTTTGATACTCCACATCTGTGTAATCAAGTAGTAAAGAACCGTGGTTCTCCACATACCAACATGCAGTATTTGCAAATATTGTCTTACTCAAACTACTAATGATGAATTTACAAAAGCTCTTACTTGTCATGCTGGAAAAGTTCACTCAAGCAACTCTGAAAAGACAAAGAGAAGAAAAAAAAGAAGGAAAAAGAAGGTGTAAGGAGGTGCATAAATTATTGCAGCCCTGCGGCAGTGTGTGAGTTTTACAGGGCTATTTATTTTGCTTTTCAATAAAAATGTGTAATAGACCCACTGGACCTATTACTTGCCCACTGGACCCATTACCTCTATTGAACAAGGGTAGCGCAGCTGAAAGGGAGCACTGATTGGCAGCTCAGCCTCCTCGAGCCCAGCGCGGGCCAGGCCGCACCAGGGCTGCAGCCCGCTGCAGCTCCTGCGAGCCGGGTTCACACCTCCCCTGAAGTGCGAAAACGCAGAGGCGGATAGAGAGGCTGCAGGAAGCCCTGGCGCCGGAGTGGCAGCATGGAAGTACATTAGGGCGTGAAGAAAAGCAGGTGTGAGTTTTCTGTTGTCCTGCCAAGTGCCTTCACCGGCCCACGTTAGCCAGGCAGAGCGCGTTGGACAGATGCAGCTGGGACAGGGTGTCCTCAAGCAGGAAGGGATTAAATTGTAATCTGTGCTTCTTGAACCCTTGATCTAGCAAGGTGCTGAGCACCAGGATCACAGTCCCGCAGAGCACAGAAGTACAGGCTTACACTTTTAAAGTTGGGTACACACACAAGTGCTCTGTTGCTAGATCTTTACAACTTTTTAAATTCTGATTATATTCTCAGCACAGTGTTCAGTACCTTCAAAGTTAAATACTTCTTCTCATCTAAACAGCATATCATTTTACACATATATTTATACTTTAAATAATTAATTGCCACAAACACCAAATTTAGAAATGCATTTTTAATACTCATAATTATAAACAAAATACTGCGTATTAGTTAAGAGTCTCATATCACTGATGTTCTCTTTGTGATGGGGTAAATTGATGCAGTGACACAAACACATTTTGCTCATACTCCCAAGCAGGAAAGGGAATGAACCAAGCAGTTTGCTCGGTTCTTGCTTAGAAGGTCTCCAGGATTATAGCCTGTTTAGCAAAAATAACAACAGAATAGAGCATATGACATCTCTGGTAGCATGTCCACAGAAGATATTCCTGTAAAAATGGCTCTAGCACTTCATGATGTTCAGGTGGGTTTCTTCCAGAAAGAAGAGGGAGGAATTTATCTATAATAGCATAGATTCTTAGTGTAAAATAAATAAAGGGAGGAATTTTCTTTTCATTTTGTTCAATTTCTTTATTTTTTTCTTTTAAGTAAGCTCTAGCTGCTCTAGAAGCAACTTCTTCAGAAGATTTGCTTCAGTCTGCTATGCCAAATACTGCCCAAAATCAGATGAAATTGTGTCTAGACTCACCAAGGAGTTCATGGCATACATATGCACATATCTCAGGATATCTTGATATGCAGAGCTGTTTCAAGACATCCCAGTGTCTTCACCATAACTTAGCTACTCTTCCTCTACCAGTTGCTTCTCCAGACATTGAGTAGTTTGGTCTGCACTAAAATCAGACAATTACGGTGCCAAACTTGAGGATGCTGTTACATCCACTACCGCTAGATTTCGTCCACTGTACCACGTCCCACAGTGAAGTCAGAAGCAGTGAAGGTGCACGTCAGGCCCCGCACTCATTCACAGGGAGGAAAGCCACATACTGTCATATAAGGGTCATCTTCCCATAAAGGACGTCTGCTCTCTGCATCTGTACTACAGCATTATTAAAATTAAAATTAGTGGTCTTGAGCTGCCAGAACATGGGTTGCTTGGCTTTCTTCTGTGGCAACTGATGTCACAAGAAACAGAGACTGCTGGACGCCCATCCTAGCCTAGCACCTGCCTATGTAGTATTCTATTTTTTTGCTACTTTAGTTCAGTTTCTTATTCTTTTCTTTAAAAACATTTTTCATTAATGTTGTATGACTTGTCATAAGTCGTTCTCATAGTGGCTCATCTGCAACAAAATCTCATTGGTATTTTCTGCAAGTTGGAAGTTGGATACAAGTTGGAAGAAAAGAGAGTGCTGGTTGTTGATCCTTGAGTTCTGGTGTATATTCAAGTTGAAATTAAAATTTCTATATTTTTTCACAGAAAGAAAGAGCTAAAAGTCTTCTAGAATGTTCTTGGGCAGCTTATGAACAGTAACAACTGAACTCTGGAATTTACTTTGAAATTGTGTCTTATTTACTTGCCTTTATTTTTTTCCTAAAACAATCAAAGACGGGAGATTGCTATTTAAGTGCTAAGTAGTCTGCCAATGGTGATTTGTACTTTAATCTTTTTAAATATTTCTGGATGTTTTTCTCTCTATAAAAAAAAAAAATTGTAAAGATTGGATGTAATGTGAGCATGAAACAGAGGATAAACTGGAAAGAAATTCAGCCCCTGGGCCAGATTCTAAAGCTGTAAAACAATCCTTCCTGGCCACTGTCTTGGCCCATACATTGGGAAGGAAGCCACTGAACTTTGTATTCCTTCTTAGGGCAGTGAGAATCACTCACATGCAACTGCCAAACCGAAGCATTTCTTTTTTGAAGTTGGCTCAGCCTGAACTACATTAAACAGGTTTTGTTTCTTCTTGAAGAAATGAAAAAAAGTGTTTGGATCAATCGAGAACACAACACTTCATTTAGATGCACTACATTAAAAAAAAAAAAAAAACGAGGAAAAAAAAAAGAAAAAAAAAAGAAGAAAAAAAAAGAAAAATAAAGAAGCAAAGAGCCAGATTCCAGAAGAAGGGAGGATTGTTCCCTCCTTTTATCCAAGAGTCTAGTAGTTAAAGCACCATATAGGACACAGGAGACTTGCATTCCACACTGCTTCAGATAATTTAATGTATAGTCTATCTCCTAGGCTATAGCCATTTCTGCCATATGCTACTCTCATTTTCTCAGCTGAAGAATATTGCGTGGAACTTCATCACCATCCAGTGACGGAAGGTCATGGAGGACATGGAGAAGAAGAGTCTTTCTCAATGCATCAGCCCATCACACAACCATACAGGTTGTATAGGCTGTAAAGGACCTTAAGAGCTTTCAAGAGCAACCTCCCACCACCAAGCAGGTATATTCACAGAAAGGTTGACCTGGGAAGAGACCTCTGATGATCATCTAGTCCAAATCCACTGCTCAAGCAGGGTCACCTAGAGCATGTTGCATGTTGTGTCCAACATCTTTTAAATATCTCCAAAGAAGGAGACTGCACAAGCTCTTTGGGCAACCTGTCAGTGTCACAGTAAAGAAGTTTCTCCTCATGTTCCAGCTGAACTTTCTGTGTTACAATTTGTGCTCAGTGCCTTTCATCCTGTCACTGGGCACCACTGAAAAGATCTTGGCTGGATCCTCTCTATATCCTCCCTTATACACATTGATAAGATCTCTGCTAAGTCTTCTCCATGAATAGGCTCAGTTCTCACAGCCTTTCTTCTTAGAAGAGATGCTCTGATCCCTTAATCATCTTAGTAGCCCTCCACTGGACTTCAATAGCTCTCGTACTGGGGAGCCCAGAACCGGGCACAGTACTCCAGATGTGGCCTCATCAGGCTGAGTAGAGGGGGAATATCACTTCACTGGCAATGCTCTGCCTAATGCCACCTACGATACCATTGGCCTTTTTGACCACAAAGATACTTTGCAGTCAACTTGTTGTTCTCCAAAGTTCTTCTCTGAGAAGCAGCTTTCCAGCAGGTCAGCCCCCGTCCTGTGCTGGTGCAAGGGTTTTTTTCCTCTGTAGGTGCAGGATCCTGCGTTTTCCCTTGCCCATCTTTGCAGCCTGTCCAGGTTCCTCTGAATGGCAGCACAGCCGTCTGGGGTGTCAGCCACTCCTCCCACTTAGTAATTGCTGAATGTCCAGGTATCCAAAAGTATTAGAAAAATAGCTACTCTGTGCACAATAAGTCTGTGTGCATGTGACAATTCAAATTGAAGTAGATCCCCTTGTCTCCTCATACCACTTTTACTTTATTTATTTATTTATTTATTGAGTGAATTGTTAAAGTATTTAAGTGGGCAGTGAGCTGGGCCCTTCATTTTATTCTCTGGTATATTTAACTGCTTAATATAGTCATGTCAATAGACTGGTAAGAAGAGTCTGACAAACAGCAAAAAAAAAAAAGGGTATTTTTTGGTTTGCTGAGCAGCTGGGAATAGGAAAGGAGGGGCAGAATATTTTGGATTTGTTGAGATTAACAAAACATTAATATTTCTAAGATTAAACAGCAGAATGTTATAATCCTTAGGAATAAATCATGAAGTCATGTCAGAACTAGCAAAAAGCCAAGCAAATTGTGTGGCACCTAATGACATGCATTCAGTGAGCATCCCCTGAGGAGTTACTGACACCACTACAAATTGCTTCATCATTTCAGCTCAGTTACAAATGCAGCCATGCAAAGATGGCTGGAAACCTCTCTCCTTCGCACACTCATACAGGCATGTACATGCACATCTTTCCCTCACCACACACACACACATATCAATGTACACTGTAAATATCCGTAATGTGCTTAAAGATATGAAGAATTATTTTAAAAGGCTAATTATTATCACTGCCTTTCTTATGCCGTCCTACAAATTGCAGAGACTCTTTGAAAGCTGAGTTACTCTTTCATAACTTCCTGTCTCCTAAAAGACAACATCAACAAAGACAACAATTGTACCATGTTTTTGTCCTCATTTAAAAGCAAAGTCACTGTGCACTTCTGCTGTGAATATGGAAAAACAAATACTTCAGCAATATCCATGCTTTATATGCTGTATTTCAATAAATATAAATAAAGGCGTTATGGTTGATCACATCATAGAAATATTCTCATTTAGTGAAATGTGGTGCAAAACAGCATATTAAATGAGCACTGAGAAAATCATTTATTCTTTCACACTGAAATCTACTAAATTACTATTAAATACAAAACAAAAGTCAAAGCATTGGAACTATAGTACTCTAAATGACAATATTTTTTTCTTTATACAAGGATTTTCACTCCACTTGGGTCTGTGAATAATGTGCTTATAGATAGTATATGTATGGGTGCATATGTGTTAAATAGTAAATAAGTGTATGTATATATACAGATATTTTTCATAGAATTATTATGAGTCTTTTCTAATTTATGTAAATATTGAAATATCTCAGAAAAACGGATCCCAAGCATGTGGGTCAGGTATTCATAAAGTTAAGGGAGTACTAAAAATATATCTGTCTTGTCTGGAATCTCAACAGCATCATTAGCCATAACAGCCCTAAACCTCAAATATTTTAACACTGCAGAGGTACAATTAGAGAGGACAGGGTGCGCCAATATAAACCCATCAGCTCTCTTTCACAAATTGGTTTGTGTGGACACTGACTTCACCCTTGTGCTTGTGAACAACAGACGATTTGCGGAAAGTTCAAAGATAAACTTTGCTGTGTCTGAGCTGTGCTGAGAGGATCTGATTAACAAAGAAGTCATCAGATCCAGCAAATGTCCCCAGGACCTTGTCCTTTGGCTGTAATTTGGGGCTTGTCTTTAAGCTACTAGTTTCCTGTTTGACTTCTGCATCACCTGTGACTAGCATTAAGCAGGAAGCCGACAGTGTCTGTGGTTGCATCCATGCTTCTCCCAAAGAGCAGTTCTGCTGGCCGCTTGTATACGTGATATATCCCTGTCAACAGCCCAGAGCCTGCAAACAGCCTGTTGACATTTTGCCTTGGTGTGTTTAAGCAAGGTGTGAAAAATGTACAAAGCTTGTACAAAGGTGGCAGCTTATAATAACACTGAAGATTTTACCTGTAGGCTTGCTTGTCAGGCAATATTCATTTGAGCCTCAACATGCTATGCAGGCTTAGCTGTAATGTCAGTACTCATACCTGATAGAAGCAACAGTGTTAGGGTTTCAAAAGAAGAGCTTGCTGGCATTCCTTTTTCTTAAATAATTTTCTATTCAGAATAATAATAAATAAATTCTAGTTTTCATTAATTATTTCTTCATCTCCACACTGCTACAGAATTAAGGAACAATCGAACAAAGATATTCTACGTAAGTCATAATCAGTCTGCAGATTCGTCTCAGTCTTCTTTAAATGTTTTTAAAGTCTTAATGTATAACTGGTCACTGATCTTGGTGTTCATAAAATACTGGCAACTTATTCATCACCAGACTTACTCTTTATAGGTGTTCTTGTGATTGTGATTTATTGTGCTGGAAGACCATCAACAGCATTCACTGAGTTTAAGGCAAACTCATTTCTGTCTGGTAATGTTTAACGAACGGCTCTGTGGCCCTCCTTTCTTTCCACCAAGCTGTCAAAGCATTTAATTTTAGTGACAACACACACATACATTTAACCTACAACAGTGTCTGCAAAACTGGGCTATGACTCTGTGCAAACATGTCTGTGTGTGTGTGTGCACATGTCAGTGTACATGTATATATCAACACCCAGTCTCGGCCACAGACTGGGCCAGTCTCACACTGTCTTGGTTAATCACTTATCTAGAGATGATCACTTGTTTTATCTGAATTTCAAATATTTATGGGAAGGACTAATTAAGAATCTTAAGGTTAACTTTGGACCTGTAGGTCAAATTTTGCCCACAATAGTATAAGTGTAATGAGAAATACAGAATTTGACCTTGGACATTCACTCAAAATGCTAATAGGCTGTCAATTTTTTTTTCAGTTCAACAAATGTAACAAATTCAAATTTGAATGAATTTAACTTAATTTTAGCCACAGAAAATTTAAGCATCCAGTCTAAACTGGACATCTACACTCCAGCTGTTGTCACTGGAGGGACTAATGAACCTTCAGAGGGCACTGCATCCAAAAAACAAGCATCTGAAATAAATAAAATGGATTGCTTCCAGGCCATTGCCCAGGTGTCTGTGTTTCTCTCGCTGCAGTGACTATAAATGGAGTTTACATGACCACTTGAAATTGGATGCCTCCCTTTTAGATGGCTAAAATTAGGTTGAAATGTATTCTACCCTTAAAAAAGAATTTGTTGTCAAGGTAATATAGCTCATCAATATCATGACATGTATTTTTAAAGATAACATACACTATCCTGACATCTTAAAAACCTCTGCTTCTGCTGAGATTGGTCATAAGGAACTCCAGACTGCGCTCTACAAGGTAAGGAAGGTAGCTGGAAACCCTTTAAAATGTACCTGTTAATGTCTCTCTCAATCTTACTAAGACATACCCATAACATTGAGATTTAATAATATTCTGAGCAACTTATGAAAATCACAGTTACAAGATAGCATTACCATTTAACAATTGCCCCTT
>JAWLRI010000144.1:2479121-2496103 GCA_034781795.1 Crypturellus tataupa
TGAGATTTAATAATATTCTGAGCAACTTATGAAAATCACAGTTACAAGATAGCATTACCATTTAACAATTGCCCCTTATTAGAATTTTCAGTATTCGTGTATTACTGAAGGTGATAAGAAACGCCAGTTGGAAGGTGACATGACAAATGAAGATACAGACATTGCAGCACACATTGCTAATACAGAGCAGTGAGCTGCAGGCTTCAAGAAACTTGTCTCCAGAGGAAAAATAAATACATACTTAAAGACATAGGACTAGAAATGACCAATGACATTCAATATGGTCTTTTGGCACTCCTGGCAATAATATGCACCAAACATCCAGCCTGGGCTAATTTCAAAATACATTGCAGTGCTAAAGAACTACATAAAAAGGACCTGGAGCCACAAAAGCTATGAATGAAAAAAAAAAATAGAGAAGGCAAGTCAAGGTCATTACATGTCATGAGGGCTAAATCCTGGACACCAAATGACCAATAAAAGTTAAAAAGAACTAGGAGAGGCACAAGAAAGAGGGGACAGAGTGCACCCTCAGGAAGTTGCAAGTGCATATGATACAAAACTGGACAGAGTGGCCGAGACTCCCAAGGGCTGTGCTGCCATTCAGAGGAACCTTGACAGGTTGGAAAGTTGGGTAGAGAGGAACCTCATGAGGTTCAACAAGGACAAGTGCAGGGAACTGCACCTGGGGAGGAACAACCCCAGGCACCAGTACAGATTAGGGGTTGACCTGCTGGAAAGCAGCTCTGTGGAGAGGGCTTTGGGAGTCCTGGCTGACAACAGGTTAACCATGAGGCAGCAATGTGCCCTCGTGGCCAAGAAGGCCAATGGGATCCTGGCTGCATCAGGAGGAGCGTTGCCAGCAGGTCAAGGGAGGGGATCCTGCCCCTCTGCTCAGCTCTGGTGAGGCCACACCTGGAGTACTGGGTGCAGTTCTGGGCTCTCCAGGACAAGAGGGATGGGGAACTGCTACAGAGGGTCCAGCATAGAGCAACAAACATGATTAAGGGGCTGGAACATCTATCTTATGAGGAAAAGACTAAGCGAGATTGATCTGTTTAGCCCGGAGAAGGGAAGATTGAGAGGGGATCCTATCAACATGTACAAATACCTGAGGGGAGAATGTAAAGAGGATGGGGCCAAACTTTTCTCAGAGGTGGTCAGTGACAGAACAAGGGGTAATGAGTACCAATTGAAACACGGGAAGTTTCTTCTGCATATGAGGAAGAACTCCTTTCCTGTGAGGGTGACAGAGCCCTGGAACAGGCTGCCCAGAGAGGCTGTGGAGTCTCCTCTGGAGATCTTCCAAACCCGCCTGGATGTCACCCTGTGCCACGTGCTCTGGGTGTCCCTGCTGGAGCACCCAGGTTAGAGTAGATGATCTCTAGAGGTCCCTTCCAACCTTAAGCATTCTGTGATCTTGTGTTAAGAGAGAGAGAAGGAATGAGTCCAAAGGAAGTCTAAAGACATACTCATTTTTTTCTAAATAACTAATCCTTTGCTATGAACAGCCTCTTTATCCCTCTTTTGAAGGAGCAGACACAAGACTAGCACAGACATATTGAGAATGATGGAGTTTGGCAAACCACAGGCAAGTCGAAGAGGGGAGGCACAGAAAGCTCCATGCATGATGATACAGGACAAGTCTAGTCCAATTAGTTTTGCAACTGTGTATTTCCAATGGAAATGAAATATCATATTGATTAGAAAGGCACTTAATAAGCATGAGGGCAAGAATATTCCAGAGTCAGAATCTTGGCTTGAACACAGACACAGAAATAATTTAATTTTGTTTTCCAGTAGCTTCAAAGGAGTAGTCAGCATGACAGCTAAAGCACTTTTGTAAATCTTTGCAGGACCTAGAAACTCAGCTATGCTGTCCTAACTATCAAAAGGCCTAAGAAGCTGTCACTGAGTTTGGCAAAATACAAGATGTTCATACTCCAGGAAATTAGGCCATGTATATTTAGATGCTTATATCTGACTTTAGCAACTCATATTTTTAAATTTTAGCCAATGTCATACCTCTGGGAATTCGTTTGGACCATGCACATACATCATATACCACACCTCAGAGTCAGACGCCTAAGCAACACTTTTAGTAATTGCTTTACTCAGTAATTTCTCCAACTATTTGGGCTCCAGTGAAAATCTATTTCACTTTGCTTCATTTCCACACTGTAAAAAGTGAAATGCTAATTACAACTTTGGAAAAAATATATCTTAGGTCCACCGAATGAATATATTGTCATTCATGAGCTCAGCTTTGTGTTCACATTATAGAAAAGGAAGACAAAGTAATTGGCAAGAAAAGTTATGAGGAATTAGATAAAGGTCAGATGCCAAATAACATCAAATTATAAAGAAAGGTATTTCCTGTGATTTAATGTATCAGGAAGAGAAATGTGCATATTTAACTATTTCTACTAGTAACATGTGAAAAAAAATGAAGAAAGACAATCTAGGAAACTTAGCTTATTACCATGAGCATGTCTTTCTATCAAGTTCATTCCAATTCAATCTGCTTTAGTAAACTATAGGGACAATTGCCTAATTAAAGGCAATTAAAGTTTTTTCTCTATCAGAAGAGGTGACATGTGATATCTGATTTTTAATTATGAATAAATCTTGGTCTATTCATACCTGTAGTCCCCTAATTAACTTCTAAAATATTTATGAAGGGTTTAAGAAAAACAGCCCTGAATGTAATTTTATGTTTCTTAAATCATTACAGCAGTATTGTTAATATAATAATAGATATCATATAGGGAACTGTGAGCTATTTTAATTATGTAGTTATTTGGGTTTGAAATAGTCTCTGACTACTCAGGAAATGAAAAATGTCATAGAGAGCAGAACCTCAGCTGGTATAAATCAGCATTTGATCTTATAAGCTTATTTACTTGTGAATTTCACTCCATGAGTAGCTTCTATATCTGAATAATATTCTTGCAGCAACTATTAGGAAAATTATAACACAAGTCATCTTTAGGTTAGATTTTTGGTTTTCTTTATCATCAAGGCATTAACAAAAGCATATAATGATAAATATGTCAAACAATCTATTAAATATTACTACATAAATAAATAAAATTCAATATATAAATATATAAGATACGTAACTTCTTTAACTGTTTATATACCTGTGTGTTTATATACACACACATGCAAATAAATAACAGACATATTTATATGTTTAAAAACTATTAATTGAACTCCAGTATATTGCAGCAGGTCAAATTATCAGCAATATTATTTTAGTAGTCAACAATGGAATATCTTGTAATCAAAAAGAGAGGACTTAATTCCAAACCTACAGCACATCCATTCTGTACACATCTTTTTCAAGTAGGAAAATGTGAGAATGGATATGACGGCAGCACACATTCATTATTTGTGCAGACATACCATTTTCAGCAGGCTAAGTAAAAATATTCAGCAGCAGCAATGTGTGGGAAAATATTTTACATACAAGAGCTCATTTTCATATGGGTTCTTTTTTACGGTAATTTTTTGGAGACTAGGAGAAAAAAAAACGTCTGGATAAAGTTGATTTTAGTCTTGGTTACTTGTGGGGAAAACACATGCACAGACACCCGGATGCCACTGAAAAATATTGTTTGTTTTTGATCAACCAAATATATTTGCCTGCAAAAACATACCATAAATTTTATTTAGAGAAAAAAAATCAAATTGAATATAACTTAAGATTTTTATTTTGTTCATAAAAACATTTCTCAGAGATTGCAGAATTTTTAAGTCTAACACTGTGTACTTGGATACCCAAAGTAAATGGAAGTCTGAAAGATTAATTTAACCATTCACAAACAATCTAGAGGGCATGTATGGAAAAAAATACTCTATTTGATATATTTGCATATAGCATATACAAAGGACTATATAAGACTGTATTCTGATTTTACAGAAATATAGCATACCAGAAAATGGTATTATATACTTAGATGGATCTGCCATAATAAAAAATGACTTCTTTGAATTCAGGGAAATACACCTTTTACTGAATATCGAACATAAATTCACTTTACACATTTGAAATGCATCCAGAAGAGCTGAATCAAGGTAATTTTCAGTGGAAATACCAATAAAGAATATGGTTTTACATGCATATGTAAAAATTAAATACTTGTTTAAGGCTAAAATGTGTCTAAACCATTTTAAATGACTTCTCCATTTCACAAACCACAAGCACCTATACAAAATTAGTCAGCTAAGGCATCTGATGTTTTTTAAAGTACCAGAACAATAACCATAAAACCTCTACCTCATTCTTAACCTCATCCTGCCATGCACTTAACCTTGTTATACATATATATGTATGTAGTATAACTAATTATATCGATACTACTCTATCGTTCCTCCTTTGTTCCTTGTTCTTGCTTTATTGAAGTATATCCACTATTAGATTTCATTTTAAACCCAATTCACAGTAACATTGCCAAGCAATGAATAGTGTTTTCCTACATTTGTACGCCTACAAATAGCTCACCAATATTCTCTATCCACATTGCCAAAGTTCCATCTTGGATTTACATGCAAGTTGCCCAAAGATTTATCTGCCAGCTTGACTTTCCACTATGTGGCTATTTCTACTGAACCCCTGGGCTTACCTGCCACCCATAACATTAAGGACGTGGCGGGTAAATGTCAGCAAGGCTGAGACTTCAACGCATCTCCTAGCGAAAGGAGTTCTGAAAAAGTGGAGGGAGGGAGAGTAAGACAGAGAGAGTGATGGTCTCTCTGTCATCTCCAGCAGTGAATACCAAAGCTGACCATGGAAGTAAATGCATAGTTAATTTTTATAGGCTTCTGTGATACAAATTCACAGCATTAACAGACAATGACACAAGGCCACTGACTTCAGTGGTACTCCACTCAGTGCTGTTATTTTATGGTTTGGAAACACTAGTTCAAAGTTAGCGCCTGATTCGAAAGCCCTGAAACCTCTTTCATACCCCACCAGCTTCCTTCCCTGAGTGCTCAGATGAGCAATCACTAACTGTAGCACAAAGGTGGCTGGGAGAGTCCCTCTGCTTGTAAAGCTCACAAGAAAAAGGATTACAAATAATATTTTCAAAAGTACTTAAATGTTTTACAAAACTGCAAAGGGAAGTTCCAAACACACTGACGCTCTCAGTTAAGAATACCCAGTAAACGCAGAATAGGTCTTCATTAAAGATAAATGAGAAGGACGTGGCACCAGCTCAGGATTACTTATTGCAGGATAGTGATGTTGCAACACTCAACCTTTGTGGTTCACACATTAGCAAATGCAAGTTAAAATGCATGCACTCTTTTCAATTATATATTATTAATATACATATCATATTAAATTAATATACATTTGGAATTTCACAGAGAAAAAGAAATGCCTATATGCATCTATACACCTCTATTCATATTTGTATGTATATATATAAATGCAGGTATATATGGGGAAAATTGCATGCATCTGTTCTTGTGTGTGTGTGTACATGTACGTAGGAGCACATAAAAAGATGTGAACAGTTTAATTTCCAGATGAGAGCATATTGTTTCTATGGTTTGGCATGTGTAATCCTTGGTCACTGGTAACTGCAGTTACACTAGAAGAAGACCTCATGCCATGTGGATAACAAATGTGTCACTCACATTGCAAAGGATAAACTTTTAAAACCCGTTTGTTTTCCTCAAAAGGAACTTTAATCTAGGTTTTACCAGTCCATGCTCTTATTCCTGACTGTTGAGCAATGCGTCTGTGCTGGTTTCCAGGGCTTAGCCAGCACAACCTAAAAAATCAATTATATGAAAAACAATAAAAAATATTCTTATTGCATCCTAGAAAAAAAAAAAAAGAAAAAAAAAAGATACAAAAGGTTAAGCAGAGCAGCCGGCATCTGCACACTAATGACATGATTGTTATGATAGGTGTTTGCTTTACCCTGGAGTGGTAACATTATAATTCATCCACCTCCGAACGAGCGGGGACAATTAATGCAGTCAATGCATCCCACGTGTTCCCTGCAGCATTAACAAGGCAGCTCCAGGCCCCTCAGCAGACACGGGGCTGAAAATTGAGCCGGCTCCCCAGTTGAATGCGATCCTGATTACCTCAGCAGGGGCCACCTGCTGCTGCGGGCTCGCTCCTTTCTCTCGCGCCGGCTGCCTCCATTTGTAGCGCCTCGGGGGAGCGCAACCTCGGGGGCGCAGCCAGCTGACACCAATCTGCCGAGCGTGGCGGGCGGACGCGCGGGACGGCGCCGGGCAGAGGCCGCCCGCGCTCGCCCGCCGTGTCTGGCCGTTCCTAGGCGTTCGATCGGCGCTTTGCACCGGGCGGACGCTGCCGCCCCGGCTGTTGGTAGCCCGAACACGCATGGTGCCCGTTGAGTTGGCTTTTCCTTCTGTGCCCATTGAGTTGGTGGGCTCTTTTTGGGTTTCACTTATTTATTTATTCACTTTGTCACCGCAATGCTTCTGGCGCTCAAGGTGCCAAAATGCACGTGGGGCGGGAAACGGCTGACGCCGAGCGAACGAACGATGGGAGACAGGCACCCTGAGCCCTGAGATGTGTCAGTGTCTCCTGCTAACAGAGATGCTAGTTTTGCATTTATCCCGTTGCTAATTCAATGGAAACCCATGAAGCAAGACGTTGGCCTCGCTGGTCTCGCAGTGAAGGTGGAGGCGATGCCCGGGCCCTCCATGCAGTGCCGCTGTGTGCAGGGGTCAGCAGGTGAGGACTGCGCCTGGAGACACCGGGCTCGTGCTTTTCATCATGTCACGCTGGTGCCTGCGGGAAAGGAGGCTTCCTGTGGGAGAGCGATCTGTCATGCAGGGCCGCGCTGCCGGAATTGTGGTCAGAGAACTGGCTGCAGCAGCGGCAGGGACCGGTGCTTGAAAATGGCAGGAGGAGTCAAGAGGGAAGACAAAGATGAAGGAGCTCGGAGGTGCCAGGTTAGGGCTGAGCTGCAGAATGGCAAACACAGGCTTCATTATTCTAGAGATGGAGCTTCTTAAACAGCAAGTTTTAAAGGGTTTAGCAATCTGCTTTCCTTTGCCCTCTTCAAAGTGAAGGACATTTGCCTCATGAATATTGCATTACCCTGCTGTTGCCTACAAGTCCTCCACCAACTTTTGAAAATAAACAAGTATTTGCACCTCTAGACAACATTGGCCAGGCCTTCTTTTTCTCGGAATAGTAAGAAATACCAGCTAGCTTCTGAATATAATTTCTAATCTTTCAGAAAAATCCTAAGGAACTTGCATCTTCTCATACCAAGCTACTCATCTTTGGATTACGGATTTACTTTGTTTTCCAAAGCTCACTTCTTCCTTAAAGCTTTCCAAAAAGAACCTTGAAACTTCCTTCAAAAGCATAGTGTGATTTCTGGAGAATGCCCCACCACCAACCAGCACTACGTGTTGGAGCTCTTACTATCCGTGCTCCATTCCAGACCAGTTGGGACATGGTTGGAATCATTTCTGTCTTTGTAGACCACACAGCGCATAGCTCGCACTTCAGAAAGGGGAACATGTCAATGTATTTTTTGTATTAATTATTTATATTCATCTAAGGCTTGATTTGCTGTGATACCTACCCTAGCAGATGTGTTGTTGGCATAAATATACAAAAAGCAGAATTTCAGTTCTGCAGGGATACTTTTCATAAATATGGAAAATATCATTTCTACATACCCAAACATAGAATGTTCAGACACCTAATGGTGAAGAAAATGGAGGTAAGAGCATTTCATGTAATGGTGAAGGACTCAGATACTGGCAGGTCTATATGCTTGTATGCAGACAGAAGAATATTTGGTGGAAAGTTTCCAAAAGAAGCAAAAGCATTTGACATCATTCAAAACTTGGAGAGCAGGGGGAGTAGAGAAGGGAAGATGATTCCTCTGAAAGTAACAAAAGGAAACTGATAAATAAAATACCAGCTTTGTAAAAGGAAACTTTTCCTTTTATTTACAGTATAATGAATCTTTTGACGAAAAAAAAAGATTTTAAAGGAAACAAAACTGTGCTCTGAGAATTGTCACTATTTCTCAACTAGTTCTACAAGGGAGAAAACCCAAATGCCCTAATTCCCAGACCAGAGCCCACCCACTGAGTCATCTGCCTCCCCAGTGGAAACATATCATTTTGATGCCATGAAAATAATTTTACTGAGAGAGACTGAATTCCTTTGGATATTAGTCTTTTCACTCCTGATTTAAAAATCAAATTTAGTTCTGAATAGCAATGAACATTTTTTTTTACTGTATGATGGCTGTTTAATAATCTACTAGAAATGAATTTATTGGCTTCAGTCTATCTGTTATTAGCTGCTATGACAAGTATCATCTTTGCTAAAATTAGAGATTTTAGCAGGGAAACCTGAAAGCAGGAGCCACTGAACTTTGTGTTACGAGCCATGCTTGGTAGCTGGAGGCTATAAATGATTTACGTCCTCTAAGAATTGAACAAAAAGATGAACATACAGTACTGGGATCAACTGATCATAGCACCATCACAGCTACCAGTCTGGTCAGGCAGCCCAAAAGAATGGTTATGGCAGACTTGCCAAGGCTTACAGTCCTAGCCAATCCAGCCTGCTCAGTTTGATTTGAAGAAAATTGTATCACAGCATGGACAAATGCACGGTACCAATCATCATGTTGTGAAGGCTTTTTAGGTTAATATCTAGAAATGTTGCTTACTTAGGCTCTATTCAGGCTTCTCAACCTAGGAAACAAAAATTGGGTGTAAAAAAGATTCAGATAGTTCTTTTCAATGAAACCCCGGGATATTTGGGGTTTTTCGCAAGCAGTCAATTTACATTGAGTTCAACAGGAGCAAAACTGAGTTGAAGAGTGCTCAGATTCAAAAACTATTTGAAATCATGTTTAAACTACTACTTAAAAAAAAAAGAAAGAAAGCATGTCCTAGAAAAAGGTATCTCGAATGTTCAACAGCTAAAAGACATGTAAAAAGTGTCTAAAAATGTATTACTAACAAGAAGAAAAATTAATCAATCTTACACTGTACTAGTATGAGATATTGTGCTTTCCAGGTACTAAGGTATCTAAAAGGCTATAATGATTTATTGTAAATGTTGTTCAGGTTCTTCTCTAGACATTTAAGGAAATGGCGAGAACAACAGAGTAGGTATCCATTGGTCTCTTCAGCACCAGTTAGCAGTTTTTCTTAATTTTGGTTTGGATACATTTTTATATATGTCCCATAACTTTTTGCTAAATCCATTCCTGGATCCTGAGTTGAGTTGAAATTGTTTTTCACACAGCTTTCCCCTAAAAACTTAGCTTCTTCCACATTTTATGCATACTGAAACCTATATCCACATCCTGCGGAGAGCATCAATCTGGAATTGAAAAATTTAACAGGAATTGTTTTCATGCTGTTCAATTTTACTTCCTGGAATACTGTTTGTTGAGAAACTTCTTCTTTGTTATAATTCAGTGAATGTTGCCTATTGGATTCTTCCCTATGTGGTTATGTTAGACACCCATGCAGGGGTAACCTTTGTCAGTCAGGCATCTTCCTGCCACCATAATGCCCATTTGATAAATTATACATGGGTACTTAATGTACTCTCATAAATTATTATAGGCTCTTATATCCCTGTGTTTTATGGTGATGTGTCACAGCACAGAAGTAGGCAATATATTGTCCCATAAGATGCCACAGACTCTGAGATGGCATTACAAATTCTGTCCGTATAAAATAACAAATTAAAAGCTCTAGAAGAAGAATACTTGACAACGCCTCCCGTAATTGAAGAAAACGTTACTAATGAAAGCGAGCCGTTGCAGCAATCGGTACAACCATGAGCGAGAGACAGGGTTTGATTTAGGATCCCCTCTGGCTCTCTTGTTCCCGGAGCAATCAGGAGCTTTGAGTGCGCAGTCCCTGGGGAGGAGGACTGTCTTACATCACTTACAAACCACGCCTGGCATGATTAAGGGAAGAAGTGGAAGCCTTCTAAAGGATTTTTGTCCAGTTGAATGATACCATCGGGTTGAGAGTTAAAAAAAAAAAAAAAAAAGCCAGAAATGTGGGATGAAGAAAAGGGAGAGAGTCTGAGAACTACAAGATGCAATAGGCATATACTGTCCAGGGACAAAATGCAATGCAAAAACTGAGGATGACTTTAAATGAGTCTGTTTTTTATCTCCAGATTAATATTCATCATTATGAATTTTTCAGTTTTTCTGGTTATATAGAAAGGGTCATGTGCCTACACTCAGGAAA
This sequence comes from Crypturellus tataupa, assembly GCA_034781795.1. Classification (NCBI taxonomy): domain Eukaryota; kingdom Metazoa; phylum Chordata; class Aves; order Tinamiformes; family Tinamidae; genus Crypturellus; species Crypturellus tataupa. The sequence continues at coordinate 2,489,373 of JAWLRI010000144.1, forward strand.
AGGGACCATGCAGTGAAAAGGGAGCTGGTAGAACTCAACCAGCTCTGCCAGACCAGAGAAAGTTGTTTTTCTCCACCCAAATACAAATAAAAACCGTCAAAAAGAAGTCGCATTTAATTTTTAAAGACTTACTTATCTGAGATACAGAGGTTGATGGAAATATCTCTTTGAAAAATTGACATATATTAGGATTTGGAAGCCTTTTTGTTTTTATGGATTTTTAAAATTTTAAGTCAGAGGAACATTGATTTTCATCCATTTTTTCTCAAACACATTTCAGCTGTACAGCAGAGCTTTACTGTGGTTACTGTGTAACCTTATTGAGGTTAGAAACAGTAAAACTACAGTAGCTGAAATAGTTTCCACACATTTCAGTGGACAGCTCTCTCTCTTTTTGTTTTTTTTTTTTTTTGGAAAAAAAAAAAAAAAAAGGTTTTGTTTAGAGATGATTTTTTTTTTCTTGAAAAATTAATCAAAGTTTCTTATTTAAAAAAAAAAAAAAAAAAAAAAAAATGGGAGCTATTTCAAGAGAAATGGGGAAAAAAAACCTACATCTTTTCAGAACTCACATAAATCACAGTGTGTCAAGTCAGCAGTATGAAAATGAATTCACTAGTCTGACCTAAACAATTATTATTGTGGATCTAGAATCCTAGCATAAATTGCAGTATGCTCAAGAAAACGGTGTGTGATGTAACCAGAAATGCCATACGTGCTGATATTTTTTTTCCATCAAAGATGAAGAACCGGACATCCTTATTTCCTAGGTTGTTGTGCAAGTCTAGGGACATTATTTGGTATATTGTCTTAATAAAATGTTAGTTGACTGTATGCTTTGTTTTCTAACAAAGAACAGTTCTCTTGACAGTGTGTGGCTGCACTATAGCCCTTAAATTTAAGAGCCCCGGTGCTTTAAAACTTGGGCTGCAGGTCCTGTCTTACAGTATACCAGTGGGTATATGACTTTTATAATAGAGATGTACAGACTGTTTGGGTTGTTTGCATATTAAAAACCTGAGCGGTTAGCACTATAAGGGGGGGTAGCACTTTTTAGTAGAAGCAGTTTTAAAAAGGAAGTTCAATCATTAGAAATTAAATGGTTACCAAGGCAAAGTTATCTGGTAAATGTGGAAATTATTGAAGTAGCAAGTAATGTTGATACAACTCTGGATAAGAAGCATTATATTAGTTTTTTTTAATGTTCCCCAAGTCATCTACTTCTATATATAGGAAATGAAAATGAGGAAGAAGTGGCTACCATAAGTGCAAGGCTAGAAAATGCAATGGCATTTCCTTGCTGTCTTCTGTGGATTAGCCAATATGATTAGTTGACAATCACACATAAAGCAAAAGAAATGACCAAATAAAAAGAAACGTGATTAAGAATAAATGTACTGCAGATACATACTACACCATTCTTAACAACATGCTAACAACAGTGCTACATTCCCAGGAGCAGCTGATACAGGAAGAAATAGGTGAATAGAATCATTCTTTCATTAGTATCTGCTGAATTTTTAGCAAGCATGAACATCTCTTCTATGTAGATGTGAATGGAGCATTTAACCTATCATCTGTTGCGGCACTGCCATCAGTGCAAACCAACACACATAAGTGAATGCAAAGCACAATGCCACCTGGCACCCACCTGCAGCCCCAGTGGTAACACAGACCCAGTATGGTTAGATAGATAGCTATTGATAACGATAAGGGTAAAAAACTGTGGTTTATTAGGGTGGGAAAGTTAACAGTGTGCAACAAACGGTACAAGAAAGGCCAGCCCAGGAAGTGAGGGCTAGATGAGCAGACAGTGAGGTGGGTTGATGAGTGGCAGAGCTCAGAGGGTTGTGAATAGTAGTGCAAAGTTTAGTTGGAGGCCTGTAGATCGCTATATCTATATTATCAGTGTCCGAACAGTTTTGCCAGGTGAGCAGAAAGCTGAAACACAGCCAAGGGAAGTACGTCTCATTTGCCAAACTGTTGCTGTCTCATGAGCATAAAATGTACAGCCAAACAGTTTCTGCGTATAATAAAGCCAGGGATGAGTTTCCAAATGGACAATGACCATAATCTAATTGCAGCTGAAGTCTTCTTCAGCAGAAATTTCTTAAGAGCTGATACAGGAAAATTTCAAAATAGTATTTCTCTGGAGGTTTCCAGTTTTACCAAGAGGAGAAATTATCTATAATTTCCTCAATAAAGCTCCAGTTGAAGGTAAGCCTTTCTATTGACTTCACTAGAAATTGGATCAGACCCAACTAATCTAGAAATAAACACATACATGGAATGGGTGTACATAGAAAAAAAATGATGGAATAGCAGGTGTTGTGACTATAGAGCACTAACAACAAAAGAAAGGTAGTTGGGTTTCTTAAGTTTTTTGACTGCTTCCAAATATTCCTTATTTTTTCTGAATGTAAAACCAAGGTCTAATATGACAGCATTTTTTGTAAATATTATGTTTACAATTTCTTTGTTTTTATTCACTAAAAATGTTTCATGACCTTTGTTTGATGTTTTGTCCTGTGGCTGATCTCTCTGTGGTAGAAATGAATCAGCTATCTGTTCCTCTTTGAATGCTGGATACACTTCAACAAGCTAAAACTCCTGCGGCTGAATTAGACCAGCAATGAGTAAAGAAGCACGATGGGTTCGACCTACATGGGACCCATGATGGGATTTAAAGCTTCATGTGAGCAATGTTAAATACCAGTTCAACAAATCTAAATTCCTGAATTCCAGTCATAGTTGGAAAGCAGGTAGAAGTGTTAGAAGATGGCTGATAAAGACTTCACATCCTCTTTGGCCGTAACTGTGCTACTCACAAGCATATGGGTGCAATTGTAAAAGCAGAATGTACAAAGAAATACTCTGTTCTACAAGGAAGTTCAGAACAAAAAGACAGCTAAAAATTCCTAGAGAAATGAGAAATTATTCACAACACCCAGCACTAACTACTTTGTGCCAAACTTTCTGTTGCTTGCTCGCAGCTCTGTAATATTTAACTTTTAAAAATTTTCAGAATTCAGTTATTTTATTTCTTAAATATGGTTTGGAGCCTTAACACATCTAATAACAGTGGATCAATAGGCTCATTGCCCTTCAGTGTATCGCAGCACCAAGAAATACCTATGTTATGAAACTAAGTGAATTTACTGGAGCACAAACCTCCAGTGAGCTGTCTGTAATCAGCCAGCAGGCCTTCAGGGCAAGAGAATTAATGTATTTTAATATTTTAGATTAGCCTCCATATGGCATAATGCTACACACAATCTGTACGTGTGAGTGTGCAAGTAACTGTGGGAGTTTTTCCAGAAGTTTCCCTTAGTAGCTTAGCTGCCTTTTAATGTCTTTTATTTTAATGTTTTTAACAAACTCAAATCAAAACTTGGTCAGAATGTAAATCCACAGATTCTGATAATATCTGTCATATTAGATATGTTAATATCTGTCATATTACTTATCTCATATTTATTCTTTCCCGTGTTGAATTACATGTTCTATTCCATCTTAAACACTGAAAAATCAAGAAGTTCCTAAAAGAAACTTCCACATTTTTTGAATTTATCACTGTATAAAAAAAAATCATATTGAGGCATGTGCAAGACTCTATATAACCACTGTCATATAAAAGTGCTGTGGAAATTCACTTCTAAATTATCCCTTAATGGAAATAATGTGGGTTTTTTTATGGTTTGACTTCACAGTTGGACTCAATGATCTTTAAGGTCTTTTCCAACCATAACGATTCTTTGATTCAATGGTACTGCAGTCATCAGCCATAGGGTCTCTAGTTGACTTAGCATACTCAGGAGCAGTAGGTCATAACAGGAGTACATGAGAGGTGATGACAAAAAGAAGGGAAACAAATATGCATTCATATTTATGTATTAAATTATTTCCCATGAAACATGACAGAGAATTTTTATGTCTCTTCTAGTCTAGAAGAATGAATATGGGGAGGTAGCAGAGAGGAAAGAGCATCTTGTGCTTCATCCTTTTATCCTGGACAGTGGCTGAGATTTCTCCTAAAGCAGGTGCTGTGCTCTTAGCTTTTGCAGAACACAGCTTGGTATTCAGAAAGCTCAGAGGGTTTTTTTGACAGCTCTGGTGGGGGGATCACAGTTTTCCCATATTTGGCTGCATCAGGTTTGAGTGGGTTTCACATAAAGCTATGATGTCAGAAACTCAAATTAAAAAAGTATTTTGGACACCATTATATAATGCCTGATGGTATGTCATGTGCAACTATGCTGAGCTTGCCTCTGCTCCTGGACTGTGTGAGGAGATACCTGCATCACAGAGACCTGCAGGTCTCAGATTTTGCAAGGCCTTAAGTAGGAGATGGAAGAGTTAGGCAACAATATGTGAGGAAATAAAAGTGGATTGGTTTAAGAAGAGGAAGCGACCAAATCAGAATAGAAAGGTAGATGGTTTTTGCAGAACTTCTTCAGAAAAATCAAGGGAATTTAGTATACCAAATAGTCAAGACCTATCACCTATTCTCACTCCTCAACCATCTCTATGCAAATATCTTTATGCCATGTGCTCTGAGTTCCTTGAAGCCTAAAGCCAATCTTTCCCCCAAGTGCCCTAAATTTTTGCATAGACCTCTTGGAAAATATTTTTCAAACAGGTTATACAATGTGTGTTTGTGTTTCATATGTTTATTGCTGACTTTTTATTCTTTGTCAACTTTTATTTTCAGTGGGCATACAAAATAGTCATAGTAGCATTACCTTTATTCAAAAGCAATGTAATAATGTAATAACCCAAACACACAATTTCCACAATATGTGGAAATACATGCTAAAACACAAATTATCAGTAATGTTTGCGTTCTTCTCAAATAACCTCCCAAAATTCAGTTTCAGATGTACAAACCATAGAAAAAATTTAATTGTAAAAACTAATGATGCAGATCCCAGTTTTGGCATTAACTTCTTCACAGCTTGAATCTGACAGTTTTGGCTTCTTTTTTTTTTTTTCTCTTTGACCTGAAAACTTGTTTTTAATTTTGCCTGTTTCTTGCAGTAGCAGTGTTCTTTGTTGAGCTACTTTTCAGTTAAATAGCTTTAATTCTGCAAGCTGATGATCATTTTGTCCCTAGTGATTAAAAGCAGTCTAAGACAGCTCTGTCTTAGAGCATTTTCATTCACGCCAATGCCACGAGAGTTAATTTAAGCATCATATAACTATACAATTTAAACATAAGTTCAAATGTATTTTTTAGGAAAATGACACATATATATTTACATATATTTGTGTTTTCTGTCCATAAGTACTCTTCCTTCAGAATTTTGCTTCCATATATTCAAACTGAAAGAAAAGGGCAATGTAGAACATCCTATTTTCATTAAAAAAAAAAGAACAGAGGTTCAGCAATGCACAGTGTTACAATAAATGATAATGAATATGTATACCGGGAACTGAGAAACAAAGTGATTCTCAAAGGGATTCTAAAATAAACTGAGATTAAAAATGGAAAGTGATCCAAAAAGTAACACTGAGCAACATGCTACTACTACTAAGGGTTTCTGCTGCATTGTATGTTAATTCATATTCATTAACTTGTAATTTGCAGCTTTTCAACAGGGTGTATAGCTTTTTATTAGAGAAATCAAGGCAGTGGAAGAAGAGTTTACAAGATTTAACCCAGAAAAAAGAGAAGAAAGCAGTATTCAAGTAAAGATTTTAGTTCAGGAACTCCTGGCTTCACAACCATATGCAACTGTTGTATCTAGGTCAGCACAAATGAATGGAAACAGTGCTGATATAAGATAAAAGCAGTAAGAAACAGAAGTGCTGCTACCTACACAGACTGCTGACCTCACAGGAAGAATATACTGCCCCGAAACCGCCAACTGAAAGGGTATGCCACCAGGATGGAGGTAACATGCCTGGCTCTCATTTTAGTCTAGCTTGTGCCTTTCTCCCACACAAATCTCATATTATCTCCTTTATATTACTGTAAAAGTAAAGACAACAGTACTTGGTTTTACAATTAAAACTGTAGATTTTTGAATTATGTTTCATTCGCTCCAACATCAACATGCTCAATGACATGAAGAGAGTTAATCAAACACCCTAGGTGGCACTTTCAAGTGTATTAAGGACAAAGTTATTTAGAAGCCACAGAATGCAAAGAAACACGGAGTTCAGTAAAAGCCACATACATTGCCGGTTCAGGTACTTTTCAAAATCCTTCTCAGCAACTCTTTTTCATCTCTAAGTGAACCTAAGTGTTAGGAATAGTTACAAACTTCAAGTTAAAAAGTTTTCTATCTGAAAATGTATTCTTGTCAGAATCAAAATATTTCATAGAGATGTACCAAATAGTATATTTTCTACAATGAAATTGTTTTGATTTTCTTATTTCATTGAGATAACAGTCAATATTCCATTCCAAGTTAAAAGTAAAACACTACAGCTTCCATATGTTTCACTGTGACAATTTAATACATACTTGATTGCAATATACTCAATTGTATAAAAAAGCCATACTCAACTATATAAAGAGCTTATAAAACTAATCTGACAATTAAATGTTTTGATATTTCCAAGCCGAAATTTCAGCTTTAGGGGAAATTTTGAATATATTTTCCTATTTGAAAAATGTGAAAAATAAATTCCTGTTACTCAATGAAAAGATAATCTCCTCTTCTCTTCTCTTCTCTTCTCTTCTCTTCTCTTCTCTTCTCTTCTCTTCTCTTCTCTTCTCTTCTCTTCTC
>JAWLRI010000144.1:2496203-2508423 GCA_034781795.1 Crypturellus tataupa
TTCTTTTCTTTTCTTTTCTTTTCTTTTCTTTTCTTTTCTTTTCTTTTCTTTTCTTTTCTTTTCTTTTCTTTTCTTGCAGCTTTAATAAGATCTGCGAAAATCTGGCACTGAGAGCGGACTTAACTGCTGGCTTTTTTGTTCTTCATAATATTCCTTCAGACTTTAAAAGAATCAATTAGTCCAATGCTAAGTATTTTTTAAGATCTCATTTTCTTTTTGTTCACAATGTGTGTTTGGGGACAGTGATTAGAATATCTGTACTTCAGAGGTGTTCTGAAGTTTTAATTAAGTTTTAGAAATTAATTTGGGATTCTAAGATGTGAGAAATGGAAAGAAATAACATCCTACTGCTCACTGCAACTCTTTTCTGAAACCTAAAAAGCTGTAGCCAGTTGAATAACACAAAAATCTAGAACTTTTTACTTCTATCCATATGATCTAAACCTTAATATGTTTCTTTCTGAGCTGTAAAATGTGGAAAAGTCCCTATATTTCTAGACATTATTTGTTCTTGTACTGTAAAGTTATGTCACATAGTCTCAATTTTCAGTCTTTAAGTGCTATTCCTCATTAGGATTCCTTCTGTCTTCCGCTCATACATGTTCCTCTAATTGTTTGCTGTCCTTTCCATCATGGCAGACCATTTTGTTTCATTGTTAACACATCCCTGACATGATTGCTATTTCAATTTTTAGTGATGTTTCTAGAAATTCTGTTCCTCCCCAAACCTGGTCAAGACTGACATAAATGCACAATTGGGGGATAGATGTTTAGTCCAGCACACACCTCTAGAGCAAATACAATTTAATGTTTACATCATCCACTGAAAAATGAGAAAAAGTCTCAAGTCATAGTACTTTCAACCTCTGTAGAATCCCTTAGGTGCAAAACCAAGAAGCCCTGAGTGATTAGATGCGGTGGGAATATGGCTCCCTCTTTGAAGGCATCACTGGCATGTATTAAGTAGGTTGAATAAAACAACCTACTTAGGTGTCAAACCTAAGTAGGTCAAATGACTTAGTAGGTCAAATCTGCTGTATCCTCCTACCTGGGATTAATGGAGCAAGTTCCTTTAGAAGTTGGATGTTTAGGAAATCCTCTCAATTGCAACCCAAGTGGCATGGGTCAGTAACCATCCTTACACATGATTAGTGAGAGGTTTGCAGCCAGAGCAGGACATGTGACAGCTCTTGACAAGTAAATTAAATTGGGTGGGAGGCATCTGCAAACTGAAAATACATGCCTTCAGGAGCACACACACAGGGCAATCCCAGCATTGCCATCCCACTCAGTAGGGACTGGAAGGCTTCTAAACCTCCTGGGGTACTATCTGTAATATGGAGTGCTGGACAATTCACACATTCATTTCCAAGGGAATCAGGTGCTCACTCCACTTCCTCTGTGGACATGTCTTTGAACCCACAGTTCAGAGTGAAGCTATTCCTGTAACTGCTCAGAGCTCAGCTCTGGGCACATTCTCTCTGAGCACGTCCTTGCTGTGGTGGTGGTGTTGAAGTACTTGGGGCAAAGAGGGTCTCAGGAACTACCCCTCCTGCCTCTTTCCTAGCACACTTTCTCCTCAGAAAGAAGTATATTCCTCCATGTCTTGCCGTTAACCTTGCTTTTCCTTTGCAAAAACTAGAGCTACCATCTGACAGCATCTATCCCCTGTGCAACACCTCTGAAAGTGTCCTATTAATGCTGGACGGAACTGGTAGGACATGGGGCCAGGAGTGTGGTCAGCTCCATTCCCACATGGAGGGCTGTGGCTCAGGACTAGTGCAGAGCTGCAGTCGTTCCACATCAGGAGAGTGAGTCCATCTCAGCAGACATTAATGGGGTATGAAAGGGTCATTACTTCTGGTTAACCCTCCTTCTTGCACTTTTGTAAATCTGCATCTGTAGCATCTCTGTGACCATGCAGGGTGGAAACCAGTATGAATTTAAATGGATTTCATCAGACTTAGTGAAAAGCACAAGGTATCACAGTTATACTGATGAGTTTTGAATTTAGTCAGATCATGGTCTAGCAATTTTCTATCCAGAGAACACAATGTCAGATTAAAAAAAAAAAAAAAAAAACAACAACATTTGTTTAGTTGAATTCTGAAAAAAACAGTGACAGTTTTCAAATATAGATGTTGAAAGCTAGAACAATCTAAACTAAAGGATTACTTTCTTATTCTTACAATACACTCAGCATCTGTGAAAATAAAACAGTATGGCCATCTACAATAGAAGACTTCACACAATTCTAGAAATGCAACAAAAAAATATAAATTCTCAAGTTTCTTGTGCTTTTGACTTTAAAATGCCTAATATGACTGGCTTTCATATGTGTATTTCTTCTCACTAGAATGGGAAGTTTCCAATGTTGAAATTGAATTTTTATTTGGATATTATCTTGTTCATGTTGAAAATATCTTTTTCTCAGAGCAAGTATTTTCTACATCTCTTGTCCTAATAATGTATAATAATACCTCAATTTCACACATGAAGCAGCTGCACTGGCAAAGTAGGTAAAAGAATCCCTATCCACATAACTTGTGGGTATGGTGTCATGCTTTAGGGTTTACCAAGGTTAAAGTATGTCACAAATGTGAGATGCCTGCATGACTCATGAGTTTTTGTCACTGAATGAGATCTTTTCATCATTCAGGCACTCAGCTTATGTAATGTAAATAGATGCTGAGAAGGAGCAACAAGTTTCTTTGAACTGTACTTCATTGCTGTGATGTAAGACATGATTTCAGCATTTTATAGGCCATAGTCTACAGGATATCCTCTCTATCTCTTTGTCACATAGCACTCAGGTACTGTCTTCAGAATGGGAAAAACAAACAAATGAGCAAAACCTCTCAGCCTGAAAGATTTAACCAAAAACAACAATTTAGAATCCAATTACTCGTTTGTACAATGTGTCTGGGAAAACTTTTGATTTTTTTTTTTAATTGTCTGTTCCCTCCCTTCTTTCTTTGCCCAACAATCTCCCAACCAAACATTAATAGTTATTCAGTTGACAGCCAATAAATAGCCAAGTGTTTGGGGGAAATCTGTAGGTTTTTTGGAAAGAAACCTATAAAAGAAAAAGACGCGGAGAGAGCGAGCGAGAGCATAATCTGTACACCATCTGTTGCCTCGTGCAATTCATGCTGACACAGGGCTTTTTGACATTTTATACCCTGAATGCAAGCACATAGATCATTTCTACCTTGTACTTTTCCCGTCTCATTATCGGAATTTATTCCCTCGCTTTGTTGTTGGTGGAGTCCCTATTCTAATTGTTTCTTACATGTGCTGTAAATCTGTCCACCAATCAGTAAAGCCCTGGAACATGAAACTGAGACCTAGCAATTTCCTTTGCTTACCATTGCATCTGCTGGAGTGTAGTGTTGAAATAAAATGAAACATGTTTGCACTCTTTTTCTATCATACTGTAATGCGCCTTTCATTTCGCTCAAGGAATTTTTAATATTCAAGCCATACCCTGCACATGAAGTCATTTCCCTTCGATATAATTGTAATGGTAATATGCATGGCCTAACTGGCAGTGGCACAGCTGGCTGCTTGCCACAGCTGAGCCTCTGACTCAAAGACTTTAATTCTGTCATGCCTCATCTGGTTTTATGTACTCTTTTGTAGTTAGTTCACAAATTTATTCTAGGCTATCCATTGAGATGGGCAGGCCATTGACTTTTCTCTAAAGACAGCAAACTATACTAATGAAGGGTACCAGATATGTTCATTGATAACCTGTGCGCATAGTGAAAAGAAGTCAAACTCTAAGTCAGTATGCTTGTGTGGTCAGAAATTATTGACAGATGCTTAGACCCTGATATTGTGAAGATTTAGTGGCAGTGCATAAAGGTAAGCATGGGCAAAAGCCTTGCCACATCACTGCCTGCAGTATCTCCCTTCACAAGCAGCAGGTGGCACAGAGTCTGCATAGGCTGTATTAGCAGCCTGCTGGACCACTTAGCGAATTAACTGCAGTATTTTGCAGATTTGAATTAACTCAGTCTTTCTGTAAAATCATAACGTGACTTAAGTCACATGGAGTATTTGAAAGTCTCTCCACTTGTTTCTTTTGGTGGTGGCATCAGAATAAAGCTCCTCAGCCTTACCTATGGGACCCGCTGTTTTACACACTTCTCATCATACCTCATTCCTTGCATCTGTCACTGAGCTCAAATCATACTCCTCCAAAGCAAGATTTTGTTTATCTTTCTGCTTTCATCTTTTTTTGCTTTCAGTAAGACCTTCCATCTTTCTCCCTCCAACCTTCCTAAAAAGTGATTGTTTCAAGAAGCCAGAATATCTGACCCCTGCTTCCAATTACTCACTCGAAATATACCTCAATTGATGGTTACCATCTTCATCCATCCTCACCTTTCCAAGTCTGGTGTTTTTCTCCTCTCCATTTGCTCATAATAACTTAGAGAGGAGATTTGCTTTTGTCTATAAAGCTCAATGCACCGCTTCTGAGGTACAAGAGCAATAAAGTGTTATTTACCAGGTTTATGGATCACTCACTTTCCGTCTATCGTTCAAATGTAAGACTCCTCTGAAAGTTAAAAGTTGTTGGTGAGAATCGATTCAGACTTCATTTCATGCTATCTGAAATCAATGACCAAGCTTCTTTCTTATTGTAGGAGAAAGATCTTACTGAATGCACACACTGTAGTTTTGCTTGATTTGATGGTCAAGTGAAAATACTGGAAAAAATGTTATTTGAATGAAAAATGTTGCCTAACACATAGTGAAAATACTTGTTACTTGTTTAATTTTGAGGTAATTTCAGCCATCTAAAAAGTTAATAATCAAGAAGAGAAATCCAAAACAAAATACTTAAAAAATATGACTTTTGGGGGGGGAGAAACATTTTTTTCCCTTTCCCTAAAAAAAAAAAAAAAAAAAAAAAAATTGATCTTTATTTACGATTAGTCTGGCCTTCCTTAAATACACTTCTAATTTGGGCCTTTTTTGAAACCAATAGATATTTACACAGGGTCTTTTATATTTACTAATGTTCTCTGAAAATTCAGAGAACCCGGTGAATCCTGTCAACTCCGTTATTTGGTACTGTCCTTAAGTGGTGGCTCAGGAAATCTGTTGGGTGTATCAGTTCTGATCTGATCTATGGAGTAAAAGAGCAAGCAAGAGGGACTATCAGTTCCTAATTAGGCCTAGCCCTGATAAGACACAGCTATAATATAGCTATATAGCTATGTGTACCTCTATACATATCTATAAACACAGTAGTATAGCTACAGAGCTATATAAATCTAAAACAAAATTCATGGATGTCATTGGTTTAGGTGTAGTATAACAGGACAAAGATGGGAAACTCTTCAGAACAAATTCTGCTTGTTCCCTTTTAATGGCTGCCCTGGAAATATCAGCTACCATAAACCTGCTAATGTGTTCCCTAATTTGAAATTTAAGAAGTGAATGGGGCAGAGCATTTACTTCTTACCATTAAGACCATTAAATTCTTAAAAATTAATGACAAATTTCTCAAATGAAAATCTATGAGTTATTCACTTGAAAAAATCAGACCACTTATTCACATGCTCCTACTAATAGGGACCTAAATATAATCATTTATTTTGTAAACTCTTTCTTTCTATGCCAATTATTTCCTTCTTTATCTCAAGAGTCTATGTGCAGAACATATGCCAAGTAGCCACATTCCTAATCTTTTTGATAATCCAAGTTACTGACTGATATGGCAATGAGGTATAGGAGTCAATTACATTTGGTAGAGGCACAACAAAATTCATTAATTGCCTCCCCTATAATTGAAATACACTGAAATACTGCTCCTGTCCATGTTGTTCATGTCCATGTCAAGGGTAGTCTAAGGGAAAAAAAAAAAAGGTACTTGTGTCTCCAATCCATGCTTAGGTTTAGAATTTTCCAGCTCCTATTTCTCTGTTCACATTTTATTTTCTTCATATTAGCTTTAAATATGAAGTAGGTTCCCACTATTTTCTTAAATTTTTCAGTTTTTAAAAATAGTATTGCAAGCATATGATTCTTATAAAGCATCTTCTGCAGGGGGAAAAGTAAGCCTAGAGGCAAATCCTGTAACTCTCCAGACTGTAAAGACAGAATGATGACAAATTGTATAAATATGTGCAAATTGTCCAAATGATGTCATGCATCCAGGCTTGCAAAAGTCAGGAAGAATACTGGAGTGTAAGGTCAGCACAGACTCTTACTTTGAATAAAATTGGGCAATTACATTCAATTTGCTTAAATTTATCACCAAGAAAAATGTTTTGTTTAATCTTAATCTTCATTTTATTTTTTCAAGCATTTTAGAACCTACTGTATTATTACATCAGTGGAGGCCTCCAGTAAATTCAGGAATACTCTGATAGATATCAACATGCATTAAGCACACTGCCAGTTGGAAAGAATTTGTGAAGCAGGGCAGTGTATCTGTGACCTACTGCATGAAACTCCTCAGTGGAATTTAAATAGCAAATTACAGAGCCTTGTAAGAGATTTTTTTCTTAAAAAAAAAAACAAGTAAAGCAGCTCTTTAGATTACTTCAAAAATTGCATATTGAAACATTCTCTGGCTAGAGGATAGGCACACATTCTCTGGGTTCCAACTGGTCTGTAAATGCTTATACTTGTGTCTTTTTAATTTACATTACACAGGTCTTCATTCTTCTCTTCCTCCTTCTCTGCCTCTTTCCCTCCTCTCGCCTTTCAGTACCAGGGTCAACCTTCTCCAATTATTTATCTGCAAACCATTTCTTTCTTCCAGTTTTCCCATTTACATTACACAGATCAGTGTCTTCTTGGGTCAAACTTCTTCAACTTCCACTGAATCTTTTTCTCACTTTTAGACTCTCCTTCCTCCCCTTTCCCACGCTCCACCTCCAGCAATTCAAGTTTTGGACACAGCAAATTAAAGTGAAAAGGGGAAGAAAAAGTAATTACTTCTGTTTTCCTGCAAACTTGTTCTAACCACAGCCACTGGAACACAGATCCATCTGAAAGTGCAGGTGTTTCTACAAACACAATGAGGTGTTCACTATTCCTGCACATACACATTTGGTTGTAGAAGTGGCAAGAAATTCATCAGCTGTTGCTTGATGTTTATGCCTTGGTGGCGGCTATGAAAGGCTCTGTAGATACACTTAAGCCCAATGATGTCTGGACCCTTTGGAGTACCTCTGGCAGTACTGACTTGATAGACTGTGCAATGGTAATTTCTGACAGGCTTTTATGTTCAACATCAGCTAGGCATCAGTTGCTATCATTAAAAGATGCAAAATTATATTTATAGTTTTTACAAATGTGTGATTTGTTGGCCAAAGAGAAAAGGCTAACAAATCCAAACACTTGTGGCTGTTCTGACTCTGCTTATATGATTCGCAAGGTTCAATATATTAGTGGTAACATCTACTGAATCTGAGAGGTCAAAGAGATTTGTTGTAAATACATAACACACACTTGCATCTATCTCAGGGCCAGACTGCCTGCACACTTTTGTGTGCTGTGACTCACACAAGGAATCAACATGAGTAAAGGATTTTCATTCTAGCCTGCCTGTTTAGGCAAGAAATTAAGAACAGATGGAACCTTTTACAAAAGAATTTCTGAAGCACGAGCTTAAAAAATGGTGGTGGTTTTTGTATTGTTTTTTAAGAAAAAGAAAAGCTCTTACAACGTTAGTGGGATGATATGTGGTGCATGGCTAATTTGGCATCATGCAATCCGATCTAACATCAAGTTAACACTAAGGCAACTGAATGAGCTATTCTCTAAACATGTTTCAGCTGCGAATGTTAAAGCTCCTGTAATTGTTACTTTTAAGAGTGCATTAAAAAGGTTGTGAAAACTACTCATTGTAATGATTTCTACAACGGGATCCCTGCAAACACACAGCTGGAGGCTGTCAAACCCACACCTCCCTAATAGACAGCACCGTGTACACAATTAACACATTAATTTATGGAGTAAACTGATCAGGGGAGACTAGAGCTTCAAAGTCAAATACTTGCCATTAAGAAAAAAGTGCAGTAACACTGTAGGAGCTGCCTTGTTCACCACAGCCCTTCCTAACACAAAGGCTGTGCCTATGCTGCTGAGCCCAGCAGTGCTCCGCAGCCCCTGGGCCCAGGTGCGTGCCCCAGCAAGGCCCCAGGTCCAGATGAGAATAAGAGCTAGGCATGCTCTTCTCCACCCCTTCCTTCCTCCCCCAGCAGCAAAGGAAACCTCAAGGCACAGACCAGACAGGATCAACAGCAAGCTCCAACCAAATACTGAGTTTGACAGACTGGGGAGGAGTTGGGTAACCCATATCCTACTGCCTTTATGGTGTATGCAACACATAAAATGCAGAATCAGCCAAAGACACCATGACACCTACTTAACCCTAATAATTTAATGTTAGGAACACCTAACACCTAGCAGTGTGGCTCTTGGAGTGAAGGGTAGATTCCTTGCTTGGGTTATGGTCCTCTTTCAGATGGAAGGGGAGAGAGTTTGCTGCAGAGTGGGATGCAGGACCCCTACATTAGGTGTGGAGTCACCAAAAGTCAGCCCTGCTCATCATACCGGGAGTCAGAATTAGCCTGGAGAATACACAGATGGATGACAACTAAGTTGTCATCAATTCTCAGCACTAAAGATCCAGGTCCAAATTTAGAGCCTAGAGACTACAAACGATTAAAGACTATAATACTTATGAAGATGGATGTTTAGGCGTCTTCTCTCAAGAAAGACTCTTTTTCTTTGTCTAAAATGCAGAGATTTAATTGTTCTCTTCATATTATAGCTGGCTGACTAGAATATTCATGAGGAAATGGGAGACCAGTCATGGAGTCTCAACCAGAGAGACTGCTCTGAGTTTTCCTTTCTTCTGATTTTTAAGCCCAACACGATGTTTTTTTCTTATTCTCTTTGCTTTCTTCTTTATACCAATTTTCTTCTTTACGTTTCTACCTTCTCAGGTATAACCCCTCAGGAGAGAAAGAAGGGAAGAAGTTTCACAGTTCTTCCCATACCTAATTTTCAGCAGATTCATATACTCACACAGTGAGTTAAATGCATAGGCAGGGTGCATAAAACATGAAAGGTTAACCAGATTGGTGGGCAGTGGGGAAAAAAGCATGACCTGCCAGAAAGAAAGAAGCTCAGCTTTGCATAACCACAGAAGCAATCCTTAAACACTAAATTGCTACAGATTTTTTTAAAATTGTACAAAAATGTTACAAAATTGTACCAAAAAAAAGCACCTAGAGAGGAGTGCTTAGTCACTGAAACAGGGTCACCTGCTCAGGGGGTCAGTGGTGTCTTGCCTCTTTGAACAATTGCAGCAATAGAATTCAGGCATGGCATTCCTGGCCTTGGAAGAGGGAAAAGCAGCTTGCAAGAGCCATGGTGAGAGAAGGCAAGAGGCTCTGCTGGAGCAGGCAGCCATAGGAACCGGACTCAGACCTATCTGCCAAGTCTACCACTTGGAACATTTGAAATGTTGGCAGGTATGCAGCAAGAGCATGGTTTCAAGAGCACTTATAACACCCTGGTCTTCTCTCACACCTCAGATGTTCACTGACAGCTCATATTAAATTAATCCCTATAAAGCAGTGGGGATTTGAACAATTTTGCCACTCTCTCAAAAGGAGTTACACCACTACTTTACCGCCTGACCACCCAGCCTCTTGTCCTAGAAAAAAATAAGTATTTGAATAAATCCTACAAACTGAATCCTAGGAAAAACAATGTTGCCCAGGGAAGCCTAATCAACTAACAAGGAATTCTCGTGTCTCCAAAATAAATGAGACCTATAAGAAGCAATGAAAATGAGCCATTTTCATGGAACTGAGGGAGATGCCTTCTCGAAAAATTCAAAACAGTTCCAATCTCAGGTTACATCAATGTCCTTAGAAATAAAGTTTCCAATACAGTGATCTAAAGCTTTGAAGTTGAATGCTTCACTGTGAGTTTCTCACAGGTAATGTTTGGATTTGCACAGCCAGTTGTCCTTTGGAGCAGACCCTGAGGCTATCAGTAGAAATAAACGATGAACATGTTGTCTTGGTTAAACTATTTCTGCCTCCAGACAGAAATAAAATGTCTATTCACCATCATTTCCAAGCTTAAACTGTTTATACTCTGCCTTAACTCCAAAAATTACTTCATAAAAGTATTTTTATGCCAAGAGATCATGGGGTAAAATTAATGATATTATATTCTTTGCCTGTCTTCTCCTCTTGCCTCTCTTATGCCAAACTGTCCTTTCCTATAATAAACATCATCAAAAAATCTAGAAATAAACCCATGAAAGACCTGCTCTGATAAACTGATGAGACACAAGGGATTTCAGAGAGCATGACTTGTTTGCAGTGATGGCAGAAAGATCCTACATTCACTCTGGCAGCATCTTCTGCTGTAACAGCTAACCTTTTTATTTTATATGCTGAGGCTTCTGCCACATGTGAGAAGTCTTATTAGCCACCAGGAACAAATCAAATATAGTCTTAAACTGTAATGTTCTCTGTCCAAGAACATGACCTCTTCAGACAAGTTGTCATGGAACATGGAGCTTGGACAGCTCACCAGATGAACTTCTGTGTGGCTGACCCCCTGGAAAGCTAAATGTAATAGGGAACGTATGTGATCCCATCCAAAGGGTATTGAAGTCAATTTCCATAGTTAGCCAAAGAGCAAAAGTCTCAGTTTTAAGAGTGCCCTTTACTGTAGACTACATCATAAGTAAAGACTTCCAAACCCTGTTTTGGAGCTTCTTATGTATTTTTAAGTATTGATGTTTAGCACAAGACTTTACATGTGGGCATTTTAACCACTAGCTTTTCTGATCTATATCCAGACTATAGATTCACCACCTAACGAGATAAAAAAAAAACAGCTAACATCGCTGACTTTCTAAGTGCAGATTTTTTTCATGTCTATTTTTCAAAAGTTTTCATTGTGTAGAAAAAAACTCAGAAGTCAACTCTTTCTTCTTCACCTGTGGGAGTAAAGAAGAAATATTGATATTCAAGGTAATTTTTAATTCTTGATATATCTCAGAATATATTGGTTTAAACCGATATATATTAGGCAGATTTAACCCACTTAGTATGTAATTAAGCTCACACTGGATTTGGGATGTTAAGTTTTGAATGCTTTTTACACTTCTTGAAGAGGTACTCAGTAAGCTTGTGAAAACCATAAACATGTTTTGGTGATGGTCAAGTTCAGTAAGATAAAATAATTTCTCACATCAGGAGAAATCTGTTGAAAATATCTTAGCTTATGTGATAGAGATAGAGGCAGAATGTAACCCAAACTTCCAAAATTCCATTACATGAGTTATATGTAATACAGAGCATTTTTAATGATTGATGTTTATCAGCCCAAAGGTTCTTGAAATAGAGATGATTTTAAATAAAAGCTTTTATTTCATTTGCCTTTGAACTTAATGGTTGCTGCATGGAAGAGCAAGCACTGAAACATGTGACAGACATTAATCATGTTAATGTTGCTTCTCACTTAGCTGGAAGAAAGCATGTCAAAAATTTGGTGGTCTTGCACCAAACAAAAATTATAACAGTTTCACTGGCTTCAATAAGTGCAAGAGCATGTTTGAAATGTAAAGGGACAAAGTCATCTGTGATGGAATAAATATAAGCTCACCCTCCCCTCAAAAAAAAAGGGGTTTAGCAGATACTTAAATATGTCTTTCAAAACAAAAGTTTGATTTTTAAGCATCAGGCTTAAAAATCACTTATTTGCGTACTACTTTCAGACATTTACTAAGACCAAGTCCCTCTTTCTTTGTTTTTCCTGGACATTCTGAACTTAACAAATGCTTGAATAAATAGGGGAAAAAAAAATTATACCAGTGTGGATGATGACCCTCTAGACAGATTCAAGTCACTAGAAGCAAATTTTTGAGTCTTCTGATACTTTAGGCATCCCCACTTCAGAATATATGCCTTTTTTTTCATTTGATAAAAAGACTATAGGAATGGAAAGACATATATTCTTTGTTTACTTTGCAGTACTGACATGACATTTAACATGCATGAAACTTATCAACCACAAACATTATCATAATTGGGAATGAAAAATCCAGCAAAGCCTTTTAGGTTGCCAGACTGACAAATGCAGAGAAGTTCCTCCTCTCAAACGTGCTTAAGAGGCACCTGTGCCTTCATGCAACAGGAAGTTATCATGACACACCAAAGGA
>JAWLRI010000144.1:2508523-2521731 GCA_034781795.1 Crypturellus tataupa
AAGTTCCTCCTCTCAAACGTGCTTAAGAGGCACCTGTGCCTTCATGCAACAGGAAGTTATCATGACACACCAAAGGATTCAGAGTAGGAAAGTTGGCCACGGCAGGAAATACTTTCTCCTATCCAATTTACTATTGTATTGAAGTTGCTTTTTGCCAACCTGATATCAAAGAGGTTTTTTTTATTATTATTATTTTATTGCTGGCATCCTCAGAACGATCAGTACAATCACAATTACTTTGACAGGCGTGCTGGAATTGGAGTAGGCAGAAAATGGCCTTAATGGGAATCTTTTACAAAGCAGCTGTTAGAGTGTGGTAACAAGACTCTGAATAAATGGCAGCTACATAACTTCCCCTAATCAGATTGGAGCAATCAGCTTGAAAAATTTTCCCATATGTTGAAGAGTGAAGCTTAGGCCTAGGGTTATGGCAAGGACACAGGCCATGGTAAGGTTACAAAGTCTGGCTACAATTAAACACTCACTGCAGAAATTGTGATGATGCTTCAGGGAGCTATTGCACTTTAGCCATTTGTAATTGCACATTCGGAAATTACTCACTCCAAAATTACTCGGGGCCCAGTTACACAGTTTACAAACATATGTTCTCAGAGAGAGGGGAAAACATTATCCTTCCAATGGGCACCATTTACAGATTTGTTTATGTTTATTAATGAAATGTAACTTTGTAAGATTGTTTATTAATAGTTGCATGCGATTTTTGGTGGTTCTGTTTATCATTAATCTAATGATTAAGGCACATTTCTGCCTAGCAGGGGCAAATCTGCAGTCCTTACAGTCCGCTAATACCCTGTTTTTTTTCATGCCTCTCCTGTCAGCACGCATTGAGTAATCCAGACAGAGCATTTCTTTATACTACTACGAAGAATAATAGGTATTTCTTCATAATTCTTCACAGACTAGACCGTGCTTCTGTGGGCCACATTATCTCTGGCAGGATATGTGAGCTGGCACCTGATCTATGTATCAGTACTGCCACTTCAAATATATTTTTGAACTGATAAAGTGTGAAAGTTATGTGGAGAATTAGCATGGCACAAGCTTTGTAATTATACAGCTTTTTATGAATTTAATGAAAAAAGACAAGGCCTTCAGGGTGTCTCTTTTTTTCTGGTAGCTAATGCAAGGAAATTTTCCATTGTGTTCCAATGCCTATCCTTCATGAATTTCCCAAGCCTGGGAAACAGACAGTGAGCCCAATGTGCTTAGCATGTCTAGAGAACAAGATGTACTGGTGACTGACAGCACTAATGACCTTTCAGTTTATTCCACATGAAAGGAGAAGCATAGGGTGCCGAATATATTCGTGTGTATAAAGGAAGATTATCAGTAAACCAACAGGACTAGGGAACAATCAGACTTTTCCACCCTTTCCAGGAGGTAGAAAGGTATGATATTTATTATGATACCTTTCTACCTGGCTTTTCTTTGCACAATAAGAGCTCCAATAGCTTCTCAACAAGCAAACTTTTTTTTTTTTTATTATTTTAATCTTTGTTGGCTCTGATTTTTTTCAGTGCTGGAGGCTACTTTTAGGTCGTACAACATCATGTGATGATAGAACTCCTTGAATGCAAAAACACATAAATGACAAGTTACTGTAACCTGAGTAGATATCATTGCCCAAGACTTTATGGATTTACTTCAACTTCCAATAGGACTGCAATGTTCCTCTGTGAGGAACTAGTTATTTTTTTTTATGTAGGTGACTGTAGTTAAATGATGACTCTCCCTTGTTCTTCATACACATTTAGGAAACAGAAATTGTCTATTCAAAAAGATAGCTCCAAGAAGTGAAACCTACTGCTCTGAATGGAGATGTGTTGACACTGGAGCACATTTAGGGCTTGGCTGACGTCTCACAGCACGAGTGCTTTCCACTAAGCAGATAAACTTTGAGAGCACCTGCTTCTCCCTTGCTCTGTGGGGAAGACAGGTAGCCCTCACCTTCAAAGAGTTCTGCCAAATGGTGTAAGATAATGCAGCCTACTTGTCAATTAAGCATATTTAAGTCCCAATTCTGCTTCTGTTCTGAAATGAGTAGAGTTAAATCTGCTAAATTCTGTTGATATAAATTGATAAAATTCTGTTCAGAAGGGAATAGAGTTAAACAAGCACAGGGTGTTTCTCATACAGCAAGTGTTTCTCTTTCTGAGTCTACAGGGTGAGACACAGTTAGTTGGCTGGACATATTAGAAAGCCCTTCCATTAATAAGGAACTCATACCTCTCACTGAACCTTTTACTGGGAAACAAAGCTCTCAGCTTTGCACTTCAGCTTCTTTTGGAAAGAAGCATACCAAGATAATGTGAAAAAAAAATAATTTTCTTTTGGGAAAAAAAAAAAAAAGAAAAAAGAAAAAAGTCCTGCCATGATTATTTTTTCCATTGAAAATCTTAAAACAGAACACTTTTTTTCCAGTTCTCTTTCTTCCCTTTTACTACTGTTAAAAAGATATGAGGAAAAAGTAATTTAGACTCTGCCAAATAGTATGAACATTTTAAAGCTCTTTTTTGGTGACAACATTCAAACATGAGTATATTTTGTCTTTCAAATTCACTTGCTTAATTTTCATCCTGTGCTAATGCTAACGCAAGAAAAGGAGTAGCATAAACACCGAGCACGGCGGTGTAGACAGCTTCCTGGCGCAGCAGCCATTTCCAGGACACATCTCACACCGGAGCACTGCAAATGGCTCCTGGAGCCAGGCAGCTGTCTGCACTAGGGCTCTCTCCACCATTAATACCAGGCTAGTGGAATCAGTGCCTCTTCCCATTCTAGTCAAAGTTTTTGAAATGGTGCTGAATATAGTGTGTGATGGGGCAAACGGGGGACTTAAATTGTTTTCAGCACTGCTCAGATGCAGTCGTTGCTGACACCGATTGTCAGCAGTGGATACATTTCCAAGGGTATATAAGGCCATAATGTCCTTATGGCTTGGAAATCAGTCCTTCTCATGACATCCACGCATTCTTCTTCATCGGGTACACTTTCTTGGGGAAAAAAAAAAAGTCCAAATAAAACAGACCCTTGCATTAAAAAAGCATTGCTATTCATAGGGGTTGTAGAATTGTAGAAATGTACTCATTTCTATATTGGTTGTAAAGATTTGAAAACTTAAAGAGACAGCCATAGCTTGTGGTTGTTAGGCGTATGGATTTTACTTTCCCTCCCAGAGAAAAGAAAACATTTATTTTTCAGCTTTAAAATTGTCTTTGGAACTAGGCTGCAGTTGTGTGTGAGAGAGGGCTGAAGCAGGGTTGAATAGTTGTCTGTCATCCAAGAACCCCAAATGTAAGGGAAAGACTCTCAGAAATTGTAGCTCTCCATTCTACTATCCATCACTGAAGTGTGAAGGTTGAAAATGTATCCCCCTTAGTACTGTGTCTAATATATGTGTAATGTGAGGAAAGCACAGAGCTATACCAAAACCTGACCCTCCAGTGCCTATCTACAAAAGGTTTTCAACACTCACATTAGAAAATGGGACTCCTTCTCACTGAAAAAGGGGTATTGAACAATGTAAAGTGAGACATTTGGGTGCATGTTCTTGTCTTGATTTCACTCCTCCTCCTTCAGAGCTCCCTTACCCTCTGTCTCTGCCCAGCAGCTAAGATCTCCAAGTAGCTACCATGTATTTCCCATCTCCTCCACCTAGGTTGCCAAGTACCTTACAGCTGACACCAGTGATCTGCAGGACCATTTGGAAGGCCCCTCAGAGGGAAATGTACTGCTGCCATCCACCTTACTTATGGACCTCATGCAGTGCCTGGTTACTGCTGGGACTGACAGTCCCTGCTGCTCCTTTGCACTCTGCACATACAACAGGAAAATCTCAGGCATTTCACTGAATCTTGAGGACATTGAAAGGCCAGAAGTGACCTTCAAGTGAGTCACAGAGTGCAGGTTGATGACTTCTATCTGTCATTAAGACCAGGCAGTTTTGATAACTTACTCCACTGAGGCTAAACTCAATTTAATATAAGCTGTGTTAGAAAAAGAGAAAGAGGGAAAGAGAGAGAGAGAGAAAAAAGGGGGGAAGAAGAAAAATGAAAGAGAGAGAGAGAGAAAGAAAGAATGAACAAGAGAGAGAAAGAGAGAGAAAGAAAGATGAAGAAATGAGAGGAAGGAATTATTTTCTGGCTCGGTTAATAGTGAGGAAATTTGCAACTGGTTAAAATTACACAGCTTCTCCTCCAGTGCTGCTGAATGTGTTAAAACTAGTGGGAGCCACAACCACAGTTTTCATTAAATCTATTGGAAAAGCAAAGCAAAGCAAAATGGTGGTAAAAATAGCTACATTCATAGACGTCTTGTCTACACTGTGGCTCCCACCAGTGGGATTTTTTTTTTTCCTTTCTACAAACTTCCGCAAATCAAATCAAACCTACAGGCATGGACATGAGTTATTTTACAACCATGTTAGGAGGGCCAACCACTTCTTAGAATGGTACATTTCCATAGTTTAGGCAAGGCTTAAGGAGTTGAACTAGCAATGAAAATTAATCCCCGGCTGATCATAACACTTTCTGAAATGGTACCAAGAAGTTTTGTCCAGTTGTGCTTTATTCTTTACTTTCTTTTTTTTCCGACAGGTTCAAAGGAACCAGGAGATTCATCCATCTTTCAGTTTCTTCATGCAATCCAACTGAAGGTGACTCAGGTTAGAGTTCTACCTAAATAAAACCCTCACAAACACGCTTTACCATTGCAACAGTACTAGCCATGGCATTTGAAAAGCAGAAATATTAAAGATGCACTGAAATCGTATTGTTCATCCTCCTTTGACTAAACTACCTGCCACTCTAGTGAGATCTTGACAACACAACTTGCAGAAAGTGTGATCATGTCATCAATGGTTAGTGTTCTTGGAATAAAATATCTTCCCCACCTCCACAAGTATCTAAAATTCTATGATGGATTTCACCTGTACAAAGGCAAAATGCTATTTAATTTTTCAGATGGCATTAGCAACGTGGTGGACAGCACAGAACACATTTATTCCTTTGCTTCAATTTCCAAGAAATATAAGTTGAAACTTCTGTCTCTTTCACAGCAATTGGGAAAGATTTTAGGAGTGAGGATTTTTCCGCTAGTTTTGCCAGAGTCTTTAATGCATTAGTATATCCTGTCTGTACTGTACTGAACTATGTTTCCCCTGGTGTCCTCTTCAAATGTCAGATTAGTTCTGTGTTGTATAGCTATGGTAGGAAAGGAAGGATCAAGAAGAAAAATCTCTCCATGAAAGTGAGCTAGTTATCTCTACTCTCAGCTGAAGCTTATCTGCCTCAAGCACTAGAAACAGTATGATATTTCAAAAGCTGGAGGCCAAGTAATGTGCTCTTTGGACACTTCTACCAAAATTAAAGGAAGACTTCTCACTAGAATCTTGGTCACTTTTATTCTCTTGATTTTCTGGAACAGACAAAGTGAATAGATGTTATTTTGGAAAAGTTTAAGAATTCTGTGTTTGTGAACAATACAATAGAGCAGGCAAGGCTAGCAGCATAGGCTACCCTTTAGACATTGTCGGCACAGAGGAGTTTTTTCAGTCTACATTGAGAGCTGCAGTGGCATTTTTGGCACCAAGCCCATACACAAACACTCCTTCTATGGCTCCCCTCTCCTGCCCCTTTTCAGACACTGGACCCTTCCTGGCTGGGACCACCAGCAAGCTCCAGACCTCTGCCTGTGTCGCCGGGGAGTCGTTGGTGAAATCGGAGTGGCTCAAGCTAGACCAGAGCTAGAGAAGTGCAGACTCTGAGACAGTGGAAACCTGCATAGCTCCATCGGCATCAGTGAAGCCACACACATGCATGCAAGCTGGCACTCCAGCCCTCCATGGCAATCATGGAACTGTAGTGTCCACTATGTAGGCTTTCTCTCTGCTCCCACCTGCTCTCAAAGTAAAACTCATCTGCTGGTCAAATGCATATTTTCCCCCCTTTAAAATGATGATTTCGCTCTTCAGATCAGTACTAACTTCAAAGGATTTACACAAGAGACACCAGTGATAAGATCTGGTTGAAGCTGCTGACTTCAGCAAAGACACTGAAGGTCTTAGGGCTTAAGTTTTCAGTGCTAATATATTAATGATAATTCAATATTTACAACATGAGGCTTGAGCTTTTTTTTAAGGAAAACAACACACATATTGTGCTCTGATGACTCAGGTTAATATATTTCCAAGGCAATTGGAGCTAGTGTTATTAATCTACCTTTGCAAATATAAGTAATTTTTGTATTATTTTGTCATTAATAGGAAAAAGAAATCAAATTATGCTTGCTTCACACCAACCAATACTTTTCTTGAAGTTAGCAGTGCTATTCATTTGAGCCCAAGGAGCCAAGCTTGTTCCCCAGACATGAAGTTTTACAAATTAGCAAAATTCAAACAGTTCCTGCTTGGTGAAATAACTCCTGTTCAAACTTTGTGCCTACAGGAATATTTGAACTAGAGATACAGGAAAAAATCTGTGTTGAAATGTCTGGTAGTGGGAGTGCTCAGAGCTGTCTTACTGCCTGCAGAGCCAGTACGAGACAGATGCAGCAATGCACATTTCACCACATTGCCCACAAGTGCAACTCAGTAGTTGTAGAGGAATAAAATTATTTCCTGTTCCTTCAGTTGACAGCCCTTCTGTCATAGCTGCCAACATTAACTGGAAATGCATATGGCAATTTTATTTGTAGCCTCACAGTCCAAGTGAATATAAATCTGAGTGAATTCATATAATCACCTGGCATCACCACATGCCCCCTTTTATGTAATAATGATGATGGTGATGATGATAATAATATTAATAAAAGATTTGACCAGTGAGGAAGGAGACTCCAGGGATGACAGCTGGAGGGACATCAGTAGATCCTTGCTCAAGCACCAATTTTTGTGTGTCTTTGCCTAACAATAGTTAACAAAAAAACACAGGGGCATCAGGGGACAGCTCACCCTGGCATCTCTTCCTCTCTTCAAAAGGGCAGCTTTCCTAAGCATTCCTAGCTTAAATACTTCAGCTAAGCAAATAAAATAGGAGAAAAAAAATCAGGCCTTTTTATGGATACTTAATTCTCTGACCTTCACTGTTTCCCATATTTAGAATGTGGGGAATAACACTTGGCCACCTCAAAGAGAAATTATGTACCAAAAATGTAGTGAAGCTACTGCAGTAACAAGGACCTTATAAGCACCTATAAGACATATAAGCACCTTAAGTTCAAGAGGGCAATTAAGTGGGTGCTTATCTTTAAGGCATAAGCAATCCTGTTGCCATCAGCAGCAAAGCAAAAGAAAACCCCTAGTTTCCTCTTTTTTAATTTGCATTTTAATTCAGGCATTTTTCTTCTAACAATGAGCTTTCTTTTTCCCTTTTCTTTCAAAGCTTCCTTAAGACAATAGGAATGTCACAGATCACACTGGGTAGAATTCAAATTGAGGTCTATGAGATGCTGCGAGCGACGTTTAAACTTTGATCATCAGCTTGTCCAACTTTCTCTGTTATTCTTGATTTCACAGTGGGTGAAAGGAAACTAGCCTGTGTAAAAAGTGGTTTATGTAAAATATTTCACAAAGCTCCATGTGCAATTAAATAATGACTTGCTTATATTAACCCTGCTTCTCACCATGTAATGACTGTTCTGCTAATGGACATCTTCAATATTTGGGGGGAAGTGGATATTCACTCAGAACTCCTTGCAAAAACCTCATGTTAGAATTCTGCTTGGTAGCTAATTACTAGTCATAGGTTAATAATTCATTACAGAAATCATATTCACTGAATATAACTATCTGTTCACAGATTATTCCTGAACAAACTGATTTTGTCAAATGTATTTATTATTTAAAAAGCATTTATTATTCTGCAGGTTGTTGATTAGCATGTAGATTATGCACTGCTCACCTGCACATAATTGTCAATATATTTTGATATGCGGATGATACACATTCCTCTGTCCTAGCCAAACAAGAATCAGCTTACTAAAGCAAATACTTACAATTACCAATTTCTCTCTCCTTCTGTAAATACTCCATCGTCTTTGTATCTGCATGCCTGTAAATATATTTGCAAAATAACCACCAAGAGCAATTATAAAAAGCATAAACTTAACTGAACCCTCTCCCAACCAGAAGGCTGCACTTTTCTTGATTGCTGCAGAGTTGAACTAAATAGTCTAAGGGAAAGCCTTACATAAGAAACATCATACTGCCTAGTCAATATAAGTGGGTGAACTATGTTGATCCAATTATGAATTTCAATACAAAGAGGAAAAACAGAAAGGTTTTTTTTTTACTATTATTATTTTCATCTGCACTTTTTGTGGTCAAGATTTACTTCCAGTTCTAGCAAAATGAACTAAAATCCCATTTCACTCCTGTACAGTTTGATATATTATTTCAAAATGTTGGCTCTGGTTTCATACAAAACTATGAGATTAATAATTTTCCAACACAGCCATTCTATGATGTTCATTTAACCACTCAAAACCAGAGCTTCTGAATAGGAGTCTGAAGATGCAGATTCAAGGTTTCCAACCGCAGAGATTTTTTAACTCAGTTTAATTTTAATTTTTTAAAGAATCTTAGATGATTCATGTACCAATATTGAAGAATGAGCTTTTCTGAAAAGGAATAAAATATGAGACATTTACAATGCAAGTAAGACACGGGCCTTGAAAACTTTGCTGGAAAGTAGATGATGCAGAAAAATAATCTTTCCTTTAAATGAAATTACCTATGTCATTAGAAAAAGAAAACATAAGCTACTTTTTGTGTAGAGCAGTTGATGATATATGCACAATATGCAAGCTTGCTTTTAACTGTCTTTATTAAAGAGATCAGAAAATTCTTCTCTTTGGCTCATTTCTATATAACAAATTGTATTTTATATGCTGTATAGAATTGTTCAGCTCGAGAAAGGGGCAGACAGTGAAACAAGAAGAGTAGGAAATGATCCAAATAATCCTTAGTTAGTCCCCAGGTGGAAAATTCGGAAATGCAAAAAGTATCAGTTGCATAAGCTGAAACCTGAAGACCAAACTGTGCCAGAGAACTCCTGCTATTTCATGAAAAGCTAGTAGACCCTGTGGACTTAGAGCTATCACCACTTATGATTATGTTTTTCACAAACACTGAACCACCTACACTTCTGCAAAAAAAAAATGGTAATGGTAGGCAAACACATTATCATATAGCCCAGAGGTACTAGCCTACAAACCATATTTTTCTAGAGGAAAAGCTGCAAGTACGTCTTCAAGGTGCTATAAACCCAGAAGATCCTGCTCACACCTTGAGAGGAAGTCAACCTCACCTTCAGGAATGAGTTGCAGGCAATGTACATAAAAAGCCTATAGCTAAAAGTTATTCAATACGCTTTTCAGTGGGTATTTCCAGCAAACTTGCAGCTAAATTGTTTCTTGTTGCTTGTTGCCCTCATTCTGAAATCCTTACTCAGATTAAGTATCTAAAGGTTTAGAGTGCAAGAGTGAGCTGTGCTAAGCAGCAAAATTTAAATGGCATCTAAAAATGCCATCTAAAATGGCATCTAAACTGCATTTTAACATACTGTTTACTGTGGACAAAATGGAGAACATGGACCCCAAAGCTGAATAATATCTGAGCAAATTAAGTCTTTGTGCACAAGCAGATTCACTTGTACCATACTGGTGAAGGAATATTATGAACTGGACAGGAAGAAAAGTGGTTTTCTTGGCTAAAGACAGCTAAACTCAAAATGCCTAAGAGAACTCTCAACAGAAAATATGAGGGAGGCTAAGACAACAAATGTATATTCCAATACTGCACATCACACAGAAGAAAAGATATTACAAAAAAAAAAGGAAAAAGAACTTCTCAGATGCTCTATGCCAGCATCTGTTTACAAGTCAGAGGACTTGAGAAGTTCTGAGAAGAAATGCACTCTGTACTAAAAACAACTTCACTTCCTTTTGAGTCATCCTCAACACAGAAGTAAAATCTGCTGAATACATAGGGGATCAATGGGTTAAGAAAATTTCAGAATAGAAGGTAGTTTGGGCCTGCTGGTGACCGGTCAAAATAGAATAAAGAATGAATTACTCTGCAAAATATGGAAAGAACAAATGGATTTTTAAAGGGATTTTGAGCTTTGGGGGCAGGTGGTGAAGTATGCATGAAATCACTACTAAAGCAATGTTAGAGTTTCCAAAAGATATTAATGATAATACTTTTTCATAAACTGACTGCATCAGTATAAAGTCACTGTACACAATAAAAGTAAATGAGTCACTGAACAGAAAGTTGGTGGTTACTCAGGTATCTGATAAAGGTTAACTCCTTAAATCTGACTAAGATTATGAGGATTATCAAAATTAAGGAAATTAAGTGAGAAGATAAAAGTACACTAGGTATATAATGAAAACAGGAACTTCTTCAAAGGGGGTTTATTATTTATGTAAAAGTTCATCCTGATACAGGAATGGCTGTGAATTTCCTTATATTTCTACATAAATGCATATAGCATTCCAAATATGTATATGTGCATGTAATTACTTTGTAATGTGTATGGAATACATGTTCTTTGGCAAAGCATTTTATATTTGTAATGAAATGTATATATTAAGGGGTGTAAGGTCATGTATTTAGGGATTTAAAGCAAGAGTTTCTACTAAGAGTTAATCAGCTTCAAACAAGATAGAAAGAGAGAGACCCATCTATGTTCATGAGACCTGCAGTGAGATATTTTCCTAGCATTTTGTTTCCCATTTACTTGCAAACCATCCTGTAATGAAAAACCCCAGAAACACCATAGCAGAAGCAATTTTGCTAGTTAGCACTAGAGACAACCCAAAGTTGTCAATATATCTACTTACAGGCCTCTCCCCTCTTCCTAGATTTACTAAAATGAATGTAAGCAATTAAGAGAGGCCTGTCTGGGTAGGACCAGCAGCCCAGTTGGTCTGATATGCAATGGCATTTGAGGAGTAACACTCAAGACTGGCCACTTCCATGCAGTCCATTTGTCCCATGCTCCTCCAGCTTCCACAACTGTTGGATTAGGGATGCTAGAGGGAACTATCCCCTCCAATCCTTTCAACTCCTGGTGTCGCTGAATTTGTCTCCTTTCCTCAGCCTCTTTAATACCTCCTTGGAAGGCAGCTGCTGCATCCTCTTGATCCTTTTCACTGCCCTTCTCTGTGCTGCCTCCAGATATCCTAAGTCCTTCCCAAGATGCAGAGCCAGAGCTGTGCACAGAGCATGTGAGAGGAGGCACAACTGAGCTTGTTCTCACAACTGTCTTGTTCTCAGACACTTTCAGATGATGACCAACACTGCTGCCTTTTTTTTTTTTTTACCTTCCATTGCACACTGAGATAATGACTTTGGAGACCTACCAGTGATGACTCCAAATGTCTCTTTCCTTAGCTGTGACTGCCAGCTCTGTGTTCAGCATCAGCCAGCTCCAAGTCCAGCATCCTGCAGAGATTCAACTAGTGTCCCTGATTCATTACCTAGTACAGTTATATACCTTTTATACTGAAATTCTTTGCTAACTTGTAATATTCATTTTTGTCAAGTATCTTTGAGCCCCATTAAATGAAACCAGTGCTAACACTGATCCCTATGGGACCCTACCAGGGACATTTCTGAACCTCAAAAAGGATGGTGTTCAACCAACTTTCAGTCCATAACAGGACTTTTCTTCCAGTCCTGTGGAAACTCAGTGACTTTTAATAATCTTAAAGTGGAACCTTGTTAAGTCCTTTTGAATACCTTGTCAGTTTTATCTATGTGCTCACTGACTCCCTCATAGAAGTACAGTAGATGGTCGGGTGGGAATTTCACTTTGCAGAAGCCATGCTGAACCCATCCAGCAGACTATGTCTGACGCTCTGGACTAATTCATGAGCTAAGGGATCTTGTTGATTGATAGAAATTATGCCAACTTGCCTGAAAGGGGAGCCAGATTATTTGGTCTGTTATTTCAATGACCATTCTAAAGACTTTTGATATTTATAGACAACCTGCTATATAATATTTAAATTTATGTTTCTATCATGTGTGACTCTGGAGGACTTTCTACTATGCTACTAAGTCTAGGTGTATGTTTCTACCACAACTTGAATCCATTCCCTCTGTCTCTTCGTGGCTTTGTTGTTAATGTGCAAAGGAAGCCAAGACTCACAGAACAGAGAGGAGTGACAACGTGGCATAATCCTGCAATGACAACCACCGCAAGGACTGTGGTAGATGACTCAGACCAAGCCTGACCCAGGAAACCAGTACTGCTTCAGCCTGTACACCTGAGAAGAAATGTGATAACGTAAGAAGCGGGGAATGCACAGAAGCAGCAGAGGAGAAGTTCTAGAAAAGTAATAGAGCAAGTAATTAAAGAGCACATAGAACATACAAAGAAAACTAACACTGATCAAAAAAAAAAAAAAAATATAGCACAATTATATTTTTATGACAGATTAACAGCTTCTGAGCATAGGGGAAAAGAACTAGATTTCATCTATGTTGGCATCAGTGGTACTTTGACTCTGTTGTATATGAGGTTTTCATAAGTAATCTAAGGCAGTATCAGGAGGTGAAACTGCTACCAGAAGGGAAACTGTATTGAAAGAGTCATTATCAATTTCCCACTATCAAATTCTGAAGGAGTCTGCCTCGCATCTGGCACAGGTCAATATTTTTATTAATGACTTCAGTGAAGGAACAGAAAATACATTCATTGACTCTTCAGATTAAGCCATCTGGATAGATATGCAAACATTTGGAGGACACAATTAGAAATAATAAGGTTAACAAATTGGAGAAGTGTCCAAAAAATGGTGAATGATTCAGTAAAGAAAAATACAAAGTTGTGCACATTCACAGGAATAATCAAGCATATCAGATAGAAAATTATCTGTGCTTTTAGCGGATTATAAAATGGTCATGACTCAAATTGTAGAGATAAAATGGCATTTAATAAATTTGTGTGGGAGGCATAAAGGCTCCTAGCCATCTGAGTAATCAGATTCTAAAACAGTTTCCACAGTTGTAACAATAAGACAAAAATTAGCCTTCCACAATTCATTTAATCTGTCCACCTCAGTTGACCCAAAAGGGAAATGCAGATAGCGATATTAATTTAGCTCATTAGAGAGTCATGTGGTTTAATTAAATAGATCTTACAACACACCTTGATTAAGAAAATGTCTAAGTATTC
>JAWLRI010000144.1:2521831-2579205 GCA_034781795.1 Crypturellus tataupa
ACGTAGCTTGTCTGAGGCTTTAGGTCTGATTTTGACATGCCCCTTCCACCTGAGGGTGATCTCTCAACTAAACTCTAAACAGGATTTTAAATTTGAATATATGAATTAGCCACAGGGATTTTAAATAGACTTTTTGACCTACAACTATAAAATTATATGTATTGTTATACACCTCTTTTTGGGACCGTTTGATCACTTTATTATTTATAGATTAAAGAACATTGTTGCTAATTAATACTGTTCTAATTGTTGGCAGTGTGTACGTGCTTGCTTTGATGTTTTTTTGATCCTGTATTTTGGGGATTTCACTCACTACTTTTTTGGATGGTTTGGGATTTTGGAACCTCTATTTTCAAGCCCTTGTTTCATTTTCTTATTACTGAGGTCTTCTCTTCTTTAAACTTCTTTACTTATCACACCATTCCTTTTCCTTTTAATCAAATCTTATGAAATAGGGCAGCCCCAATTAATTCGTTAACATTATACCACTAGACTCACTTTTTCATTGTCTTTCGGAACAACTGATTAGTATAAAGGTTAATACTGTGTTGCGTATATCACATTAGCTTTGTACACTAGTTTGTTAGGAAGAATAGCTTCCGACTGAATGCAATACAGTTATTTCAGACTTATCATTAAAGGTGAGGCAGCAGTCTGATAACATTTGAGTTCTTTCCTCTGGTGAAGTAGTTCTCCCGCAATCTCTAAGGTGAATGAGGAACAGCACTCAGTCTTTTCATAACTGATACTGCCACAAAATGGGAATTTAGCCTTCAGTATCTAATAGATGAGCATTTGAATACATAAGGTTTGACAGTGTAGTTGTAATAGTTTCTACTGATCTTAAAATCTACAAATGGTTTGATCAGTTTTTGAACACTTATATCAGAAATCTTTAGCTTTAGCAGATTCCTAAGATATTAAAGTTACCATAAATAAATTTACATCACTGTTTACACATATTAAATAATAGGTTTCACTAATTTAATATAACCAGTTTTAACCAGTTAAAGCGCTGTTGTTTTGGTTTTGCTTTTTCTTTCATGGTCAGCAAAATAAATCTGTTTTTGCAATAAAATTCTACATCAGTCATCTGACATATATCATTCATGTTTGTCACAAACACTTTTCATTTATATACTGGCGGTGATAGCAAATTTTAAAAAGTATAAAAAAACTGTACAGTGTCTCTCACATAAGAATATTATAAGGCATTAAGCAGACAACTGCAGTTAAGTTATAATTAGTTCCATTGTGAGTTTCAGCTTCAAAGAAACTCAAAACTTCTAAGAAAAAATTCAGCTGACTCTATCAAGCTCTGCCTAGATGCTATGGCCTAGATCCACGAAAGGAATTAGAGGCCTAACAGCCACTGTAAACATCTAAGTCCAAAATTTAGATCTTCAAAATCCCAGTTGAGCTGCTGTCTCACCCCAGAGGAAGATAGTTATCTTCCCATGGCATCTAACTTTCTGCTAATACTGTTCTCTAGATATATAATAACACATCCAGAAACAGATGTAGGTATCTCTGGCAGAAATTAGGGGGGAAAAAAGTATTTGTATCACAAATTTTAATTTTGAAAACTTCCATTCAGCTGCTACCTGACCCTGAAGGTGCTAATCATACCCAAGGTTCTATAGGAAACATACAACTTCCATCTGTGCAAGTACCCTGATATACCACAGTTTTGATCTTAATTTTGGCTCATACTTAAATGATACTTAATTGACATCTAGAAACTAGGTGTTTGCCATTTAAATCTTCTGAGGATATGTCTGCACTTCTAGCTAAGAGGAAGAAGGAACAACATTGAGCATAATCAGTGCTGCATCATTTGTTATCTTGCTCCATGGTTCTGCTTTAGACCGCTCCAAGTATCGTAATAAGCAAAGCCTGCATACAGTTCTGAGGTCAATCTGCACCAGAGACCACTCTCCAAAGGCAATTTGGGCAGGCCTGCACCAAATACATCTTCTTCCAGCCTGCACAAGATGAAACACTATCATCTCCCTCAGCACCACCTTGGCAGGATTTGCACCCTCAAACGTGCCCACATCCTTCTCATGACACTGTCCAGGGCATGCAACTTGTACCCTCAGATTCATACAATCATCACTGTGATAGGAGGCACAAGAGGAGACAAATATATATGTTTCTGGGTCACAATGGTATACATTCACAGTTGCATGCAGGCACTTCTGACAAGCTGGAAAGGTCCTGCTCTACACAGTGGTACTTTTTCAACTTTGCTGAGAAATGGAACTAAAAGATAGCAAAGCTCACCTATTCTCTTAGCTGTATTTAGTAGCTTAGGCTAGAGATAAAAGTCCTCAGCCAGGCTGTGATAGACACTGTGTATCCAACAAAAATTCAAACACATATTCCCCACAAATGAGTTCAACCAACTTATTCTTGATGAGTCCCTGTGGCCTCATCACACATTCTTCCAGAGCTGTTTGCTTATGAAAACTGATGTAGACCTCTAAATCTACAAGAATATTGAAAGTTGAGACTCATACTTAAGCAAAATTCCCCTAAAAGGACATCTCTGGCCTTCATAGAAAATATTTCTGGGTCCTGTCTCATCTCACACTACAGATGGTGTTGGGGCATCTAACTCTGAGCTGGAAATCCCATTAAACAGAATGGTCATGCAAATTTAGATGCTACTCCATGCAACTGTGCCTATATTTGATTTTGCCTGTGACTAAATAAGATCTCTATATCTTCCCATGGTTCTCATCCCTTGAATCCCTGTGCACCTTTTTGTCAGAAAGAAGGTAAGGACATTTTAAAAATTTGTAATGAGTCCGTAATAGATAGAAGAGCCACATGGTTTGAGTTTTACTTATGCATAGATCTGTGGATGATCTGCACTACTAGCAGAAAACAGCATTCATGGGCAGAGCAAAGTGTCTCAGAAACAACAGTGTAAAATCTCCCACCTTCTTCAAAAACCCATAATTTATTCCAGTTTTCACAGGACTTCCTTATTCAGGCCCAGACTTCAACATGTCCATCTGCTCACTGCTTTTCCTTCTAGAAATCTGTGCTCCAATTTGGAAGAGTGCTGTGATTATGAACAACCTTCATATTTAATGTCCTTGCTATTAAAAATGAATTTTCTAATTTCCACTCACTTCAGCCTAGAAAAACAATTCAAATATGTACAAGAAGATCCTAAATCTTAAATCTTAAAAATGTCATGCTTATCTTTTAGTGGAGAACTTTGATAGCTGGTTGTGCTCCAACAGAAAAGGAATTTAACTTTTTTAATATTATTCATTATCTTACTGACACCAGCAGTTCCTCCAGAAAAAAACAGCAAAAGTTTGATCCATTTCCCAGACACCAGAGTTAATAAATGGAGGGACTCTGGCTGAACTCTATTCCTATTGAAGCTTATGAGAAAACTGCTAAGAGAGGTTAATAAGAGCAAATTAGGCTGGTGTTGAATGCACTTGTGTGTTACTTACACAGCTTTCTCTTATAGTTGATATTGTCCATAAAAATGGGAAAAAAAATTATCATTTTGTACTTTCAGGAATAAATATCCAATTTCTAATACAGCAAAATCATTTATTCATCTCTTCTGCTTACATAACTCCCCTGCTCATATTTATAGTCTTGCTAAAATTTGGAGAATTCTCAGAATGGCTTAAATTAAAATCTTTTTTTTTTTTTAAGTAAAGAGGAATGCACAGGCTTTTCTAGGCTAAACCTTGTAACTACTAAAACATCAAAGAAAGATGATGAAAGAGATACAAAGATAGTATATGTAAATGCTACCAAGTGATCGTAGGTTATAAGAGGAATTTAGTATAGCAAAGATTTGGAATTGCCAATTGAGGCTTAAAAAAAATAAAAATGAATCACTAAAATCTTACCTCTGTATTCACTAAGTAGTTTTAACTGTGTATGTCCTTTCAGGCTCCATGGGGGTTGCCTAACTAAACCTCTGCCTCAGATTCTAAATTTAGGGCTGCTGTGCATCTTCTGCAGAGGCTGTGGAAAAGGTCTCTGTGCTGTGCTCCTCCCACGCCCGGGCCCCCCAAAACCCTCTCCGTAGAGGGCTCTGCCATGGGAGCCGAGTACCCAGAGCTGTCCGTGTTTCTCGAGATTCTCCACCTGCCCCTGCCCTCGCAAGGGAAAGGGACAGAAATCTGCTTAGGGCAAACTGAGTACCTTTCAGCCGCACTGCACGGTTGCACTGATCCAACTCCTCTGCCGTTAGGCGGTCATCAATCATTTTTCCACCTCACTTATGGCCAAAATTCCGCTCTCAGATGTGCATTCACAAATCCTGTTGACGTCAGCGGTTAGCGGTGTACCAAAGGAGAAGAATTTAACTCTTCGTATAGTTTTTCCCCACTCTCTGAAAGTTCTTTTTGCCTTTCCTGATGCACTGTTTTTTTTTTTTTTTTTCCTTTGGTTTTGTTTGGTTTGTTTTGTTTTTTTTTCCTAAGATTATATTAGATTTAGGCATATTAAAATATTTAAAAGGCATATATAGATGCCTAATATATATTCATATTATAGATATTATAGTCCTGAAAGCCATAGCTGTGCTTTGTTGTAGCCTCTCTCAGAAAGTTCACAACAAAAAATGTTCTTTAATTTCAAACATGGAAAGTATCCTGGTCAGCTTTTATGCTCACTCTCGACAACCCAATCTATCGTTGAGATATTTTGTGTCTTCTGAGAATGATTGTTGATTCATCAATTTCAATAAAATTAAGAGCTGACTCAGGGATGTGCAGCTGAAGTAGGAAAATATTGTTAATCGTCAGGACCTCGGCTGTTGATACTGAATGGTGTTACAGAACTTAGACCTGCAGAGCTAGTTCAGCAGGACAAGTCAAGCTGCCACAGGGATAGCCTAGTATATTCTCAGAGCTCACAAAATATTTCATGATACAGTGTCAAGGTGTGGGAGAAAGAAAAGGAAGGGAAGAAAAGGAAAAGAAAAACAAGGATTTTGTCATTTATTACTGCCTTCAATAATCTGGATTTCTTCTCTTCCAACACAGCTTTCTATTAGCTGAACCTGATTCAGGGCCAACTGCTGAATCCTCACTCTGTAGGCTGCAGCTCAGCTGCACAGTAGTATCTTTACATCTGTGCCAGCTAGGGTTATTACTGAGTTTTATAACTTCTGCTATAAATAAAGGCTTGTCATCTAAGCATTCAATTTAAATACCTCTCAGTTTATTTTTGAACACTGGAAGTTAATAATAAATATCATCTTTGTTTTCTAATTTTTTTACTGAGTTGATTTAAATGCTCTTGACAGCTCCAATCCAATCCTCCCATCCAAGCTGACAAGCATGACATGCATCTCTGCATACAAGCTCTCAATTATGCATAATCCAATGTTTTCTAGGGTTTTAATTGAATCACTAGTCTCAAACTTGTTATTTTTAATTTACAACATTTGATTTCTGACACTGGCCCCTCTATGTCATAAATTATGCAGGCAAGAGCCTTAGTTGTGTGGGTGATTAAAAAAAACTAATTAGGCATGATTAAAAAAAAATAAAACAGAGACCTCTTAAATATGTGCATGTTAGCCTGTAAGAGAGGCTTATTTCACTGGAAATGCCTGGGTGATTTTTTTTTTTTTAAGAGATTATGTTCAGTTCAGTACAATTTGATTGATTTTGACAGAAATGAAAGAAAATGTAAGATTTTTTCTTCCTGCATATATACCAGAAATTGCATTACATGGCCCGTTGATGTGAATTTCTCCCACAGCTCATTGAATGTAATTTTGTTAAGTGGGCAGGAAAATGAATATGAAGAAAACTGAATAGAATCCAACATTTTCCTTGGCACCAGCAGCAAAACTTAGACATGGCATATATAGATATAAATATATGTATATTATGTATCTATGTGTGTATATATATATATATATGCACGTGAGGAACAACTAGAGAAATTAACCTTTTATGCCTCAGCTAATAACAGCAATAAGGAAAATATGCAGAGGAACAAAGAGTCTGCAAAGACTCCAGCATGATAGCCACAGGTAAAGGAAAAGAATGGTTTCTCTTAAATGAATGATCTCTATGCTCTGAGTCTCAAGCTTGGACATCCACATGGATGTCCACATGGACAACATGGACATCCACAGTACAGCTGCACTGTCCCTCTACGATATGAATGAACTAAGGAGGTGCTTCATCAAAAAAGTCCAGTTCAGGGAATAATTTAAAATTCTGCTCAATGTTAAAACTGTGCATAGTTACAGCAATGATACTCTTAGACTCACATATAACTGAGTGCTTACATAGTTTGCTGAGTTAGAACCAAGAAAGTACCTGAGGAAGAACTGTCATATCTGTGAGTCCTAATACTCTCACAAGCTTTAAAAAATCAGGATGGTGCTGACTGGAAATCGAGAAAGATCAGATGATCCTCAGCAAAATTCACCATGAATTCTAGAGTTGAGAAGATGCTTCACATGCATCTATGGGAATGAAAGCATTTCATCAGAACAGAGTGATGTCCACAGAAATACAGAACTGGATAGCTGTGCTCCTTTCTACATGAGAAAACTCCAAGATCGCTTATGTAAAGCTGTGGAAATGAAGAAGGAACTTCTGACAGGATGGAAGGGAGGTGTTCTACTGTGGACAAATTTTCTTTGCTGGTTCTTCATCTACATTTCTAAGAATGCCAACCAAACAAAAAACAGTGAAGTGAAAATGAAAGAAAACCTCCATCCTTCCAACTCTAGCATTCAAGAGAGGCAACATAGTAGGAAATTGTGCTGAGAGACTATTACATATAGTAACAGGTCCTGAGTCTTCTTCAAAGTGAACTTCCTGCCAGTCCTAAGAAAACTTTGTAAGATGTCCTTGCAATGGCTTTGTTAATAAAACATGAGAATTTGATGATACTGTGTTCAAACATTTGATGTTCTCCTGCCTGAGAGGTCTGCTCTGGCCTGGCTAGAGACTTTTTTTCTTTTAATTCAATAAAAAAATCAGATATTCTTAAGGAGAAATCAGTTGAAAAACTGAAGAAGACCTATCTATTCTCTGAAACCTTGGAAATGAAGCAACAAATACGAAAAGTAAAGTAGATACGATATATTTCTATAACTGCCCATTTACATGTTTTCATATCTGCAGTCTAATTCTGTATGTTGTCAGTTATTGTGCACAGGATTTTAAAATATCAACTAGAAATGCTCAAAATTTTTGCAAATTCAAACCCTATTTTATATGGATTTTCTAACATAAATATTTTCAGCCAAGAACTTTCTTCTTTTTTACAAACAAAATCTAAAGTTTCTCTCAAAAGACAGAGAGTAGGTAGCAGAACAGTAAATCAGAGATGAAGCATTGTCAAAAAAACTCTTCAACCTTTGTGGTTGAAGTGGTTATAAAACTGTATTATAGTAGTTATAAAAGTCTGCATTATTGTATTATAGTTGGCCTTTGTATTAGTGCACAAGGATAAGTGGAAGAGGCAAGGGAGGAAAAGCTTCCTTCCCTTGGGTTGTCTTCTCTCAAAAAACCTAACAAAACAAAAACAAAATAGTGGAAGTACTGTAAAAACAATAGAGTCTATGGAGAATTTGACACTGGCCATAATTTTCTAAAACTTCCTTAAACCACAAATCTCCCAAAATCAATAAAAAAAAAAAAAAAAAAAAAAAGCAAGGCATAAGATGGGATCAGTTTCATTCTTCTGCTATAGTAGGCAAAAATACATGACATAAAGATGTTTACAAATTTGCCAGGATTTTCCTTAGAACTAGATAGGTTTTTAATTCCAGAGACTCTTTTTCAAATTAATTCTTGTAATTATTAGTAACCTTTTTCTAATTTCTGTTGTACTCTTACACTGTTTATGCTCATTTGTTCTTTTTCCTACTTTGTTCTTCAGCATATATAATTCTTCTTCCTCTCTTGGGTTTACTATATTATTTATTTGGACATGCTTTAAGATAGTTGTTCTATCTCCTCTCAGTTTTGAGTTTGGCAAATTTTATTAGTCTCTTCCTCTTTACTTCACTGAAACAAATAGTCAAGTGGCCTGTCTTGCATCTAAGCCTCGTCAATTTTTTTTATGTTGTATTATTATTATTCACATACAAATGTATATGTACATAGATTACTAAAAATCTTTCTGTTTTCTCTTCACAATTCTTTTTCTAACCCTGTGTAAGTCTAATTGCTGGTAATTTTTATTTTATCTCTTTCACTGTGATTCATGTCAATTGAATTGAGATGGCTACAATGCCGTTAACTGCATTTGAACTGGTTAACCTAGGACTTCTTTATACTTAATGGAGATAAATTGGTGCTTTTATGATGGGATTCTTCTAACCTTTTCCAGACATTTACATGAGTTAAAATAAACCATGGCCAAGAAATGCTTATTTCTCTCTTCTTGTAACAACAGCTGAATAACTCAGCTATAAACATACACTCTAGACATCTGTATTTGGTCAGAAGCATCTGTCCATCCTGATCTTTCAGATACAGTTTTCTTTATAATACCTTTGGGACCTTCTTAAACTCTATTCCCAATGAGCTGTGGGAGTAGCTATGTGGAGCTGTTCCCTATCCTGCTTCATATTAAGTTCTCATTCCCTCAAAGTGAATCTACCTTTGAACATGGAAGAAGAAAGTAACACTTTCTTTTCGGTAAGCTTTTAATTACAGGTTGACCAGAGAGACAGTGAAATTTCCTTCTCTGGAGACATTCACCTGGACACAATCCTGTGCAAAGTACTATAGCTGATTCTACCTGAACAGGGAGGTTGGACTAGATGATCTCTAGAGGTCCCTTCCAACCTCAACCATTTCGTGATTAGAATTGAAACCAGGAATTCATTAATATAATAGTTTCCCCCTCCTGCTAAAAAAAAAAAAAAAAAAAAAAAAAAACTAATATGCATTTGTATAAGAAGTAATTGTTCTTTTAGGAAGACTCTAATTAAGAATGGGTGCTTGCTGAAGTTCCTAGTTCACCGAGCCATATTGCCATTTTCTTTATGACTAAACAAGAAGGATGCACAGGTAAGATAACCCAGAGATAATGGATGTGTCATTAATATCCTTATATTCTATATGATTTTCAGGAGAAAGAATTGGTTTGGGTGTCCATGACTCTTCACATTTTCTGAAACTCAGTTCAGAAACACAGTTTCTGAAACCTAGCTCTACTGAGTGCTAGAATAATCACTCTATAAGATAAGGCTGTAGATTTCTACTCTTATACGTGAGCTCAAGATCAGTCAAATCATTCATAGAACCATTTTGTAGAAACACATTTTTGTCTGAGAAGACTAACTGAAATCATGAATAGACTATCCTCATCCAATTCTGTCAGCTGGAAGTTTCTGAGTGGAACTGGTTTATTCCATCAAATTACATAGTCCATGTATCCAAATTTCTAGCTGTAGGACTGACACCCATTTCTGTCCATGTTTTTTTACCAAACTGTTTTATCAAGTCTTCAGCTGTTGGCCTGCTACCATATTCTGTACAAGATCTAACACTCTGGAGTTTCAATAAGATTAAAAAACTTCAGCTGAGTGTCTTTAGTTAATTCTTCTGGACAATTTCAGTTTTATAAAAATATTTCACAGTATTCTATGCTGGAGGTAAGATAGTTGAGTTCAGTGTTAATATTAAGAAAATTGCTGAAACCAGATGGAATTATGTCCACTCCAAGTCTGCATTTCACTCTTGTGATCTCAACTACCCTAGGGTTTGTGACAGGAAAGTTAAGTATCATTGTCTTTTGCGAGGACTGTTAACACTTTTTTCCTGCCAGGCAATTATTTTTTCTGATGAGTACTATGTACAATTTCTTCTCTGCACAGAAACATCAGCAATTAACTTTTATTTTAACACAGGAAAAAAGAAAAGTCTGACCAACACAAATAATCATAAATAAAACCACAAATGTCAATGAAAATGAGCTATCAAACATTTGTCTGTGTTTTTCAGTGAGAATTTAAATGCCCACAATGAAGACCATAAGATGAAGTCTCTTCTTTAATGAAGAATTTTGAAAGGAATGCAATCAATCCTAATAAGCATTTATTTTCTCTGAGGAGAAAGAAGATTATGGCAGTTGATTTCCCTGAGTCACCTCAGTTAT
Organism: Crypturellus tataupa; assembly: GCA_034781795.1. NCBI lineage: Eukaryota > Metazoa > Chordata > Aves > Tinamiformes > Tinamidae > Crypturellus > Crypturellus tataupa. The sequence continues at coordinate 2,531,963 of JAWLRI010000144.1, forward strand.
TCTGGCATAAATCACCCTCAACTCCAGAACATGTTAGTTCTGTAAACCTGTCAATCATGATCAGAAAATTGTTAAACATTAGAATACAGAAGAGAATAGCTTTGATACACAAGCCCTTGATATAGGTGCTGCAACTTCAACACTAAAGATGTATGTTTTTTGTAAGCATGTGAGATGAAATTTTATACCAAAAAGTCTCCACTATTATTCCTTGAAGATTTCTCAGCAAGGATTAGAATATACATATTTCATGCAAAAATCAGACATAAAAAACAAAATGGCTCTTATTTATGAGTGGGGAAATTCAAAACCTAGAGCTGCAACCTTTACTTAATGCCAAGGCCATGAAAATGCAATGATCTACAGAAATTCACACTTTCGTCTCTGGGGGCATTGTTACAGGCTCATAAAAAGTCAAATTGCTGTTACTTGAGCTTGCACATAATTTATACCTATCATTTGTCTTATAGTTCTAGCATTTGCCTGCTGTGCTGACCACCTACCCATCAATGTATGTTGTAGCAATCATGTTCTTGACACAGTCACAGGAAGAGAAGAATGTATTATATGAGAGTATTTGAAATTCCCGGGACTAATCTACCAAGCAAAAACTACAGATCCATGATCTAAAAAAAAGGTGCATTTTCCCAACATACTGAATTATGAGCTACCAAGTCATTTTTTTTCAAAGGCAGCCAATGCACTACATAAAGGTGAGGAACATCTGCTCTGGTTGTCTTTTATTTAGTTATTCTTAGCCATTAAGTGAGTATTCAAAATGAGTATCCAAAACTTTCCAATATCAGTAATCCCCAATAAATCTAAGCATGTAACTACACCTTTTACTAAGCATCATATTACTCTTATTAATAGCTTTCTTTTTATTTTAATGCTTGACATATTAGCCTTTCACAGTCTTCTCCTTAATAAATATCAGAATGTTATTATCCAACAACTACTAAAATATATTCACAACTGGTCTTATCATTATCAAATATGCTGCAGTGGACACATTTTTCTGATGTCTAATACACCTTTTTCCCAGAGTTCATGGGCAGGGACATTTAGATTAAATATTTTATATCATGCAGTGAAATTTACACTTTTTGATGCCTATGATTTCCCTTTTCATTCCAGCAGAACTGATGTGCAGATCAACCTTAAATGTAAATTTGAATTATCTCTGTTAAACAGAGGCTATTTTCAATCATTCCAACAGTTTCAAAACTTTGACCAAAGGGACAAATGTGTCAGTACCCTTCTTCTTCAAACATATGTAAGTGAGATTATACAGGAAAAAAAAAAAAAAAAAGAAGAAAAAAAAAAGAAGAAGCCATTAGATCATGCAGTTTATCCTGTCAACCCCATTATCTATCATCTCATTTTGAAAAAAGTATATCAGACAGCCTATGGGTGTTCTCTGTGTGTGATATTGGCAGAATAGGGTCCAATGTTTTTGTTTTTTTCTTTAATACATGTGACCAAAACAAACAAACAAAACCTCCCTCTGAGCTCAGTCTTAAACAAAAGAAAGCTACAACTGTCTGACCTTAAAAAAGATTATGGGAGCTGCGGAACAACTGAGTTTTCCACCATTTCGCTATTCATTTCTACAACATAAGCTGATCTTAGTGAATTTACAATGATGTCAGTCAGCAAAGTACAGTCCTATTTTTGGCACCAAGAGGAAAGAAGCATTAAACTTTCATATAATAAAATAGCAACATTAGGTTTAGAGAACATAAGAATTGAAATATTCTAATGTTTCCCTAGGTTCAGTTTAATTCAAATCTGTGCCATCAGGAAATTAGTAGTAACAAGAATTTAGCTTTGTTGAATTGCTTCCATCCCACTCCTTCCCTCTCCCTGGCAAATCCAGAAAAAAAATTGCTTCAAATCCAGTATACTAGTATTTCCTCTTTGTTTTTCCTCTTTGTTATTCAAATAGAAACCGGGACTGCTGAAAACAATTTATTTCCACATACATTCTAATCGTACAATATCAACATTTATGGGGAAAAAAAATAAACATCCTTATATTAAAAAAAAAAAAGTGGAATATTTTTATTTGCCATATGGAATATTTATTTTAATTACTGCCTAAAGTTTTTAAAAGATCAGAGTTATGTTATGTTTTGTTATAGGTATATTTCCTTTGCAAAGCTGCAGTTAATCTCTTCAAAAGGAAGCATCAGAAGACAACAAACGTATAGGCCCTTGTTTGATAAAGATTCACATTGACACCACTGGGAGAAAAATTAAGTCCTTGTATAGCTACATTCATTAATTTTCTAGTACAAGTTTAGTTAAAAAATGCCCGGATGGTATAGAAACTTTTATGTTTAGCTAATTGTACCGGAACAATTATTATTGTGTATTCTATGCCATGCACATCCACACATCTCAGCTGAAAAAGCCAAACTCATCAATTACAGCTTCCTCTCTGGTTAACTCAGCAACTGCATGGACTGGCTCATGCTCTGTGATGAAAAAAAGAGTAAGAAATCTGAAAATTACTTTTTTCTTTCCTTAACCAGTAAAATGAACCAAATGGCCACTGGACCACTAGGAGGCAGGTTTCCCTCCTGAGGAATACTTCAACTTTCACCCACGATATCAGTTTTGCTTACAGTAAAATGAGAAACACATTCCTGGCTGGCAAAAATTAAAAAGGCCATAAGGACCTGAATCTAAAGCCTTGTGAATTTAATGGAAAAATTCCCACTGGACTGAGGACTTTGAGATCTAACCCTGAACAATTTACAATATATCTTCTGATCTATACTTTAGGCTTGGGAGAGATGGAATGTAAAGTATATACTGTACATATATTGAGTATGTTTAATATAATTTTAAGGCATATCTTTGATTAAGGTATTGGAAATATATGAAAGCAAAAGTAATGTTATAATACAAAGCATGTACCCATTTATTCTAGTATATGCATGTGCATTCACAGATAATACTTTCCTGAAGTTTTCAGGCATGCTTTAATAGAAAACAGTGATAAATGTCACTTACTAGACTCCCTTCACTGATCTCATACCAAAAAAATTACAAAACACCAAAATACAAATTTACACCTTCGATTTAACTTTTGTGTAAGACAACCAGATGTTGCAGCTTCAATTCACATAGATTTCTTTCCCACCGTATGTTTCAGAATGGCAGGCAATAGCTAACAAAATTAAAGCAAGTCAAAATGTTTTCTGTTTTCAGATGAGATGTGTTTGATTAGGAAACACTGAAGTTACTACTGAAGAGCTTTATTGTAAACACTTGAATTACAGCCATTACAACCACGGTTGCTTCTGCTAGAAACAGAAGTCTGGGCAGAAAGGATGCAATCCTTATAAACAGAAAAATTCTGCAGGAAAGTTTGGTGAATATCAGTTCCATAGTGCATTTAATGCTGATGTCTGAGTACAAAATAATGGTTTCTTTCTCTTTTAAAGAATGTGGGTTTAGATCATTTTGCTGAAACCTTTTTCTTACTGTTTACCTCTCTGAAACATTTTTAATTTGCTCATGTAAACTAAAACCTTCACTAAACATTTTGCAGCCCTATAAGCAGGCACAGTGCATTTCTCCAAAAATAGAACGCCTAAAATCCTAAGTTTAAGATAAGATGTAAGGAATAGCACAAAACAAGGTATGTGGCTTTATGAGAGCTAATTTCATTTTCAATACAGTTAAAAATCATGGTATGGATCAGATTACTGCATATGTAACTCTTTTTTCAAATATGTGTGTTTCTTCATTTTTCATCCTGAGAAGTTCACATAGTCCACCCATTAGTTTACATGATATTTCACTATCAAAACTAAATACTGTACTGTGAAAAAAAAAGTTTCGTGAAAATCACATCCAGCTTCATTCATGCTCTATCACTAGTGACATACATCTGAAAATCTATCTGTATTTTCACTACTCCCTACAAGCACTAAGTAAGAATTTATTTTTATGTCCACTCAATAGGTATGGTAGTAATCATAGAGCTGTTTCTTAGTGTCTTATTAAATGGATATTTCATTGTATTGTTTGATTACTTTATGGAGAATCTTATTGTTAGGCCATTAATGGAGATTTTTTGTTATGGTTCATAGCACAGAACCTTGGGATCGGTCTGCTCCAGAAAGTGCACTTTGGTGCAGATTTCCAGATTTTTCATTTGCATCCAGGTCTGCAAATACATTTTTCAGCCTCCACTCATACTCAGTCATCTCAAGTTCATTCTCATTCCCTGTGACTGCATTGCCTAAGATCCAAGCTCTTTTAAAATAGATAAAAATAAGGAAAGTCACTACCATATATACATCTCATTTAAATAAAATACTATTTCGGATGTTGATTTGGATGTGACTTTAAATTAAATAACATTTTACAAGTAATAAGTCTCAAAATATAGGTGAAAGCTTAAAGCAGATCTAACTGGGATGAAGTATTTAAGAGGCTGAGGTATGACTTTCTTAAATATGAGTATAATAAAAGCTATAAATAAATAAACCCCTAACAGAAATTGCCAGGGAATGTTGGTCCTGCAGAGCATTTGGGAGCAATTGAAAAGCTGCTCCAAAATAAAATCACTCTTTTATGTATGTACAGTATAGACAGAATGTTGGAACATCCCTCAAATGCAAGGATTTTATTTTTGATAATACTGGAAAATATGCCCAGCATAGAAGAGAGTACACCCCTACTCAGGGAACTTTGTCTTCCAGTTCTGCAGAATTTGGTGCTGATCAATATTAGCCAAAAAAAAAAAAAAAAGGCTACTGCATCACCTCATTTATGTCTGTGAAATACTGTGGCAGAGCATGAACTCTGTTCAGACACTAGCCATAATATCCATCTACCAAAAGATGGCAAGACTTATCCTAAGGGGAGGAAGGATTTTGTGGGCTTGAGTGAGCAAGAAGCTTCATGACGATTTTTTTTTTCAATAATTTTAGTCCCACACTTAGTGTAAGTTTCACATGGGCAGTCATCATGTCCATCTTTTAAGATACTCATCAGTGGAAACTGGAGTAAATCACCATCTAGGAGGTTCCCATCTTCCCACCAGAGAAGTCATATGACCGCACCACTGGTAGACACCACACATTTAGATACCTGCATCAAGTGAATTGTATCCTTTCAAATGAATACACTTGTTCTCTTTCTGCATTGCCAATCTCATTCACCAAGAGCCTCCAGTGCTGAAGGCAGAGTTGTCACCAGTTGCTCTCTGCAAAGCTGCCCCATAGTCTCAGCTGTAAACAGCTTCATCGTGTGCTGATGTGCCAAAGCAGGTAGGTGTGACACCATCCTTGCAAAGCCTCTGGCTGTAGATACTCATTAATGACATTGTCAGACTTTGAATAAGCTTGCGTGTGACATAAAACAATAGAAAGGAGGGGGTCTGCCCAGTGTAGAGTTAAATTCTCTGCTGCGTTTTGCATATCAGCATGAGGAGAATCCAATTCCACACCTCTGGAGTTATTTTAGTTATTACTGAACCTTTTACTTCCCTCAGATCTCCCTGGAACATGCAGATTTGGGGAGAGTTGGGATCTTTTTTGGTGAGTTCAAACTTTGGACCTACATACTGAGATAGGCATATTTGCCTGAGTAAATGTCTAATTTCTACTGATTGGTGTTGTGACAGGAGGTGTCAATGTAGCCAAATCTGTTATTCCAAGAAAAACATTCCTTAAATTTATTACAATATGTATATATATTTTTTTCTGAATAGAGTTTTGTAAACTAATTAGAAACAGAAATTCATTCCCTTTTGGAGAACAAATCTGGAGGAGGAGGAGATTATGCTTGCCGTGATTTCTAGACATTGATTTACCCTTTGTTTTAAGGGAGTCTAAAATTACTGCAAGATCTCTCCTTACCTGTTTCCTATTAGTTCCATTTCAACTGTCTGTATAATTAATGTGCTACACGAGATACTTCTTTTTGTTGTTTATCCCTATTTTGTATTTCCTTCCCCTAGTAAGGTTGAGATTCTCAGCACAAAAGGAACGCTTTCATCCTTGCCCACACTGAAAGGCAAATAATTCTTCCAAATAACACATGGTCTTATTGTTCCAAATTCAGAGACTAAAACAAAATGGGCTATTACGTAACCTCATTCTCTACATCACCTTGCTGTTGCCAGCTTCATGCTGATAATCGCTGATTAACTCAGCCATAACACATGTCTAAAGTGAATCACAATGTGATGTCTGATTCCCCAGCAATTTTTCAGAGGGAGCAGATTTTTGCTTTTAACTACAATTTAGGTAACTAAATGTGAACATACTGTAAGATTCAAATAATATACTGTACATTAGATTCCCAGCTGCAGACTTATCATATTATCTTTTATAAACTTGGCTCAAAGTCCAGAGGGACTCTGGTCTGCTTAATATTCAGTTAATTTCTGTTTTGATTGGAAAGAGGAAAGTAAACCTTTTGGAATTGAATTCATCAATTCAAACTGCATAACAGGCTTTATTGAAATGCAGTCTGCAATGTTCTTAAGTCAGCCTCATCACTGAATGTTGGGACTTATCTTAATTATGGTTGGTTGTAATACTGTACTTATATTAATAATGTTCTTATGTTAAAGAGATTTTTTTGACCTTTTGGAGTGCAGAAATCAATGAGAAGTTGATAAAGCCAAGTTCATTGCTGCCTAAAGTAAAGCAAGCCTGATTTGTTTACTTACCTAAGCCTTCATCTGTCAGACCCATTCTGAAATGATTTATAGACCTCTACCCAATGAAATCATTTAAAGTAGATTAGATTCAAGGAACAATCACCTCTAATATGACAAGCTGATGGGGGCTGACAGGTAACCAAGTTGCTCTGGATGGCAAACAAGTTCCTGAAATTCTGATTAAATTAAAATATTAATGGTACCACTGGGAAAATAAGATTGAATCATGTTAGGCGAATTCAGTATTAGAACCAAAATGCAAATAGAGAATCATTCTGTGTGAAGAAAGCCAGCTGAGGTACCAAGGGAAGTTACCTCCAGTAAACGAGAGAGCAGGAAGTGAATTCAAATGAAAAGTGCCGTGTCAAGAGCTCACCTTCACCTTTCGGAGGTCTCTGAAACAACAAGGCCTAACAGGCTCTGGGGTTGGTCTGAACACTTTCGAGAGGTTACATATTTATTTGGACTTGCTGCCTACTACTAATGAACAACTCCTGCTTTCCTAAGGTTACAAGGTTATTCTTTGAAGCACTGATCCCTGCTTTTTTCCACCTTTTTTCATGTTTGTTTAGTTTCTGTTTTCAATCCTGTATGTTAAGTGGCTCTGGCTTCACTATAATTGCTATATAACTAAATGTATTGACACTGCCTGCTTTGGGATATGTATTAATTTTGACGCACGGGGTAATTAAATGTGCTATTCGTCTCATGTGCATTAAAGGAACAATAGATGCCTTATCTGACAGATATGTTGAAGCATGCAATTACAACGTATTAAGAGTAGTTGTGTTTTGCGTCACAACACCTTTTAATAAGGTTATTTTAAATATGTTTAAATGCTATTTAATGACAGCTGCCAAACGAGGACTGTCAGAAATCACAGTGACTGCATTTATCTCATCTCACATTAGACAGTGTAGACATCTTTATTCAATCTAATTGCTCAGCTCCTCTTTTCAGTCAGGAGAGAGAAAGAGCTGCTTATGGATTACAGTTCATCTGATCTATTCTTGATATTTGCATTTGGATGAGATAGATAGCCACATGCTAAATCCCACCCTCGCTCCTTCCTTCTCTCCCCACCTCCATGTTGCACATTTTCCCCCAGGAGTAAAGACCTTGAGAGGGGCAGCAGGAAGCACCTAGCGGAAGCAGTAACTGCACTCACCCTACCTCTCTCGATACTCAAGTGCCAATTTTGTTTCAGAGCTGTTTCAGAGCCATAGAGTCTTCCTGTGATTTCCCAGAAGGCACTATGTAAGTTATGGCTGAAATGGTCATTTCAGTGAAAACTACAGCTAGTGTGATTATCAGCAAAACCAGACGCTCAACATGGAGTGAAGGAGCCTCCTAGAGGCCCTTATCAACCAGAAAGTCTGTTTTTTTCTAAACAAAAGAAAAAAATGTTATGAAGTTGGTAGCTGTGGAAGGAAGAACAGGGCATGTATAAAGAAATGGCCATGGCGGGGTAAAAATAAAATACCTAAAGCTAGAGCCTTCTTATTATCTCAGTGAGGAAAAAAAGGTCAGGATAAAACAGTATTGCCAGGAGAATGCCCCAGACAATGGAAGAGCGACAAAGGTGTTTGATGAGCTCTGTGACACCAGAAAAATTGAAATGATAGAGATAGTGAAGAGATAGGAATCTGACGATTTGGATAGGGGAAGAAACAACTCGGGTTTTTTTGCTTATTAATGTTAAACCAAGGAAAGGAGAGGGGTGTATTTATATTTTACTGCTAAAAACAATGGCTATATCAACACTTCTGCTACTAGATTAACAGTGTATTTGGTCCTAGCTGGACTGCCAGAACAGCTGCAGTATGATCTAAGCAACTCTAAGAAACAGCTTTAGTAGAGTGAAAATCAGCAGGAGCCAAGAGAACCTGAAGCAGATCAGTCAAGCCAAAAGAATGAGGTGCAGATGCATCCGGAGGGGACTCAGAGAACAAGTCCCCGGTTGTTTGCTTTAGCACATCAAGCAATGGATAAACAGCTTGACTGACTACCAGCAAAATGGGCCATGGTGAATGGGAATAAAGACATGTTCTTGTGGTGACTTTTCCACTCACTCTATTTTGAGGAAAGAATTGTCCCAAAGACCCAAAGACAACATCAACTATTAAAACAAATAAAGTTTTTATAAAACAAAAGAAGGGATATGCAAAGAAGGATGCAAAACTAAATAAATAAATATATGGTTTTCAGGTTATTTGCAGTGCTCCAGTCTTGTACGTACTGTGGTAATAGGGATGAAGTTTAAGTTTAGAAACCATGGAGTCTTTGTGTTTTTACTGAGCACACAACAGACGAAAGTAGCAGGATATGGTAGATTATAGCCTATACAAAGAACATCACTAGGAAAAAATGCTAGCTACTCAGAAATTTAATTCATGCCATTAGGGAAAATGATAGTAGAACTCACAAAATATACATCTTATGTATCTTCCCAATGCCTGAAACAAATTCTCACACATCTGTGAATCATTACTTCTACAGTTCAACTACTTCTGTCTATACATATGTGGCTGTAAGATACAAGAAAATCTCCTGTGGCCAAGTGGGAAAAGTATCATGGGAAAGTACCATTTTCCTATACTCACTGTCCAGCCCATAATGATCTTGTTATGTTGTAAATTGTGATGGGAGGCTATGGACAAAATTAAAAATAAGTCCAAAAATAAGCCCAATCACATTAGAAACCATATTTCCCTTGTGATTTCAGCAAATTTCATTAAGTCATCAGATGCCACTGAATGGCTTGACAATTTTGAAAATTACTCAGTCTCCTTAGATGCCTAAACAGGTAGTTCTTTAGAGTCTTTATTTTTAAAATGTTGACCTAGGTTCACTTAAATTTGTGATAATGGAAATGTATCTACAAGGTGTTATTTCTTTTAAGGATATTAACTACTTAGTCATTAATTTTCATCCTAGCACTTTAAAACATGTATTCACAGAGAACAACTCCAAAGTTACTCTAAATTCTAACTCCAAATTCCAGTTACTTCTGAAAGTTTCAGAACTAATGCAGTCTAATGTCTTGTCAGTTTGCTTTGATGTCACTAGGCAATTAATGCATCAGTATATGAAAAAGAGCAAAGAATTTATTGTGAAAAATCCAGGACAAGCAGAAGTGTAAGCAGGAATAATCATAATAAAAAAAAACCCTAAGCTTTTAAAACTTCAGCCAAGAGGATGGGCCAAAAATTCAGAGAAATGAATTGACATACATCATCCAGCACAGCAAAATTCATTTCTCTCATAAGAGAACTAAAGTTGAGAGTTGATTGAAATATCTGTTCCAATTTCAAGACTTTCTCTTAAATTTCCATGTTACATTTTAAGTATTTAAGGAGACATAAATAGCACTGCTTTGAGCAATCCCTGAGATTGTGACCATGAACATATTGTTTCTAGCTTCATCAAGAAGGTAGATAATATCCTAAGGGTACTGAAAATCATTCATGCTTATGTTGTCTTTCATAATTGTATCAGATTAGAACTTTACTCTCACTTTCTGTCTTTACACATATATAAATAACATATGTCTTTATACATGTATATATGTATATATTTAGGCATGTATGTACCTATCTGCATGCAAAATGGAAAGATCTTAATAACTCTCTATCACCTGTAGTGAGAGATATTTTGTTTGTAATAGAAAACTGGTGATATTATTTGTAGCAAAAGCAATATTCCCCAGAATATGTGGATAATGACTAAGTGTGTGTATACTGTTCTTTGTAGATTCGATATTTGTCTTATATATAATATTTTTATGTGTAATCATAGAAATAACCAGGACTGTATTCCGTTTATTTTTCTCTTCATTCTAGGGCACAATCTCTAACAGATTTCTAAGGTATGGTCTGCCACATGGTTTCTATCTTTTACACACTTAACCAATGCATAGGCTCAGAGCATTGAAAACATGTGAAGAGCAGTTGCTGAAACTGGGTAAATATGGAATCCATATATTAAATTTCAACATCAACTATGCAGGCCTGAATTTCCTGCAGCTCTGATTCTAATGCCCTAGTAATGTTTATGCTATCAATATTAGCTTACATAACATTATGTCTTTGGACCTGAGGGCTGGGTAAGATTATACTGCTATCCATTCTAGCAGAAAATTTTCGAGCTTTCTCCAAAGCTTCAAATACTATGAGACTGCTTCAATGAAATACATATAAAAAAAGCCTGAATTCATAACAGTATCCCAAATTCCAACTACTTCAGCTTATGACTCACTTTCTATGGCACATTCCAAGTAAATAATAGTCAAATGCTGTTTCAAATGGATTTTTTTTCTCTAATCTTGCCATCTTCTGATTTGCCTTGTCATTCATGCCTACAGCATTTATGTTTCATACAAAATCAACCACAGTAGCTTTATCCTCAAACAAGTCTCACAGACTCTTCTTCCTCATGAACTTTTTTCCTTGAAACAGAATTCTGCCTGAATAAAACCATTTTTGTTGACTTAACGGTCAACATGCTGGAGGGAAATGTCCAACAATACCGGGCTTGCTAAAGGACAAATACCTTTTTGGAAATAAGTGTCCCTTAGATAGGGCTTTACAGCATTTCTTAAAACAAGCAGGTTCTGGATTCACCTGGCCTTCTCTGTTATGAGATTTTGAGTCACATGGATCACATTGTTCCTCAGTTTTGTAATCTGCCCTGGAAATTAATTTTTACTTTGCCTGAAGCTTCCATATATCCTTGTGAAAATTAAAACTGACATTAGAACCAAAAGATAAGTGGTTGATGGAAGTACTTGAGCACAGGCTTACCAGAGGAGAAGGCATGCATGAGACAAGCTGCATCACTTTTTGCTTATTTTTTTCACTAAGTTCAGTGAACTGTGGTTGTACTGGCACAGAACTGAGAAACGTATACATACTGCAGCCAAATGATTGTTTCAAAGGAATGTACAAAATGTCCCCAAAAGGGGAGATGGAGAAAGGTATCCTTGGAAATTGATATGCTCTGATTATCCAAAACTAACAAGCGCTCAGCAGGACTTTGAGACTTTAGATGGCACTTACAACTTAATGGAAGTTGGAGAGCAGTTCTCAAGTAGTTCTTCAAAGTGTTTTCCCTTTCAGCACTTCCTTGTAAGCTGACTGTGTTCTGATTAATAGCAGTCCTTCATCCATCTGTGTGGTCCTCAGAGATATGGTGACATCGTAATAGTGAGGTTGCTGTGTCAGCTGAGAGCAAGATACATAACCAAGTGTCACTGAGATGCTGCCAACACTCAAGTCCATACCATCTTGTTGTTCTTTCCATGAGTTTACTCAGAATGTTAAAAAGAAAGCGTTGCAGTACAGACACAGGCAACATTGACACAGACAGCATCTCCAAAGGACCACGTACATATATGACAATACCCTCTAGGATCTTCTAGAGAAGCAGTATAATTTGCTGGCATGCTATACTGGGCAATATAGTTCTGCCTACCCTTAGCTACTCTGTTAATCAATCAGCTGTTGCTATTGTTGCTTTATGTTAAAGAATGCAGGGAGGTTTAAGCCTGGAGAAGTCATCTTTTAATGCAGACAGAACAATCCCCTAGCTGTCTGCAGCTGGACTGTGGGCAGAAACATTCACTGGCATCATACATTGTCAAGGACAGGCTAATCATATATTCTTAGTTTTCAGGGTTTAGGGGACTAGTTATGAAAATTTGGGGAAAGATTTGAACTGAATGACAACTCAAATTTTTCAAGGCAGTGGGTAAGTATCCTTCCATAATGGTGTCATCCACGGTTTCCATTGGCCAGAGGCCATGCTGTTCTTCAGTAGCTTTTACTATCTGGAGGAGAAAGGATCCATCTTGAAAACTGCATACTTAATATTTTTCAAAGTTTCTTGAAATCTACTATATATGATAGTTGAAATTCAGTAGAGCAGAGCCGATAGAATGAGAACTACCATTCCATAGGAGATCTAATTTAGTTTCTCAGCTAAGATTATACATGTTACATTGACCTTTATCAGTGTGAGATGCTCATTGCTCTTCTTTGGTGTTTCTGACTGCGTGTTAGGCTCACCATGGGCTCATCATGGGTTGCAGCCTAGCTATCCCTATCTAGCTACTCAAGCCTATGTTTGCTGTGGTTTCCATATAGGAAAATCAAATGATAATGTATCACTCGTCTAATGATGTGGAAGCTGATCTTCATCTTCCATATTATTACCACCAAGAAGATGAAAGCAGGATCAGGTATTAGGGACATGTACCCCAGCATTCGGTACTAGAAGCTCTAGACTTCTATATCTTCAGTGATTTGGAGCACAGATTTGCAGTAGCATGATGATTACAAAACTTTTCATTCTTGCCTCAGAAAGATCATCCGAAGTCTAAAGTGGCCATCATATTAAGGGAATTAGTTAGAAAAAAAAATCTACACTTCCTCCAAACTTTGGAATTTATCACCCCTTTTGAAGATTCAGGACAGTCTCAGAGCTGCAGCTGTTTGTATTCGCACTAATTGTACAATGATATTTTAACTGAACTTGGAGAACAAATCAACTGCATAACATGGTATTTCATAGTATTTTCCATGTCAGTTAAGATTAAGAGAACATTTTTTTTTTCTAATTGATTCCTAAAATCAATTTAAGCAATCTTACCATTGGCTAGTCAAGATTCCAAATACACTCTTTCAACAAGAATGTAAAAGGTGTAGAAGTCTCAAGTAAACTAACACTATACAGTGTGTAACTTTGCAACACTTAAGGATGAGAGGCAATCAATGGAGTTATCTGAAAATCTAAAAGCAGTATTAATATCTGATGCAAAACATCATTTGATACAATTACAAATGTTCAAAAATTGTTTCTTCTAAAATCCATGGTTAAATTCAGTGTGATGCCACATTATAGAGAATTTTTGACTTGCATATTGTTAGGTACTTAAACTTTCAAAAATCCATATGTGTTTACAAAAGATTAAAAAGCTTGTTTCTCCTTACTTTACATTGTATAAGCATATGTATTAGTAACTCTCAATATGATCAACAGTTAGGAGCCCTTGGAGATTAATCTTCAAGGGGACTTTCTCATCAGAAGGTTTCTCAATGCCTGTTGCACAGGCATCTGCATGACTCCTCTAAAATGTCACATTCTAAATACAGAACCTGTGAATAGAGTATCATGAATTCTACTAAATGTGTTTATACACAGTTTTTCACCTTTCTGTTTTGTTTTGCTTTGTGCTATTTTATGACTACTTTGCCCACCAACTTCAGTTTTCAAAGCTGATTCAATGATTTATGCTGTTGGGACCATTTTACTTCAGAATCTCTGTAATATTTGATTTTTTTTCAAATACTTTAAAAATATTTTGATTAAATCAACAAATTAATGTGAGCCTATGTTTTATACATTTTTTCAGAAGTCCATCATTCAGACAACATAACTAAGGTTACACTAAGGTTAAGCTTACCATTGAAAAAACTTGCAATCAGATATTCTAGTGACAGTGTCTCTCTGCTAAAACAAAATGAAATCACAGAATCACAGAATGGTTGAGGTTGGAAGAGACCTGTAGAGTCCAGCTAGTCCAACCCCCCTGCTCCAGCAGGGATCTTTTTCAATGTTAGGTAATCAAAATGTGGATTTATCCATATTTATTCATAAAACAAACTCTGGTTTGGTTGACATATTTGTTATAGGCCTGTCTGGCAAAAACAGTGTCAGGCTGTTCCTGTCTGGCAGAAACAAATTCCTTAGGCTGTTTGAATGTGATCTTTAACTTGAAAACATTCTTTTTCTTCTTTATTTCCAGTCTTCATCTTGTAGGAAAATCTAGTATGACAGATACTTATTAAAGTTGCTTAGTTACCGGGGTTTCTTACATTGATGATTTTCTTATGATACAATTGCTAAGAAGAGTTACACTGTAGTAATTAAATGTGGTTTCAGTCAGATGGTATCCTTGGTTGATTAGAAAATGATGATTTCTATAATTTATGACTAGTCTTCATACAGATGCTCTTGTTCGCTAATCCATTCCTTAAGACATCTATGGTTTTATATATTCCTTCCTTTGTACGAGTCTGGGAGACTTTTGGTCACACAAGTAAGTTTTGATGATTTCTTTTAAGTACTTATAGTCCATCTATATTGCATTTGATCCTGACTGTGCCACAAGGGGAATAAGCTTGCTGTCTTCCAGCTGTTGTGATCTGTTCCCATAGCATGCTGGTTGTCTGACAGTACGGACAGTGATTTTAAATGCATGTCATGTCATTATTTGCTTGTTACAACTGTTTCTGATGGTGGTATTTTCCAGATACATGTCTGAGAGATTAAGAGACTGATCAGAATGATGTGCTTAGCTTCTGAAATTCTGCAGGCAAAATCTGAGGCCTTCTGCAATACCCAGCTCCCCATGGCTCCCAGAATTGAACAGGCTGAACTTCAGCTGGGATGTGCACAATAAACTCTGCTAGTATAGGCCCTTCTCTGTCACCCTTAAAGTCAATTCAGTGTAGTCTTTGTGGCAAGGTAAGCCTGCAATGCTGCTTTCCAGGCAGGAAATGCTAGGAAGGGCTTGAGTGTGCTGCTGTGGGGTCACCATGCCCTGACTGGATGACAGCACCAGGAAAATAAGCATCCTTCACTTCTGATGCCGGAAGTCTCTGTCCCCACAGAAATGCAGCCAGATATCAGCAGTTCAGCACAGCTGGCAGACCACATCGACACTGTTGCAGTCTCTGTAGACACTTGGTCTATTGAGGGCAGACAAAATAAAAGAGGTCCTTTCAGGTCCCTTTCACCCCGCTGTTCATGCTTGACACCTGACGTGTGCACAGCCTATTACTGCTCAGTGACATTGTCCCCCTAAAGACATAAGTTGCCCAAAGTCAATGGACAGAAGTCAGTTTCCATAAGCAGATCTTGTCATGCAACTGCCTAATTAACCCAAGTGTTTAAGTAAACCCACTGTGTTTTATTAGCCAGCCAAGGGTCCAAACAGCTACCCAACATGAGTCCATTAGTTCCAGAATAACTGTGGGTATTGTTGGTGCCAGGAAGGCATCCTTAGACCTGTTGTACCAGTCACAGCTGCATCAGAAGTCTGTTGTCAGACAGCTCCTGTAGATCCAGAAGCCCCAGTTCCTGGAAGCAAATGAACTTTCTTTCTCTAGACACTGTACTTGTTTCTGCTTTGCCGCTATACCCTGCTGCCAGCAGCCAACCTCTACCTCCACTTAGGCAAGCGGTGGGACCTCTGCTTTCCAGGGAGCATCAGGCTGGCAGCACCACATGAGGAATGGGGTTTCCTTCCAAGGGCACAACACGCTTTGATGCACTAAGATGAGATGTCATGTCACTAAGCAATCTCTCTTTGATGTTTCTTGAAAGTGCTGAGGACTTCTGCTCATGTGCTAAGGCAGGAGCTAATGCTGTTCATTCCAAAATAGAAATTCCCTCAATGATAGTAATTCCTCCACTTCTGATAGTTTAGTCAATCAGGGCTTTTGCGCTCTCATGCACTCTCTTTTGCCCCCTGTTTTTTGGACTCTCATGGTGACGAGCTTCCCTTTCATTGCTTTGCACTTTACGCTTGTTCCCACCATGTACACATTACATGAACCCAAGCTCTCAACTCTCGCAAACTAAGCAGCCTCCTTGAGGAAGTGTGCATCACAGTTCACACAGTGTATAGAGGAAGAACGCAAGACATGCCAGGTTTGGTTTCTAGGCCCACTTCTACACTCCAGGGCAATAGGGAGCAGTGTCACTGCTGTCTAGGCATAAAGTGAGAAGGAATATCTTTGGCATCCAATGTTTTCCTATCAGTGTACACTATTGACACTTGATCAGTAAGATCTTGCACCATACTTGCACCAGACTCCGTCCCTGTGCTCCTGATTAGGTGTGTAAGCCATTTCCAACGGGCATTCAGCTAGTCTGTTTTCTAAAATATCCAGTGATGGAAATTTCATAAATGGCCTTAGCCTGTGCCGGGTGTACCCACATATACCAGTATTTTTGAGCAGCTGCTCTTCCATCCATTCACTGATTAACTCAGGGATCACAGAGATGTTTTCCATTTTAAAGTAAATTTGGCATTCAGGAAAATAGGATATGATTTCAGGAAGTTTCAGATAACAAAGGCATATACATGCCAATTATCTCCAAATTCTAGTCCCTATACAGTGTTGCATCTGTCCAGTACTTATTACAAGGGCAAAGTGGACTAGTCTCTAGGCTTCACTGCAATATAAACATCAAATTCTATTATCAGTAACAGTATTGTTTTAAATTATAAAATACAGATTATAGCTGTAATAATAACTGTATATGATGTACAAGAAATAAAAATAGCTGTAACTGAGCTGGCAACTCTTATATCCACCTCATTAGAGAATTCACATCAGTCTCCTACAAAAGTCGTCCATTGTTTTCCATGACCTAGTATCTGATCTTCTGGAAATAGCTTCATTCACCACAATGAGTCTGAATGTCCTGGAAATATCATCCTGTCCAGAAAGGGAGCATTTGTTAAGTAGCAGGTGTATTAAATGCACATATTTGTGTATTTATGTGTACTCTGAAAGGTAAAATATTCATAATCAACTGAGAAAATCTTAGACCTTTCTGAAAATAGGATAGCTTTAATGAAAATAACTGTGATATGAACTTTGCTTCCAGGTTCCTTTGCTAGATTAAAGGAAGAGCATAGAAATAAAGATATTAACATGTTATTAATGTTTATTGTTGAAATATGTATATAAGAGATACACTCCTTCATACATTATGTAATGTCTAAATTACACAAATGTGGGGGAGTTTAATAAGTTGGCCACATGGTTTCATCTTTTAATGTAATTTTGCTACATTTTAAATGAAGCAGTGAAAAGTTACTACTTTTAGCAATTTTTTAAAGTTCTTGCATATGAAAGAAACTGAGTTGTAAATCAGTGAAACAGTAACACTGTATTAAGATATTAGTTCTTTTTTTTTCTTTCTTTCTTTGTTTTTCTCTTTTGAGCTACTCCAAGTACTTATTGAGGCATAGTGGTGAGTGGTGGATTGATGGAAGAATCCAGCTCTAGGCAGGAGTGGAAGGAGATATCTGGGTTGTTTTGGTATAGCACTGAAGAAACAAAATACTTTTTGCAGATCATTCTGTATGGATGATGATTACAATAAAAATATTTTTAATGGCTCCTTCAGAGCTGGGAGCATTCTGTAACAACTCTTGGGGAATTTTAAATATGTCAATCAGTCTTATTTTATTATTGTCATAGTAGATGTCTTTTAAGTAGCAGCAGACCTGCCAAAGTACACACTTTTTTAAAAAAACACTGGGAGATCTGGGAAAGGGGAGATGAATCCATTCCTTCTTTCAATTTCTGTTTGTAGCTATGAATACATGGCATCTTACAGAAGAAGCGTTGTAAACAGGATTGTTTATATTGTTGCAAGGGATCTGGTTCAGCAGTGAGTGTACCTATCAGCTGATCCTGGAGCTCGGATCAGTGTGTTTTGCAACTGATTGCAATGACACCGTGAGCGTGCTTCCCGTCCTCCTGAGCTTTGGAGAGCAAAAAACATAAGGAAACCAAATCAAGTTTCAAGGTGTCCCAACTCGGGGTTGTAAAGTCTCTCTTGTTAGTCTGAAGCCCACACTTTCTTTTTAAGAGCTAGATATATCAGAATCAAAAGCACCCAGGGCAACACTCAGGTTTCTGGGTCACATTGGAGTTCTCTTATTGATTTCAAAGGGAATACTGCCTACAAAGGGTAATTCAGAATACACAGTAGGCCAAATAAAATGCATTTAACTTAAAATATAAGTCATGACCTGCGGCTTTAACAATCTCCCATAATAACAGAATACAGCTTGCTCCCAGTTTGTCCCCATCACCCTGTTAAGATGAGCATCAGAATTTTGCCTGATTCTGTGTCCTCTGACCACTTGACATCACGGAGGTGTATCAAGCAATAAAGACTTGATACACCTCCGTGTAGAGGTGTAGACCACCCTGGTACAGTAGAGCTGTAATAGTGTTGAACAAGCAGGGAGCATGGAGTTTCAAAATGCTGTTAAGTCTGTAAAAACTAGGAAATCAATGCTGCCCATAAAAGAAATATTCAGAATGATCCTGGTTTTAGGAAAATCGCTTAAAGCTTGTTGGCAAGATTTCTTCCTCCTTTCTCTTTTCCTAGATTGTAAGCAGCTAGATGAGTTACATCTCCTTCCACTGGGGGTGGTTTTGTGAAGTTTGATGTCTCAGATCAAAGAAAACTGGAGGTGTAGAATTAACTAATATTTTAAAAATAAATGTCAGTAGAACTTTTTAATCATTGTAAGAAGTTGTTTTGCTTAGCGTTTCATAAAAAGTCCTAGATTAGTCCCTTTCTCTGTTGCAGTCCTACCACCCCTAATTATCCCAACGTTCAGTCTTGTCATTAAGCTTCTACTTAGGTAATTGGACAACTGAAGGGAGCAGTTTGACAACATTTAAAAATACTTCAGTCATCCTTTCTCTGCAGTGAAAAAAGAAATTTTGTTTTGTTAAATAACAAAAAAGTCTGAAAATTCACTTTACACTGGGGAGACATAGATATGAAAAATTATTCCTGCAAACGGCACATGCACTTATAGAGGAGGATGAAAATAAATCTGAGGATGTGTCAGAACCCCTTTGAAAAAGTCAGGTGAATAAAATGGTTCAGGTGGATCCTGAGGGGCCAAGACGCCCAAGAGACGGCCCTGCAGCAGAAGGCTGAGCATGCATGGGACCGATTGTGAGTGCAGATTCTTGAATGTGGAAGAAGATGAGAGAAATTGTAATTATCTTCACGGAGGCACAAGAGTTTACAAAGCCTACAAAAGAAAAATGGAAAGCATGAGAAGTTGCCAGAACAGCTGCAAAGCGGGATTGCTCAAAGACGCAACTGAAAAAGATACCTGTACAATAATTAATTAAGCTTCAAAATGTCCCTCTGAGGAAGGTAAGTATTATTAAACAAGAATATACAGAATTAATTAAGGTTTTCAGGGAACAAAAAGGGCAGGAAGAAAAAAAAAAAAGAACAAATTAATGGTAGCCAAAGGGGTAAGGAGAATAAAACTCCTACAGACAGAATCAAGGAAGAAACATATTGTAGGAAGAAAGCATGCCCATTAATAAAAGAGCCATTATTGGAACTGATTGCCAATGCTTCCTTCATTATTGGAGCTGATTGCCAATGCCTCCCTAAGGGAGGGCAAAGATGCCAGACTCTTTGCAGGGAGGAGGAGGAGGGAAGGGCATTATTCCCTTGCTCGAGTTATCATTTCCTGTATGCTGACATTCTGTCAGGCAATCACCACATTTTCAGCCATCCTTCAGAAAGGGTTTTAAGAAAGGCTGTAGACATGTGGGCTCAGAACCCCTCCAAGGGATCCCTGGGACACTGCCCTTTATCATCAAGACCCATCCCTTTTACACAGATGTTAAGTACTTTCCCGGGGCTTTCACTGGCGCTGCCAAGCTAATACCACACCTATCACTGCCAAAAAATATGAGAAATGACAGACCTAAATCAATTTCAACTCCAAATGTAGGGTATTTCACCAGGGTATGGCCGTCTCTAGTACAAACACCTCCATTAAAAATAAAAACAATTTTTAAAAATGCAGTTTTCTTGGTAAGAAGTAGGGAGTTGTGTATACGTCTAATATATCAGTCAGCATCAGGTATTATCTTTACAAAAAAACTTTTGGTACGATGCTACTAGACAGGTTTTATGAGCTTAATAAAACACAAGCACAGATTTAAACCAGGCAGTTACTTGTGAAGCAATTGCAATAGCTCACTGATTTTATTTGTCTTTTATAGATAGCTGCATGGTGTGTATACAGGTATACAGTGGACATAAATGAAAATCATGCTTGCAGATCAGACATAATCAATGCTAAAGTATACATAAAATTTAGTATCTAAAATAAATAAAGTGTTTATATTTTGAATATTTTGGGAATTAATAATTTCTAGTAATGGCATTAATAGCAATAATAATTGTACTATAGGATTCAGGAGTATACAAAATGCATGAGCAATTCTAGTATACAGAAAATTGCCCATAGAAACAAGTCCCAATACTTAGAAATTTGGAATATTAATAGTCAAGAAAAAAATAGAATAATTTTTTCTTATTAGTTTTCTTCTTTGGAAAATTCCAAAGGCAAATATCTTCATCAATCCACAAGCATTTGTATCATAAATATCTTCACTACTGAAGAAGAAGAAAAACAGAGAATTTTAACATTCATACTACCATACTTGAATGTTTCCTACTACTTGTTGCTTCCGACAGTAATATAACACTGAAACGGCCCTGGTAACACTGAGGCTTCTTTCTCCTGATCTGTTTTATTCAAATCTATGTGTTGTTGATATACATGTTTTCTGCAGGAACGTTAACCACTGTCCTTAAGAGAAGGTGCGTGCAGATACACATACATGCATGCACACCTGCACGCGGCACGACTAACCAATGAACTGTCTGGAGAACTACAAATAACTGGGCAAGAATCACAAGAACCAGAAACTTCAAATCTGTAGCCCGATGAACAGCTGCCTTTTCCTAGTTTTGTTGCCTTGGGAAAAAAAGTATGCAGTATCTCCCTTTCCACAGAACAATAAAGTTCCCTGCAAAGAGCAACAAACAGAGGCACAGTGGTCTGAAGCAGCCCGGTCAGTCTGTAAGTACCAGAAAGCAGCGTTATAGTCCTTGGGAATAGGGCCCTCCCTAAAATCACGTGTTTATGGAGGCTAATATCCACACTCCACACAGTAATGCTCTTTGCGCCTCCTGAAACACAGTCCAAAAAACAGCTCAGTGCCTTGACTTTGCTGCAAAAATCAAATATTTGTTAATGTTGCAGGATGCTAGGGAATTCAAAGGCTTGGCTTCCTGTGCAGCACATCAGGAAAAGGCTTTATACTGCTACTGTATTAGAAGATTATAGCCTCAGAAGACATTCCCTTCCTGGAAGGGAAGAGCAACGGGTATAAGGATGGTTTACAACCTTCATACTCTAAAAAGACAGAGCTGGAACAACCTCAATCTGCCCTGGCTGCTCCTTGCCTCAGCTTTATTTTGGGGAATAGATCTCTCAAAGGACCTATCTAAATGCTGAGAGTTAATAGTAGGCATGGAAAAACAATTTTACCACTGCCAATGCTCATTACCCTTCCACCATGCCAACGTTGGATGGTACCGGAGCAGCCCAAAACAGTGGTGCAGGAGCTCAAGCCTCTCATTTACGCTCATATGATAATGTGCGTCCATCGGCTGTGCAGATGAAGTGGGCTATAGGTGTCGAGCTGAATCTGCACACCCAGCCGCAGGATGCTGAGTGTCCTCCTGCTTAGAAATCACAGTAAATCTGCTGAAGAGCTGGGCACTTATCCAGCGGTATATTTGGACTACAGATTAGCCTAGCCACGGATTTCAACAAAATATGGTCATGCTGAAGATGCAAAATGTGTTATGTCGATTAAGTAATATGAAAAATACCGATTAGAGGTCAACCACATAAGCTGCCAGTAATACGAACTCTGGCACTGGAACAATGAAGATGTTTTCCTATTTCACACAGTTTTTGAAAGAGATTTATCGTTGCTATTATTATTTCAGAGATATCTGTATTCCTTCTGCATTTGCTGTGGTATGTGTAGCACAAAGTCCTACATAAAAAGACACATTATGCAGTGTATTGCATCTGGCACAAAAGGGACAAAATATCTGTCTGTTTTTCAAGAGTTTCAATTTCATTTTTGTTGATTCAGATCTGACTTTATTTGATGTGGCCTTTACCGCAAACTTTGGCTAATCCATCTGTTACATTTTTTAACATGTTTGCCAGCTGTTAGTAAAACCTAACAAAACAGAATTGTTAACTCATCTCTCAAATAAACAGAAGCCGTGATTGCAAGGTCTCATTAAATGAGCTTTAAAGTAGGTATATAACTTAATCGGCTGTAGATAAAGTTCCTGAGACTTCAAGAGGAGCTGGACCTGGTTTCGTGTGACCATTTTGAACTTTTGTAAGAGAAATCGATAAAACACACCCTCTGGTTCTTCTTTTAGTTCTTATTCGTATCTCCATTTTTCCTTTCTGAACTTTTATGATTTACACAAGGTTTCTTAAAAAAAGAATAAGCAAAGCATATGGTGTTCAAGTCTTGAACGCACATTCACACAGTCATATGGAAATCAAACTATTTGTAAGAACACTTTTTAATTACAAAATGAAAAGGACTGTCCCTCCTTGCTGAATACACTGAACAACAGAAAAAAAAACTAAATTCCCCTTTTCCTGCTATTTTGAACCAAGTAGCATTCCAGAGTCAAAGCTGACCCTAAAGGATAGACTTGCTTATTATGAGCCAACTGGAAGTCATGCATCTTGTGTCTTGTGCTAACTGGTCATCTGGACGTGCTTTACAGTGACCACAGAGGGCAGGTATTCTCAGAGGCTAATTCTTCCTGTCCACCTCAGACACGTATCTTATGGTACAACAAATTCTGCTCTCAACTCCACTATCCTTTTCCCTTTACCCATAGACAAACTGGACTTAGTCATAGCTGCTCAACTTTGGGATTGCTGTGTCAGGTGGAACACACTTCAGGCTTCGTACAGGGCTTTTGCTGGTTTTGCTCATCTGCACAGAAGGACCTCGTCTGAGTGGAGATACTAGAAAGGAAGAGGCAGCATGAGCTGGAACTGCCTTGATGAACTAGGACAAGAAGCTTCTTTGTGTGCTGTATGTCAAACGACACGCGGTTTGATTTGTGATGCAGGACATCCCTCTGAGTCCTATGTTCATCAGTGATTACACAGAAGACAGTCACGTTCTTTGGGAATAGAATTTAGTAGCCCAGAGCAATCTGCTTCATGGGCATTTATATCTCTATCAGATGTCAATACTCTATCTGAATGTCTAATAGGAGTCCTAGAAACACTTTATCCTCCAGAGAATTAAAATCAGGGCAGACTCTAAAAGCAAAACACAGCAAGCATATACTTGAGTTGGATCAAACACATAAAACTTAAAAAAAGAACAAACATCTCATACCTAATCATTTGCTCTGTTAGTGCAACTCTTTTTTTTTATTATTATTATTTTGGCCTAAAAATTGCCCCAAAGTAGCAGGAATCTTATGAATGCATTTTGAAATTCAGAGATGTTTGACATACTTGTGCAAACAAATTGAAGCTTATTTTTTTTGCAAACAGTTTGCTGCAAATGCTCATTGAGGGAATTCATTATTCTCAAATCGTGTTTTGATGTTTGTAATCATTCACCTACTTACGCACTCAGATGCCACAATGATAATTAGAAAGATATTGTTGTTTCTTTTCCCCAATTGGATGACCTAACATGAACAGACAGGAGCAATGCCTCAGCGAATCACTGGGGCTGATCATTCTCCTAGGGAACATGTGGCAAAAGAGAAAGTAGAAAGAACAGAAAGAGAAACTTTGTGGGCTTTTATTTTATAGCTGCATTCTCAGAAGAAATTAAAGAAAATAATAACTGTAAAGTATTTCTATTTCAATTAGAATGGGAAAGCTGTATACATTATTTTCAGCTCCTCAATATTTTTTCATTCACAGTCTCATTATAACTATGGAAAGTATCAGTGTTTGGCAGTATAAATTTAACCTCCTAAAGGATTCAGCTATCTCTAGCACTTAATTTTAATACCTGAAATCTGTCTAGAGAACATAAATATCTGGTGCACGTTCTTCATCCTACCAGTGTTATTCCTTAATATCTTTACTAAAACATCACATTTTTAAACTCTCATGTTAGAAAAATTAATTTAAGTTTAATTTTTTTTGAAAAATTCTGACTGAAATTTTTGCTAAATGAAAAATTCTATTTTTCACTTCAGAATTTTAATTCAAAGTTTACATTAAAAGTAGTGTTAGTAATGGTTAAAAAAAACCTCTATTTCAAGTGATTAAAAACAAATTATCACTTTGAAAAATTATTCAAGATCTTCTTGTCCCAGTTTAGAATGAGATTTAAGAAAAGCCTGTGAAGAGCAAACAGCATTATTGATGGGATAGTTTACTGGAGTTGTTATAACTTGTACTGATAAATCTCTACAAACCTAGCTACATCTTAGCAGAATTCTAAAAGACAGACAATTATTCCTACGCATATGAAGTGCATGATGAGAAGGACATAGTGATAATGTATGCTTATGGTGCTTTTCATTTTTTGATCTGAGAGAGAGAAGAGGATGGTTGCTTATTTTAATAAATTAAATATGGTTTTCTTAATTAAAGCAAGTTTAGATGTTTATGCTTTCTGTTACCTAAAAATATTTCAAACCTCAAAGCAGATAGCATCCTTCACCACAGAAGAGCTGCTTGCACTTTTAAGGATTCTAGAAAGCTTCTTTTACTTTTATTTTCCATGTTATTTTATAAAATGCATAAATGCATTGATTATTGTTTATGCTGTTTATATGTACTATTGATGGGAGCCTTAAATTGCAAGTTGTAAATATCTTTCAAATGGTAATTTGCAGAGCAGAGAACCATACACAGGAGAAACAAACAGCCAGCAAGATTTACTCCTCAAAGAATAAAGTTCCTTGTACAAGAAACCAGTGTGGTGTAATTATGATCTTTATTTCAGGAAAGCAACTTTGTAAGATATTCCTGGTTTACTGAGGTCTCATTCTGAAAGGATGTTCTGTTTGGAAGTAGAGAGGCAAGCATGGATGTATTATCAGAGCCATAAACTGTCATAAAGTCAGCTTTCTTCCTTTCCTGCCTCAGAAAAACCTCAGCTTTAGCATCTACAAAATTATTATTGAAAATATTTTCTTCCATTCGTACACTAATGCCTTCAAACTTCAAGGAAAAAAAACAAAGATGGGAAAATATTTTACAGAAGACTTTGGTTACTTTGGTCTAGCTAATTTTTCCACAAAAGAATGCAAACTGTGGCTGTATCTTAAAAGAGTGAAATGAGCAGCCTCTGCTTGAAATTTCTAGTTGCAAATGTTGTATACTTTTGCACAAATCTACACATGATGTTTTTGCCTAATATCTTTTTACTTTCAGTAGTGATATACCAAAAATATGGTTCAACAAACCCCTGTATGGTGCTGCAGTTGCTTCTAACTCAAGTCTTTTAGGGAAATAATATTTATAATAATGTAGAAATATTTATGCAACAATTCTTAAGTTTATCAAGTTTTAGAGATATAAAAACCATTTCTGGAAAAACTGCTAAAAAGGAAAAAATTCTTAATGATTCTTCAGTTCTTACAGTGATTCTTTGATCTTAATTAAGTTGAAAAGAGCATTTTGAAATATAGCTGACTCATATAAAATATATCTGTTTAGACTTTTTTAAACCAGAATTCCAATTCTTACTAAACTCTGAAACTAAAATGACGTAACAGGAAGCAGTCTGGTTAAAACAGCTAATAGAAAGACGCAAAACTAACTTCAAAAATATTTCTGAGGTTTTCCATCTACATGAAGAAGGTGGTGAGAGTACACTATGTATGCACTAGACATTCTGCATATTCAGAATATTTGGGACAAGCCCAGGAAAGTGGTGAGCCAGAAAAAGTAAGGCAAAGAAAGTATTCCTATCAAATCCAGACAGTCCTGAGGGAACTATGTATTCCTCTTTCTACGAAATCATAAAGATCAACTATAGTAAACTCTCTTAATTGAGCAAGAAATGCTTATTGATCTTTTTCTCAACTCTGTGGATTCCACACTGCTCCATCTATTTATTTTTCATTTCTCAGCAACCACTGGACAACTTAGAAGCAGAGAGTCGAACAGGAAGAGAATCAACTGACCATTACAGCAATATGTCTGAACCATGCTGAGGGTACTGAAAAGCTTTCATGATGATGAATAAGAAGTCGTGAACTTTGATAAGAAATTTGATGTATTTTTTTCCATGACAGCTTTTAATGGGCCATGGTGATATTTAATTTAAATTTCTTACAGTATTTTCACAATACCTGATTGGTTATATCATATATTCATTAGAAGACTGTATAGGCTACATGCCAGTAACAGGGATACTGTGCGAGTTCTTTTTTTTTTAGTTTTTCAAATCCATGCCAATGTCCACCTCAAGATAAATGAATATATATATATAATCTGTGTGACTCATTTAAATACTTTATTTCTCTTATAAATATTAAAGTGTATGTGTTGCTGTCTGCTGTTCTAGGAGTATTTGCATAGAAAACCACATACACTTGATTCTTTTATAAGAGAGATAAACAGCAACACAATAACATGCAAGAAATCCACATCTTGTGTAATGTTACCACAATGTTCCTCTTCTAGCTAATCAAGTTAATAGAAGTTCTGAAGAGGAGTAGAAATTCATCTGCTTTTCATCTCCTCATATTTATTGTTTTCTATTGACTGTCTCTAGCCCAGTTTTAGTGTTTTCAAATTTCTTTATAAACACTATGCTGTGCTTGCAAAACTGAACCCCAGGATCCTTTTCTTGGAGCAAGCACCTACCATTATTTTTTGAATGCAGAGGGAAGATATCAATTTCTTTTAATCTATTCTACACTAAACTAGAAGCTCTGGTCCTTGCCCAAGAAGTGGGAGAATCAGCTTTATTTGCCTTCCCAGCTAAGTGGATTCCTGCACAAATGTCTTCATTCCTAATAAATAAACAATAAACAAAAAATTCTTGGATCAGACATGTGACT
This sequence comes from Crypturellus tataupa, assembly GCA_034781795.1. NCBI lineage: Eukaryota > Metazoa > Chordata > Aves > Tinamiformes > Tinamidae > Crypturellus > Crypturellus tataupa. The sequence goes on from JAWLRI010000144.1 coordinate 2,559,405, forward strand.
CCTGAAGTCCACCGCTTACTTCTAGGTTAGAGATAGACCATTGCACAGACCAGAAAGTACCAAGAAGTTGTGTCAAATCTTTGGTGCAGGAAGAAGAGAAAGCAAGAAGAAAGTCTTGAACCATCCACAGGCACTTGGTTAATAAGAGTCCCACCTTCTCAAAAACTGCCTGGGCTTTTAAAGCATTGTCTGCCCTCAGAGTCAAAATCACATTGAATTCATGTCTAAAAGCCTTTAGTTCTTCTGAGACTTGAGTCTGATGATGACTATCTCTCCAGGAAATACTGGTGAGCACTCAATACAGGTATCCCAGCATATCACATAACACCACATGGAGGTGAAAGGTAGTCAGGACTAGTGAGCTGAGGAGAAATATCTCTGTTCACATGAAAGTCATTCAAGCAAATAGCTGTTGCTGTTCTATTATTCACAAGCATTGAGTTAAGATAGTCTCTGGTGTCTGGCCAATGGAGTGAAAATAACTGTAGTCTTAAGTATGCTGTCTCATACACAAAATACATAGATATACCAAGTGAATTCATTTGCATGTGCTGGGCTCCACTTCTAGTTGCTGCTATCACCATTTCATGACATTCATTTGTCACAAATAATTTAGTAGATGTGTGCATGTTGCCTTAGCCCTAACTGTAAAGGACACATTAAGATCTCTATAATAGCCTATGTGCCACAGTTTTTGGGAACAAATCCATCCTTATGCCATATTATATTAAACAGTGCTCCATTAATAACATCATATAATTGGTCATACTAGCTCACTTAATAAATTACTATAGTAGCTACAGCAAAAATGCAGATAGAAAGGAGTCTTACCTGACTTAAAGACACATTCTGATTGCAGACAAAATGGAAGAGTACTAACTTCGACACCAGAAGCATAGATTTGTTTTTATAAACTGTCAAATGTGGGAACGGTAAGCACAGATGAACTGTTTCCTTAAAATATCGCCCTAATTTGCCAGGAGAAAAAGAAAGTCTGAGAAAAGGAACAACACACCACTGTATAATACTTTATCTGTCCAGTAAAACTTTTAAAACATTTCAGAAATGGTCATATTCCACAACAGGACAGAATACAAAAGCATTTGAAAATTTGTACCGGAATAAATGATGAAATAAAACAGAAAATTGTCATTAAAGTAAAGGATGAAAGATGCTGGTTCAGAGATATTTGCTTCTTGTATACAGAAGATAAAGTCCTTCAACAGTTCTTGTAAGAGAATACCTCCCTAGAGCTCCTCAAGCTGAGAAACTTTTCCTGACAAAAGTTCAGCTGAAATAGCTATATGCCTATTCAAAAAAATTGGCTGTGCTGCTCAGCAGTTTCTGAACAAAAATGGCCTTATTTAAAATTCAGAGTCGGTCCAGATGATTGTACTGAGCTTGAATTCGTGAGCACTGTAGAAAAGTGCCAGCTGCTGCTGAGATGCAAAAGCATGTAAGGGGTTCGCTGGTTTGTCTTGATAAATAAGAGAGCATTAACAGAGAAGAACACTCTGAGTTATATGCCACTGCCATTTCTTTTTCAGGAAAGTCCCACAAAGAGCCATATGATAGGGAAAAAGGTAGTAGAACAAGGAAAATTACAATTACTAGTTCGGAGTGGTGGTGCATTTTCACTAGTATTTTTTAATCTCCTTCCATCACTTAGCTTGCAGGGCAGTAATGAAGAGAATTAACCCTTCAATTCTGTAGAAGCACCAGAATTAGACTAGAAGGAGTCTGAGATGCCAAATACTATTATATTATTATTATGTACTATTATATCATAATATCCTCCTTAGGATAATAGCTATGTTCCTATAAAATCATTATTTTCTGAAAGATATGTGCTGAAAAGATATTTTGAAAGATAGAGTGAAGAAAATGGACACACAGCTGGCAACCAGAGGTTCATAGAATCCCTATATTTTCACAAGTGTTCTTCCTTTAATATCTGTTCTAAGAAAAGGTATTTTTTATTCCCATCTTCACTTCTACATGTCCAATAATTATTGACAATATAATGAACATCACCTATTATTGGCTGAAGTGTGATACTGCAAAACTCAGCTGAGTTTCCCCAAGGACTTTAACTTGCCATTCTAGTAGCACTAGCAAATTGTGGGATATTTTTGTGATTGTCATTGTGTCCTTGTGGGGCCAAATTTCAGGCCAAAAAAACTCATTTATAACAAGTAGACTAAAGTTACACTAGAATTCTGTCTTCCAAAAATGAAATTCCACAGTATTGAACAATTGCAATAGATTTTAGCCCGAAAGTAACATTTGCATAAATTGACTAGTGATCAAAATCTAATTAGTCTGTTTAGTGAGCCTAACATGTTCTGTTGTATTTGATGGGTCAAGAAATTATACGTCAAAAACTATACACTCCTGTAGTAGCCTTATGAACACACTATTACTGTAGTTTGGGTAACCACTCTCACTAGACTTTGCTTAATAGACCTTATATTTTATGTTTTCAATGAACAACTCATACAGGGTTGAGCCAAGGGCTTAATCACTCTTAATACAATAAAGCAGCACTTTAAAATATTATTAACCTCATCCGTCTAGATTTGGGACTAATAGACCATTGTGGGTGTATTGTCTTTATCCCTGCCAGTTATGTACATATTTATTAATCCACTCTTCCAGAGGAAAAATTTCTAAAGGAAAACCAACGGTAACCTTCAAGTGAGCGGGCACAGGTTAGAAGGGCACTAATTAAATGTCAGACTTGACAGATTAAAATTATGAAATTTAAAATCACCGCGGAGCTCTTTGTCATTGTCAAATTAGGAGTCAGTGTGATGAGGAGCACGGAAGTGAATGGTTTAATGGATTGAATGGGAATGTGGCTTAGCAGCAGGCTTTTCTTGAATTCAGATCAGCCTGTAGTTCAGATCAAAGGCTGCTAGTTCAATTTCACATTCAAAAAGAGTTCTAGCTTACCTGCATCAGTAATAGCTGTGTGTATATGCACGTAGATTTAAAAAAAAAAAAAAGACAAATATGTTTCAGGAAAAATAATTTTTGCACTGGTGATTTAGGAATTTAGATTAGAGTAGTAACATCATTTTTTCTATTATTTGTCTATGTGGTATTTAATGAGATTTTAAAGTCAAAGTGTTCAAATACTGCTCACTATTTGTTTTTGAAAGCAACTTTTCTATTTAGCAAAGTGGAGGATAGGAAATACCTAGTGCTGAATAGGTTATGTTAAATCAAGAGAGATTAAATTCACCTGACTGAGCCACATTCTGACAATACCTGTTCTGATTTACATTTGAAGAATGCTACTGACTTCAACAAAGTTTACACCAACAGACACAAAAGGCATTCAATAAAATGGAAAAATTTGATATTTGGAATCAAAACACTGTTAAACATTTATGTTTGCATTATAAGTAAATGGACTTAATTGACTGGTATTTCCATATATACACATATGTACATGCCTATATACACTTATATTTATATATGCACGCATGCAATGCAATTTATTTCAAACATCAGATGTGGAAAATCTGAAGACATAGTCCTTGTAAAGTAAGTCCAACATATATAACATTAAAATCTTTTTCTTCCTTAATATTGAATCACGTTACTTGTATGTTGGCAGAATTTCTGAACTTTCCCTGAAAAAATTAGAAAATCATTATGCTGCATTCTGAAAAAAAAAGATTTCTCTATTCATTTTGAACAGCACAAGAGATACTATACAACACTGACTGAAATCAATAGGATTGGGTTTTAAACATGATTTCTAGTTATTTAAGTCAGTGGGAAGTCTTTTAAATCATGGGAAATCTTTCTATTGAATTTAAAAGGTTTTGGATCAAAGCTGAATTCTTTAATCAATATATCAAAATTTGCATTACATAAAGCATAAATAAAAATGTCAATCCATAAACAGTATTTATAATATTTGAAGTTGTCTTGAGAATGATGATATAAGTAATATGCTATGAAGAAACTAAACCAGGTAACTCCTGTTCCAGGCTCTGGTTTCACTAAGACACTGCTTAAGACATTTGACAGAAGGGGCATCTTCAATGCAAACACCAACTTGCAGCGAGCTGTCTTTAGTATACTGTAAACCTAGTAATCAAAGCATCCACTTTCTGTCTCAATGGAACACTGAACAGAAAGACAAGACAAAATAAGTCAACAATAGCATTTCTGGGGGACCCTGCTCAGTATCTTCCTATAAGACTACTCAAACGTAATCCCAGAAGGTCTCAGAAAAATGATTAATATTCCATAATCACTGATGCCCTAGGTAAGTTTAGATATGTGCTTAGGATGCAAACACAGCAGATCCTCAACCATGCCAAGAAGGAAATTTCCACCATAGTTCTTGAACTTTATACAGGTTTGCACCACATTTGACCTGTCCTTACCAAAGTCAAAGAAGAGAAGAGAGGGACCTCATCACTACCTCTCAATAATCTTAATCATATGAGGACTGTAGGGAAGCTGCACACAACAGCAGCATTGAGCTCTACAGCAGAGTGGCATCGGCTCTCATAGTTCTGTCACTGGCAGAATGAGTTATCCGACTGGACTTCACCAACTGCAGATGCAGATGAAGAAGCTATTGTAAGAAAAAAAAAAAAAAAAAAACCCTCTAATACTTCAGCACATATCAAAGGGTTAAAACTATTGGAGGAAAAAATGACTATTCCCTGTTCCAAACCGTCCCATCTCTTACAGAAGAGACAGGAACCAAAAATGCTGATTTCTAACTATAGTACAATAGTACAATCAGAAATTTTCAGAAATAGGGAGAAATTACCGATCAGGTAAAATGGTTTAGATTAAACTGAATCAGGCAGTTTGGGAAAATTACCATTAAGTTCTGTATATGCTATAGTAGAGACCACAATATTTCTATGGTTTAATACTAAATAAAAACATAAACTGAACTAGATTAAAAATAAAATAAAATAAAATGATATAAAATAAAATAAAATAAAATAAAATAAAATAAAATAAAATAAAATAAAATCCCAGTAGAACTTCTGAGTAAACTTTGCTGTATGACTTCTACAATTGATCCTTAAAATACTCTTTGTCACAAGTCTGTAAATGAAAGAGTTTCGTGAGGCAGATGCCACTAAGCATAGATACCCAGGAGGAATGTTTTCAAGCAAGAGATAGACACTTGTTAAAAAAAGATACCCATGAGATTTATCTCATGAACAAGAAACTCCTTGGAGATTTTATTTAATGTTCTGGTTTTTTTAACTATCTATCTGAGCTAACCTATCTGAATACTTTTTGCTAGGAGCATCAAAGGATATTTAATCAGTTCTACCAAACATTAGTCAGCAGGGTCACTTTTTGGCTTGGGAACAAATATGGCCTCAATGGAAAGAACAAAGAAGAAAGCATAAAACTGTCAAAAGTTATGCCGTGGTCATAATTACTATGATTAAAATAACAAATATTTATTTTTCTGAATAAGCAAATAGTTACTGTCAGTATTGGTCATTAATTACCTAATAATCACTAAATATCTACACTAAACTTCAATACGGATTTTTTCTCTTGTAATAAAAGATTTCAAGTTTTTCAAGCAAAGGAGATGCTTCTACATTTAAGTACTTTTATATCCACATGCAGTCAATAAAAAATAAGAGTCATTCTAAAGAGGTTATGATGCCAAATAAGTGACATTTATTAAAGAACTCTTCCTCATTTTTCTCTTTTATGAACACTTTCTAAATTATTTAAAAAATGCTGTTGATTCCTCTTGAGTTCAAAACTTTCATTTGCCAGAGTCATGCATTATTTATCCATTCTGAAATACCACAGTGACATACATTTCCACTACATTATTTTATCAAGGGGTACAAGCCTCTTAGAAAACAAAACCTTTTGTCCTGCTACATGTTGGTGTTATTTTAAAGAACTTTTCTGAAGGGGGCTGATGAGACCCCCTATAAGAAAATCTCGCTCTTTGATTAAAGAGGATGAAGTTGGGCTTGGCAAGAGCAGGAGACCGCTGCATGGTGATGTTCCTATGGAGCAGTCCGGGGTGCTGTCTCTCTGGAGTCCAGCCAGGAGGGCTCAGCCACTTAGCCCGTTACTGAAGCCGGCAGCTAAAGAGGTGAGAGTTTAATTGGGGGCTGTGTAGGCCTCCATTAAGCTACTGTTCTAAGCCTTGAAGGTCCAGTCAGATACATAAGGGCAAGGACATTTCTGCTAGGTACTATATTGTGCTCCTTATTTTCTCAGTTCTGCACAACACTGAACTCCTATCACTTCTTCCTTTCCCTTTTATGGTCAAAAGGGATTTTCCCTTTTCCTACTTATGTCCCACATTCACACATTAGAATCCCCTTCCTCCATTCTGGTACTTCCTGCTTAGAGATTAATGTTTTTTTTTTTTTTCAGATTTTCTTGGTCTCTTGAGAACTTATCTCTTTATACACAGATCACCTGTGGCTGTTTCTGACATTGCTGAACCAAGGAATCAGCACAGAAGACCTGTGAAATGACTTCAAGTAGCTGGCCGGGAGGCTATTAAGATAACTAAACTCCTGCAGATGTTTAGGAAGAGAGAGGCCATGAGAGTGACATCTTAAGTGCAAAACTAAATGAAAAAAAAAAAGAAAGAAAAGCTAAATACAAAGGGTTGTCTCTTACAAAATCATATAGGCTCATCCTCTTTGACTGCCAAACAAGTTGCTTATGATAGATTGTGAAGTTATACAGAAAGATATAAATTGATGAACATCAGGACTCCTGTGTGGATCCTGTCTTATCTAACAAGGCCTGAGCATTTCTATCACTGGACACACTAGAAAGTTCTCTACTGTGTGTGGCTATTTTAATTAAATCTATAAGAAATTAACACCTTTAAGATTTATTTCCTTCTGTCAGATATGGATGAAACTGATTGAGGAGTTCCAGAGTTATTAAGAAAACACACACAGAGGAGAGACACAAACACAGTAATTGCATACAATTACTTCTGTATGTAGGTAGTTAAACATCATAATCATGGCCTAGAAGGCTTTCTGTCCCAGTGGATAGATGATAACATTCAAGGAGTATGTTTGTCATGCAAAATTATCCTTTTCAGACATACTCATATGCAGTACAGATCCAGCTGGGGTCCACTGCTCCACTAGCGATTCAGGTATCACATTGCAGGGCACTAAGCCTGTTTGGCAATGCAGCAAGCGCCAGTTACATCTGGCAGCTGTCACTGAATTCAACCTGCATAAGGAATAACAGTTGACCTGACTTTGGAAATTGCTGATAAGAGGTAGAGCCTTTTGCCTCTAGGTGACCTGCACATATAGGTCTACAATTTAGCTTCTTGCTGGCTCACAAAAGGGGGGACAACCTGTAGCTCTTGAGCAACATGCAACTCAAGAACAATTCAAGTGCAATTCTGCGTATGAGGTTATATTATACAGCCAGAAACTGGGCTGTACTGGCATGAGGCTGCTACATATGTTGACTAGCTGTGAAAATAAGGGAGCCGGCTAGAGCTCTGTGGCAAATAAACCTTGTCCTGAAATGGAGCAGTGGGGACCCAAAGGGAGACACTTTCCTTTTCCTCTGCCTGAGGGCTGATCAGGGAAACCTTCTCCTCAGCGGGTAACTGGTAATTACAGAATCACAGAATGGTTAGGGTTGGAAGGGACCTCTAGTCCAATCCCCCTACTCCAGCAGGGACACGTAGAACATGTGGCACAGGGTGGCATCCAGGCGGGTTTGGAAGATCTCCAGAAAAGGAGATCTTCAAAATAACTCTTGTATTTCTCAGAGTTTTGGGATGAAAACTGTGGGATGACATAGGTGTCACACTCACATGGAGCAATAGTCCTGTGGCATTAATTGCAGGAATGAGAGTTATCAAATTAATTCAAAACTCCTCTTCCACACTGAGCTGTGCTAGTGATACATGCAGTCATCTTAGTTGCTCATCTCTGCCCATCCAGTAGATAATTATCACTTCCAGCAACTTCTGTGATCTCCCTTATTCACTCTGGATCATAAGGTCTAAATGCTATCACTGGCTGTGTAGGCAGGACCAACCTGCATCAGGCTGGGGGAAGTTTACTTGAACTGCTCCTTGGCAGCAGTCAAGAGTAATTCCTCAGAAAAGCAGTTACAAGGAGTAGCATCCAGCACTGCTAGATCCAAAGATGCTTCCCTAATAGTAACATAGGGCCAAAAGGAAACACCTGGGTCACTGAGACTGGTCTCCAGAGATCTGTGGCAGTGCATCATATATATCCTATTGCATAAATCTGCTGCACTCCCTCTACTCCCAGCCAAAGTCTTTTCTTGAATTTGAATGCTTTGTGATAATGTGTGTAAGTGCTGAACAAATAGATACTAAAATTGTTCATTTAAGAGTGTGCATTAAATGGCGATGAGGAAGAGGTCAGGAAAAATTATATATTGTGATTTTTAACTGCTGTTCAAATGGTTTGACAAACAGAAAGGATCAAATCTGAAATCATCCCTAAATTAAAAGGTTGTTCTACTGTTGTATAAAAATTTAGGAGCAGATTGCTGTCAACAGTAGAAGCTCAAAAAAAAAAGAGATAAAAAAAATCAGTTTGTAAATTTGTAACCACATATCCTTAAAGAGCAATATATCATTACAGCAAAAAAAGGCATTGCTCATTGAAATGGGCAAAATAATTAGACATTGATTCCAATACTCTAACTGCTAATACATTTTAATCTATATAACTAGACTTCTGGTTAGAAAGCATAGTACTTTTCCCTTTGTTAGAAGACAACTTGGCATTACTAGATTCCATTTAGACTACACTAGATTTCACAACCAAGGTGGTCTAATCCTCACTATGGTCAGTGAAAAACTGGTGGAATTTCTTACTTTAACAAAAGAAATGAGGTTTATATATACAGGATACCATTTTCCAAGCTGATACTGAGTAACTTGGGAGCTTAAAGCTCATTGAAAAACAACTGTAATCTAAGTGTCTGTCACTTTTATTGAGGAAGTCTAAGAGGAGGGTAGGTATGAATACCTTACCAATAGTAACATAAGAAATCTAAATATTTTAAATAATGGATTTCTATTGCGAATGAGATTCAATACCAGAGGGAGGAAAAGTGCCAAAAAAAAAAAAAAAAAAAAACCCTCAATAGTTCAAGAAATGTTTGTGCAGTCCATCATCTGAGTCTCATGTTAAACACTGAACATGGGAACCCAGTTTTCCACCTACCAGTCCATAAAATACGGATTGATAGGTTCCTGCAAAATAAATTGCTTTTTCAATTCCGATCTTAGCAAAAGTATCTATTCCGTTTCCTTTAGCATGGTTAGAGCAAATGAGGAACTTTGATCCATCAGAAAAGCAGAAGTCTGAAAGCAGGGCGATGAAGGAGAAAGAAGTAACCAGACTTATCAGCAGATTTGTCTGTAGCCTGGTGAATCACATTGGCTAAGTGGTGTGCAGAATTTTATATTGCTTTTATCCACCTATCCGTCTGTTCTGTATATAAATAAGTCATGTAGTGCCTTTAAATAGATCTTTGTAGTCTATTACATTTCAGAGGCTCTAAAAATCAATCAGAAAAGATAAGCATGAAAATAACATTATGCTTACTTGTGTGCTCTCCTAACAATATTATGAAACACTACAAAAATACACAAATCAGCATGCAAGGATTTGTTACAAGGTTTTTGAAACTGAAAGAGTATTTGGCCAGAACATGTTTTTATACTGAGTCAAATACCTGTAATTAATTTCCGGAAGGTTTTCTTTTTTTTTTTTTTTTTTCTTCTATTTTTGTCTAACTGTAGTATTTCTTGGAGATAGAAATTTTGTGGTGTCATTAATAAAATATATAAACGCACACATGATATAGTATTCATCTCATCTTAGATCCATCAATTTAGACATCTGAAATTTAGGTGAGTACTGTAAACTAGCCATCCAGGTTCCAACTACAGTTAATGGAAAAAGCTGATCTTCCAAAGATGGTCTATGCCATCTATTTCAGAAATAATGGCTTGTTCCTGCCTCCAGATGCTCCCTTCTGATTTCACTTCCAAATACAGCTATGCATGTGGGTAAGGAGAACATTTTCCATGAAAAATCAATGCTAGGTTCATATAAGAAGCTTCCTCTAGAAAAGAAGCAACAGGTGCATGAGAAGAGAGCAGCAGAGCGAACCTGCCGGATGTGCTAGGCAAGGGAGCTGGCTAGTCACAGCCATCAGAGCAAGGTGGGCAGGCATGGGAACAGCCCCGTGTTTCGGGGGCTCCTGGGGGCTCCTGCGCTAATTGGGAAGTTTGCCTGAATGAGGGGCTGGTCTGTAAAGACAGCAGCCGTGTAGCTGCTGTGTGTGTCTGTAGGTCTCTGTATATTAGCTCCTAATACAGAAAGTGGAGCTCTTGGCTTAGATTCAGTTGCCTTACCACATGTGATTCGTGTCGGATGAACTGTGCTGGGATATCTGGGGTATAGATAAAATGACTTAAAAGCAGGAATATGAGATACTTATACTGATCCTTCTGGACCAGCAGGACCAAGCAGGTGAGGTAACCTGGGGCATCTTAGCTGGCACTGGATGCCTATCGGTGGGCAGATGAACAAGCACAAGAGCTTCATTGATTAAAACACCAGTTTAGGAACCCCATCAACATGTGAGGACATACCTTCTTCTGTGGATGGAGTCTCATGCTTAAGGACTTAGTCCTTAAGCATGCCTAGTCCTCTGCCAGTCCTATGGAGATATCTCCTGTAACATAAAACTCCTCAAATGGCCCTGTAAATGTATATGCCGACAACCAGAGTTTCTGGGTCTGGTGGCAGAGATCTCCTCAGTGTATTTGCAAGGTGTGAGGCACGTCTGTGGAACTGAAGAGGTTATAAACAGCATTGAACACACTGGCATAGTTCTTATATTAGATATACTTGCACTGCCAACCTTTGCAGAATGTAATTACATCATTTCCATCTGCTTTTCCGCAGAGTAAGGGGACTACTACTGCGCGATGAAGGGCAGCCTTACATCTTTAATCGTTCTGGGATGCCGGTGCTAAGTGACCTGTCTTCTAATCAAGGATGCAATGATATTGCATTTCACACATAAAACCTGAGGGTACAAATTCATACAACTGGTTTTAATTTGAAATATGAGCATTAGCAGCTGTACAATTTGTGACAGACTCATCATCTTTATGATGTGTCTGTTGGTATGGCCAATATTTTATCTCTTCATCACCTGCACTTAAATCTTCCTTGCCTTTGGATGCTGTGCATGTGCAACATGTAATAAAGAAACTGAATTACCTCTCACCCCCGGAGAAGGTGATCTCTCCAAATCAGCACCGTGGCTATTGGCAGGCAGCACACATCATTTGCATTGTGGCTGCCTGCACCCTGCTTGACCTGCGTATGAATACTGCAGTTTGCCTAATCCCTACTGCTTGCCCAAACAACCCAGATATGAAAAAGGTACGGTAATTGCTGCCACTACCTGTCACAGGCATTGCATCATCCAGGAGCATTCATGAGAGCTCGTACAAAATAGCCATAATGCACAACTGGCAAGAAAATTAAGAGTTAATAAATTCAGACCCATTATTTTTCCCTAACTGAATGTATAGGAAATAAAGGAGAGATTTTGTTTTGTCAATAAATTAGCTCCCACCCTCCTTTTGTTTATTATTACAGTCATGGTTCAAAGCCCTCTGCAAAAACAAGGTCCCACTTTATTATAGGACAGTCAGGTTCAGCGCACAGCTTGCAATAAAGAAATTAGCAAACCAGAAGCTGCAATTCTGTAGAAACACTCAAAAACGAAGAGGATTTAAAGTGACAAGATCCAATTAAATTTAATTACCCAAGCTGTATTTTCATTTTAACTGACACTTTTTATTAAGGAGCCACATGCACTAAAGCTAGAAACCTGGGCCAAATTGCATCCCAGTAATACAGTTATCTTATGCAAAATTCTGAGTATCTAATTTTCTAAAATGAAATTAGAGACATGGGGTTTGTAAAAGGTTCTCTTTGTCTCATACTATAAGATACTCTTTGCAACATACCTACAGTACTGTATATCTATGTTACAGTAGTACCTGATGTATCTGATAAAACTTATTATTGGCAAAGGATCTCTGCCCACATTTATTATTTTTTAATATAAATGCATTTGGAATAGGACAGAGAAATTCAACAACTGCAAATCTAAAACTCTTGAAGTCTAAAACATGAAGTCTTTGTGACTTTGACATGAGGAATTTATTTATTTTTGTATTTGCATTTTTTAATTTTATTCTTCAACAACAACAAAATTGGACCAAAGAACTATTTTCACTCATCCTTATTCCTCCTCATGGCAGCAAAGGAAAGTTGCAGAAAGCAGCCCACTATGAGACCTTTACTTGGCAGTTCTTACTACACCTCTGCTTTTGAACAATATATAATGAAAAAAATGAAACAAAGACAAAGAGGAGAAGTCAGGGATGCAGGCAGGGTGCTAAAGCAGTGGGAGTTTGTGGAAAAACAGTGTTCGGTGCCACCAAACCATCCCTCACAGCCTGACAGGATGGGTGCCAGGGTGCTGGCATGTAGGAGGAAGCTTTTCCCAAGGGCAGGACCTGCCGCACTTTGGCAGGCAAGGTACGTAGGATTGTGGGATGGCACCTACATTACTCCTAAACTTGTTGGCTTTCTGGGTAAAAGAGGGTTGTGGCTGCATTGGCTCTCTTCTTGCACTGGAGAGCTGAGATATAGTCCCACTCTCCCTTATTTGAAAAGTGAGGAAAAACAAGATGCAAGTGCCTCATGGGGATGTATTTGTAACAAAAAATATATATATATTTGTGAAGTATTTTGAGACTGGAGTGAGACATAGTCACAGTCAGATAGTTCTCCCTACAAAATGTCAGTCTGTATCACTTCCCTTTGTAAGTTTTTAGCTTAATTCCCTGTGAAAACAATGAGGAGTGTGGCTATTAACACCAACCAGAACAAAGAGGATACTCAATGCTTTAGTACTGTGGACAATCCAGCATCAGGAGGTCACAGCTACCAAGAGTTGGTTTATTTATTTAACTAGATTTTGTGTAATAACACATAAAAAACAAAAATACTGTCACCTTCCCAAAGGAATAGCTTCTGGGGAAGTGCCATACCGGTGCATTAGAGGGGTTAGAGGGCAAATGTGTCATACCATCACCCTCTCCTTTGGCTCCTCAGCTAGCTGTGTTCCCTGGTGCATGACAACCAGAGAAGCTGGCGACAGGGTGAGGTAGTTCATTTGGAGGGGAATTCACATTCACTTTACAGGAATGTTGTCCAGGGAACCAACATCACCCAAACGTAAAAAAAAAAAAAAAAAAAAAAAAAGAGGATATAAAGGAAATCACAATTTTTGTGAAATACTGATAGGATTCCCCAGCTGCAATTTTAAATTTTCAGATCCAAGTTTTCAGGCCTTAAAACAAAAAGATGTGCTCATAAATGCTAAACTTGGGAGGTGTTCACAGCCAGGGGTGAACCAGCCAAGAGGGTGACATGGTAAGTGCCCTTATAGCTATCTTTGACCTCCTATCTTGGATAGCTCTCATATACACCCAAGGGCAGCCTTTGGCAAGAGTCCAGAGAAAATTTTTAACTTGCCTCCAGTAACTCCATCCTTACTGGATTTGCTACCAGTCCCCAAAACTATTACAGATACACATCAAGCTTTCTTTTCCCAACACATTCTTTTCGTTTTTCCTTTCATATCAAAATTGGAGAGGGAAGAAACGGAGTTTTGAGAGAATGGAGACAGATCACCACATAGCACACTTTTTTTTCAACATAAGTTAAAGGAAGCAGGGGTTACAAAATGGAGAGAGCTAGTTTATCCCAAGCACCAGCACTCCTCACCGGGGCTCGACTCAGTTCATATACAACAGAAGGTTGAAGGTGGGTGCACCGGCTGGAGCCCTAAGGCACAGCTTCTCTGAGCTTCTCACTATCAGAGCCAGGCTGGGCATTTGGGCAACAGAGGAGCAGGACTTGCCACTTTTCTACTGCAATTCTGTCTCCATCCAGCTCTCCAGTCCTGTGAATCTTGGCAGAAATACATTTTGCCATATGCTCATTTGTCTCCTATTTCTTGCCTTTATCAACAGCAACCTAAGCAACACAGTAAGTCACAAACAGCGTGCATTGATTCAGCTGTTACCTATATAAATGCTATAAACACAAGTATTTTGACATACAATCCCTTCTAAAGATACTACACATCTTAAAAACTGCCATTATTACCAGCTTCTGTGAATAAGATCATCTAACTCGAATCATTTGAGACTTAGCCCCACTCTGAGGAGAGGTGGGGGAAGCACTCACAACAGCATCTATGGGAGTTTTGGGGGTGCTTCTGAGGTGTGGGCTGCTGCTCAGAAAACAGTGAACAGGTGGATTCAATGAACACCCTTGATGACAAATGAATAAATGCTCTTTGCTTTTCCACCAGTTTTTCCTAAAAAGAATTAACACTGAAAAAACTTTTCTTCCCTCAGATAAGGCAGTGATTTTGCATAACCTATTCCAATTCTTCTGTTATTTCTGTCACTTGTGATATTTTTTCCACCTTAAAATGATCATGAAACATGAACTTTATAGGACATAAAAAATAACCAAGAAGTTTCTTATTCTTACAGCTCAGAGATATTTAGTCATGTGACAGAGAAAAAGGACAAGTTATTATATGTTACATACATCCTAATTTTGTAGCTTCCAGTTACTTGCTTAAAACATTTTTTTCTATTTATCATGTAAAATTCATTAATTATGTCTATAATTAGGCTATAAGTACATATTTGTTTAAAGTAATGCAACATTAAAGAAAAACAAAACCCACCTAGCTTTCTCTCTCACACATCCTAGGAATGGTTTTAAAATGCCATTCACATAATCAAACAAATCATTTAATTCTATCCTCTATTGATTCAACATTTAAATGCTGAGCAGACTCAGTTATCTCTCACTAACTGTAGAATATATCTAGTTTGTAACATCAGAGACAACATTTTTAAGGTCATATTTTGAAAATCTTAAGATTGGAAATGGGGAAAACTGCTTCTCTTAACTTCATGAAAATATTGATATCTTGATGGTTGATGAGTCTTGCTCAAGGGCTCCAAGGCAGATTAATCTTTAGATTTGAGGTCAGGAAAAAGTTTTCCCAAGCTCCAGACTGGCTGTGACTTTCAGGTCACTCCTCAATCTTCCTTGGATAATCTAGGAATGTTTTTCTAACAAGCCTCATTCTATTGCAGAACCTCAAAGTTTGATAAGGCTTTTGATCTCTCCTACTATTTTCCTGAGATACCTGTTTTTGAGGCCTGTTTTTTTTCTGTAAGGCCAGGTTTGCACTGACACGCTGAGAGTGGCAACAAAACCAGAGCAAACATTCATCTTAGAGTTCAAACTTGTAAAAGGGCAGTTTAGTTTTGTTGTCAAATACTATAACTTCTGTGGATGGCAAAGGGACTTTAGTCTCTATGACGGTCATCTTGGAGTCTACAAATTTGGTTTCATACATACATGCATGCATGTATATATATAACATAAAATCAATCAAACTGGAAAAAAAATAATTACAATTCTGGCTCAGGAGTGCTGGGAGTAGGTCTAAATAAATGCCAATACTTTCCAATAAGCAAAGGAAGACTGGTAGAAAATCCAGAGATCCCATTTGTTTGCCTGGTTAAGCTGTATTGTTACGTTCTGTCCTCCTTTTGCACACACCCCCCTTTTGTACTAATCTTCCCTACATCTGCTGCCAGCTAGGCCAAGCTCAAACAGCAGTGTCAATTCGAGGGTCAGAAAGGTCAACGGTGACACCCGATTTAAGTGTTATTCACTCTGATGCCATGACAAGACAGATACAGCGTGGCTTGACTAAAGTGATGTATGTTAAATTTGTTGCAAATTACTGGCATGATGGATCTATTGATGACCCATTGCAGCTGTCAGGATGTCTCTATCAGTCTCTCAGCCACGCTTTCTCCTGCTGCTCTGCCCCATCCCCCTCTAACTGATGGGAGCATTGAGCACACAGTTGCTTTGGAGAACCTCAGGGTGCAATGTGCAGGGAAACAAAGCAGCAGCATCTGTCGTCAACCTGAAGAGCACTGGAAGCCACTTGAAAAGCTGCAAATGTCTGGTGTTTTATAGACTTGACTAAGTGTTCTTATGTACTTCTTAATCCGGACACCCATTGCACGCATCTTTATCAATAGGTTTTCAAGTTAACACTGTCTTCACCCAACACATTTGATTTTTGAGCTTTTATTTCAAGTGTCTTACTCATATGAGAAAATTTTCAAAAGGGGACAGGGCTTCCTTTTAGCCTTTGCCCTTGCAACAGAGCAGAAAGATAACTGATCCACATCCTTTGGAGTGGAAACTGGAAGAGCAGAAGCCGGAGACAGAGACGACCATTCCTTTTCCATTGCTCCTTTCCCTTCAGAGCAAAAGAATACCTAGATTCCTTCAGAAAAGTCACTAGGGACATGGGACGAAGAGCAGTGGCCACTTTACAGCTGGCTTTTCTAAGCATCACATTTCAGCTGTTGCCCATGACGACTGAGAAGCTCTACTTTGCACCTCAGGGGGAGGAAAGTGCATGGGAAGTCAGGTCTGATATGTGTCTTTGAAGTGCTGCTAGTCTAGGGCTTAGGAGAGGCTGCAAGCTTGTTCTTGTGAAAGAGAATGAAACAGATGGGAACTAAATCCTCTCAGGTATCATAGATCATTTCTACATTCAAACCACTTTCCCTCCTAGGATTCCTCGATCCTGGGCAGGTGCAGCAGTAATTACAGAAGTAAAGCCCTTCCACACATTTTAGCACAGATAGAAGCCCCTAGTCATGATGATAAATTATATCCAATTCTATAATTACATTTAAGGAGCATCTTATGCAAATTTCTTCTGTTTATAGCACTTGCTTTGGATTTTTTTTCATTATCTCCATTGTAGCTCTGAGGCTTCCTAAGTTAGTTTTGTTCTTGCTTCTAATTATCATCACTTCCTGCTGTTGCTGCTCCTTTTATTCTTTCATTCTGACCCACAGATTGTCTCTAGCTCATCTCTTTGGTCTAGTGCTGCAGAGCTATCTTTAATGACAGCTAATTTTTTCACAAGCAAAGGGGAAGCACAGCTCAATCGCATTCCATGCATTCTCATCCATTTCCACTGGTAGGGCATGGCTCAGGTGCTCCTGCTCTCATTTTCTTTCTCATTGGGCTAAATACTATCCAGTGACAGGGACATTCAGGGCTGGTGAAGTGCAGCATCCTAACTGGAAAGACCGTGGACAGTCAGCATGCAAGAGAGTGCCTAGGAGACAGAAGATGTTCTGAGAGCACAGGTCTTGCTGTGCAAAGTAAGGACTCTGCAAAGAGAGCAGAATCCTGAACCTGTCTCAGGTAAAAAAGAGGGAGCAGAGACTGCAACTGTCTTGTTTTCAGTTCAGCTTTCAATTGGAAGACCTGCATAGCTAAAAGAATTTCAATCACACCTGTATCTTTCATCATGATGCACATCAGAGCCCTTAGAGAAGATTTGTTTGCAGAGTATTATTAGTTCCTGCATATGCAGCCTAGTCCGAAATTTCTTCATCTTTCCTTGCTTTCAGACTGCTTCTCTTTTCTGTCGCTCACTCTTTTTAGGGCCCTGGCACCCCTGAGCTGACCATCCCTTCACATCATCACTCTTGTGACACTTTAAACAATGCAGTTGCAGCTTCTTTTGAATAATCAGATGAAAGAGAACTATTCCTCCTGACCTCATACATTTTAATTTGAGTAGTCAAAATCCTAAAGAAAGGAGAAGTAAATATATCTAGGCCATTTTATTCTTAGAATTGGAATAATGACAACTAACATATCTTGGACTTTAGTCCCCTAGGAGTGGTCATTTAAAGACTTTGGCTGATGGCAGAAATGAAACTGATAATCTGAGATAGCCTCCTGAAAAAATAGTGGACACCAGTATCAAAGATGTTACTGGATGCAAATAGAACTGTGCCTAGATACACTTGGAATTAATTGGGCTTCCAAATCAGTACATAAACTTTATACTCAGAGTTCTTAGATGAGCATTGAAACATCCTACAGCGTTATAAACCACTATGTATGGTATCCAGGTCTAACTTTCCTGTACCATAAATAACCATATAACACCAGTCATCAGGTCATTCTAGTTCTTGAACAAGTAAGCTCACCCCAGCTGATACACTGGTAGCCACCAGCTGAGTCTGAGAAACGAGAAATTAGGAGGGTACAAGGAAAATATTTTGAAAAGCCTGCTGACTTATCTTGTTACCTGGCAAGATGAGAGACATGGCCCTCCTCAACAAGATTACAGCAATGCGCCATATGTACTTCACTGCACAGTTTTTAGTAAACACCAGTTGATAGTGTACATTGCACCACATCTTAGTAGCAGGACAGACAATAACAGATATTCCCCATACTCTACTTCGTCTGAGGGATTTAATTAGATTATCATCTTGAAGACCTTGTCCTTTTCTGATGGCTAAGTCTGATGGTTATTTGACCAAGAAGATTAAGATAAAGCTTTAAGTTCTAGGATGACAGAGCAGTCTGCACCACTCACTACCACTACACATTCTCAGCAGCCATCCCAACTCTGCAGAATTATATCTTACAAGAACTAAACTTCATAACAAAGCTCATCAACTTCCACTCCATGGGCAATGAACATTTTTTATGGCATCATCATTACTAACATAAACAAGCAGCAACTCTTGTATGCATATACATTTAAAATTCTTTAAATAAATCTCCTGAAGACAGCTCTCCTTTAGGGAAGAAGATGTCAAAATAAAATAGATGACAGTCCCACTGATTAATGTTACACTACAAATATAAGAAGCTATATAGAAGACTTGGACAAATACACATAAACTATCATTTCATTCTGTGAAAAATGGAGACCAATCTAATGAGTCTAGTATAGAAAGCATTAATACTTCATGAGAACCAGAGGTGCTGTCTCCTCAACCATAGCCCCATATTCTGAGCTAGAAGATAGAAACACACATGTTTGTTCTCTCTTGGCTAGAAAAAAACATTCAATGACTAGGGATTTACGCACAAAACAGCCAGTAGCCTTGTGATAGGGTGAGTGATTTGAGATGGAATTTCTTCAGGCAAAGGCAGAAATTGAACTAGAAAACCCACTTCCTGGGGAGCTTCTGACCACTAAGAAATTGCCTTAAAAATGTACTTCAAAAGAAAGTGAGAACTTTCATTATGCTTTAAGAGCTGAGTCTTGTAAGAACACCTCTCCTTTTAGACCCTCAGGGGAGTTAAATGAAAAAGAATACGACTTTCCTCAGCTCTGGTTGGAATTAGGCACCGAAATGCTCTTTGGTGAGCACTCAGAAGCAGAAAATTGTCTCTGGTAAAGACTCAGAAGCACTGCCTTCAGTACTCAGTATTTCATAGTCAAAGACCACAGTGTCTCTTATATAGAACCGCTTGCAAACTTAATGCAGCAAAAGAGTTCAACCTTAGAAGGTGTAAGTTCTGTTTTGTACATAACCCTCAGTTTCTAAAATCTAACAAGATCAGAGCCTAAGGTCATATAACTTCAGACACTGAATACATTTTTTACATTGAGAAAATTACATTCTCATGTGTTTTGCATCTCCTTCCTTCCTTCCTTCCTTCCTTCCTTCTTTCCTTCCTTCCTTCCTTTCTTCCTTCCTTCCTTCCTTCCTTCCTTCCTTCCTTCCTTCCTTCCTTCCTTCCTTCCT
>JAWLRI010000144.1:2579237-2594059 GCA_034781795.1 Crypturellus tataupa
CCTTCCTTCCTTCCTTCCTTCCTTCCTTCCTTCCTTCCTTCCTTCCTTCCTTCCTTCCTTCCTTCCTTCCTTCCTGTCTCCCTTCTTTCCCTTGCTTGTTCTCTTACTCTTTCTCTTGTTATTGTTTTTTCTTCCTTTTCCTCTTTCTCTCTTTCTTTCCTTCTTTATTTTCTTTTTCTCTTTTTATACTGTGGGAAAGGGTGGAGGATGGGGGAGGAAGGATATGTGCAAGGGGCAGAGAAATAATAGTGGTTACAGCTTTCTAGCCCAGTATAAAATGGAAATATTTATGGGACTGTGACCTAATTAAAGTCTTCTGATTTGCCTTGGACTGGATAGACATTTAAGTGGGTACATTTGTAGACAATGAAAATAAACTGCTTATTCTCTAAAGAAATAATACCTCTTAAGACACAAAAGCAAATAAATCTATAATAACATGACATACAGACTGTCATTCAGAAAGGAACAATAGTTATATCTTTTTTTCTAGATGTCATAATTCAAGCTATTAATCAAATACAAATATTTTGTTGCACTGGTAAGTTTTTATTATATTAATATGTTTCCCATCATACTGGAGAGATCTCTTTCTCAAATGTGGACCAGAAGACATCCCAATATAAAAGCAAACCATTGCTAACATGGCCCATATTCTTTTAAGCTTATTATATTAGAGACATTCCTGTAATGACCTTTTGCATTATACTAGTGAAAATAACCTATGAAAATGTGGTAAGAAACTTGCATATGCTGTATATATAGTGTTAACAAGGTTTATCAAATTAGATTACTATTTTTAAAAATAACTTTTTAAGTAATATAATCAGTAAACACCCCAATGCCATTTCTTCCTGTTTGACTTCTCTCATAATATTGCCCACATAGAAAGTGTCATGACACCACTACAATTCTCAGGTAAACACCTTCTACCGAGTATTATGTTTATAGGAAAATGAAGTATTCTGGGATATAAAGGTGCTGACAACAATGGTCATTTGCCATCAGGAATGCAAGGGAATTTAGTTCCTGGGCACTTTTCAGTGCAGCATTGCTTCCAAGTTGCATGGCCACAACTTGAGAGCTCCAGGTAAGATCTATTGACCAGAACTGCATCTTCCTGGCCATTACATACTTTCTTGATGTCTGCTCAATGGAGAATGTCCTCACTGCGTAGAGGAGCTGGGATGTACCTGCAACTAAACCTGGCAGCAACAATAACAATTAACATTAAACCTTTGGAAAGCCTTTCCAAACAGCAATGAAAAGATGATTGGATTAAACTCTATCATGTAATAATAATAGGCAACGAATAATATATCTTGATTACAGCTCATCTTGGGCCAATTGTCACTAAGAAGATATAGATAAAGCAAACCGGATGATCCAATAAAGAAGGCTCATAAATATCTCAGCCATGGACCCTCCAACATACAGTGCCAAGGTCTGCTTCCTCTGTTCACAAGTAGCACTTTTCTTGGGAAATGATCCCTATAATCAGTGTACTGAAACCAAAATCCTTATCTGAAGAGTAAAATACAGCATAAAGGAGGTTTATAAGAAATAAATCTGGAAGAAAATAAAAATGTAAATGAACATAAGTCTTGTGGTAGAGTATCTCTTAGATATGAAAAGATCTGTGCTGTGTCCCATCCTTGTGACTGATGATAAGCAACTAAGATAAAATAAACTTGTCACAAGATGGCTCAGGAACAAACAAAAAAATGGTTGTGTATGTATTCAGGCTATAATGAAACTAATCCAATGGCCAGCGCTTTAAATTGCAGAGAACTTGAGAATCTTTTCTCTTTCTCATTCCTTGGGGCTGCTCCATGTGCTGTAACTTCTCTATGCATGGAGAGTATAGTTAGTATTTTCATTTGCTGCCTAAGTAGCAAATTACCCTGTAAACAGCCCACAAGAGCTGGTCTGTAATTGAATTGTAACTGTTGACTTTAGACATTTGGTATATTTGCTGCAAGAAGTAAATTTTCAAAACTTCATCTTGATGCAGTCAGACAAAATGAAAGGTAATATTCTTTATCTGCCACAGATTGCTGCAGATGAACTGCTTTCATATGAGCTTAAATAAGATTTAGTGTATTCCATCCTTCAGCTGGCCACAATTGAAAGTGATCAGGATCAATATAGCTGCCCCTGAATGCAGCCCGGTATTGTGCATTACAATAGAGGAAATGGCTGTATTCAAAATTTTCCTGTGTCAAATTAATTTCCATGTTATCCCCAAATTCAATTAGATGGGAACCCCATGTAACTAAAAAAGTGTCCGACATCCCTTAGTGACAAATTACGGTGCTTAGTGTGCATATCAAGGTGAAGTGTTGAGCCTTGCTAATCTTCTCACTAATTCTCAATTACCGTAAAATGAAGCCATAAATCACACAGACAGGGGATCGATGGAAATGTTGTTTTCAGGGTGATTGGCAGCCTCCCCAAAGGTTTTCTGTAAGTTGGTTTAAGGTTACCATTCTCTAAGGGGAGGGATGAGGTAGTCTTGCTCAATCTCTATGATATAGGCCCACAGGCCTTTTGGGGATAGTGGGGAGGGACAGCACCAATTTCAGCCCATCAGACATCCAATTTTTCTCCTTTTCATACCTGCTGTAGTAAATGAGAAACAAATTAAATTTCACTCCACTATCTCCACAGAAACCATTTAAATTTTTCATGGAAACTAAATTGTCCCTAGACAAATAGCCCCCTGATTCTATGAAAATATACTGGAGCGCTGGGGACAGAAATAAATTTGTGTCACTCTGGATATGCCATTCTCTGTAATGTCATTCACTGCCGGCCAATAAATGAGTCCCTCCCGGAACACAATGGTAGAGCCTCGTGCTCTGGTGGATTTGCATTGTTCCCCCACTCTTGAGCGGTCTAATATTCTTCCTGTTATTAATTTGCAGCCTAGGTTTTACATTCATGAGGCCAAGATTGAAATGTAAATGAGGCACAAAATAAGTAGTCAGCAGTAGCCCTGGCCGAGCAGCCTGTGTCATAGACTCATGGACTTACATGAAAATAGTTATCACTCAGAGAGATTAGCAGCTCAGAACATCAATCACTGCTGCAAGGAAACAATGAATAAAATCGCCCCGACATGAGGAAGGAAATTACAAGAGCTTTAAAGTGGAAAGGGAATATGTAATAGTGCTACCTGTTGTCGAAGCACTAAGATGGCTGTAATAAAGGAAGCCGGGCTTTCTCTCTCTCTATTCCTCTCTATCTCTTGCCTGCTCTCTCCCCTGTTCCTGTTGATCTCTAATATTTAAATCATGCCATTTTTGTCATCGC
This sequence comes from Crypturellus tataupa, assembly GCA_034781795.1. Lineage (NCBI taxonomy): Eukaryota > Metazoa > Chordata > Aves > Tinamiformes > Tinamidae > Crypturellus > Crypturellus tataupa. Next base: position 2,582,553 of record JAWLRI010000144.1, read on the forward strand.
AATTTATCTGTTAAATGAGCTGCAGTTCCTTGGCTAGAGCTATATGATGCTTCACATTGCACTCAGATGAAGCCCGCAGCTTGGAGTGTGAACCCACTTTAAAACGATGACAGCCTGTATATCTCCCAGTCTCTCAGCAAGCAAACAGATAGGCAAGGCCTGAGTCCTTGGGTCTCACGGAGGAGAATGTAGGACTTCAGCGTAGGAGACTCATATGGCTTCCCTCCACCTTTGCGATTTCCCAGTTCTCAGGTGGCACAAAATTGACGCAGCAAGCAGAGGGAGTGGGGCCGTCCCAAGCCAGTTCTTACTTACTGACACGGGCAGCTCTAAGGAGCACTCCAGGAGCTGTCAATAGCCAGAACTTGGAGAGGTTTCAGGTCATTCCCCGTCTCCCCCAGCAGCTCTGGCCACCTCCAGGAGCAGGGGAAGGGACGTGCAACCACCCTGGCAGATGAGAGATGCCCAACATCTCTCCTGATGCCTGGGGACTCCCAGATGGATATTCCCACTGATCAAAGTGGCTGTGCTGAACTTGGTGCACAGCTGCCACTTGGATAAGTGATTTTTTAAAAATGTACCTCACACCTACAGCTGCTGCCACATGATTTCTACATGATTATATATATGGTTTAGAATTCAAAAGAAATACATTTTCTGACTAATTCTTTAGCTTATTAGGAACTAATACTTTTCATTACTTGCATTACTTCTTGGGTTTCTTTTTTCTTGTGTGTTCTCAATATTTAGCAAATGCAACGCTTTATTTCACTATGGCATGATTAATTTTGTCTTTAGGGAGAAATATACCTGAAGATCACAGCTGGAAAGCAGGAATACTTTGTTACAGTGTTAGTTCTTCAGACAATAGAACAATAACCATGTGTTTTACTAAAAATCTGCTCATTTCCAAAGTCTATTTTTCACATGCAAATTTTCAGAAGATTTTACAACAAAATTAGTTTTAAAAGTGTCTCCTAGCAGGATGAGTGCAAAGCAAAAGACAATACAAAATCAGTTCTTCCCATTCAAAGATATCTTGTTATTGTGAGTGATCTCAAGAGTGATACAGTCCTTCTATGGAGGGCAGGAACATCTCTCTTATCTTTTACCTAAGAAGTGGGTCTCCTTTTCATTAAAAAAGTAGGAAATATATATATATATATATATCAGGAAATTATTCAGATTGTGTACACTTCCACCTCCCAAACAATTGAAGGTTTCAATTTTGAAACAGTTAAAAATATAATGCTCATCTCTCAATGCAACTAGATTTGGACTTAAGATAATTTAAACCTTTTTGAGCCCTAGGTTACACCTTCAAGGTAAAATCTTTCACATAATATATGTGAAATATATAACTTTTTTCATGAAAGAAATACCAAAGAAATCTAATAAGCTGGATACTTTGATTTCAGTTTCTAAAAAAGGGAAACAGAGTCTGTGGCAAATAAGCATTGTATATAATCAGAGAGCATGGCAATGACAGTAGAATTAGAAACTAAATCCCCATTTTCTATACAAGCCTTGAGATCACGCTTCCTAAAAGATCAGCCGTCCAACCCATTCCTCATTAGGAGGAGGAATTAATTGATGTGTGTAAGACATTTAAGTTAGCTGGTAGAAAAAATCTGTACGAGTGCACAATATCATGAATATTTTCTATTATATGGACAATGGAAATTTTGGCCAGATAATCTCTGGAGAATCAAGATTGAGCTGAACAGAAGTATTAGCATATCAGAGCATATTGTAGAAAAGCCTAAAGAGCTACTTTTTCACAAGAAAAATGCTTCTCTTTTGGTTGTGCATTCATTTTTAAAAGCACGACACAATTACATTAAACAGAGTAAGTTCCAAACCATAATTTGTGATAATGTAACCAGTAACCTTTATTCTGTTTCTCTCTGCAGAAGTTCACTAAGAATAATGCATACAGCTAGGAGAAGGAATGTGAAATTTAAGAGAAGTAAAAGGCCAACATAAAATCAAAGGTCCGAGTGCATATTAAAATGTTCTGTGGAGAGGTCCAGAAATTGATCATGGGTGAGCTAGCGGAAGATGCTGAACCTTAACCTGCTTTTTTTGTTCTTGCTTAAAAAGGCCAATTCAGGCCCAACTTGTTACCGCAGCTCCAGAGCCCCTCAGCCACGAGCAGTTTGTGACTAAGGCAGAGAAGCAGCACGACTCCCGCCTGCGCTCCGCACGCCAGGCAGCCGCGTCCGCTCTCCTTCTTCTTATGTTGCCATTGTCTTCACTCTCAATGTCTCCGCGTATGTTTTTAATTGCTTATCAAATGGATAGTTATTGTATCATAAAATCTTCAAAGCCATTTCCCAGTCCCATTCAGTTGCGGCGCTGAACTTTTATACAATGATGTATCACAATGGATTATGCTAATAAGCTTGTTAATAGCTCCAGCGGTGTTAACTGAGCGCATTAAAACAAACTGGTCCTCGCAATAGATTGGGAAATGCTTTATAAGGGGCATGTGATCTAAGAGCAGCCGTGACAAGGGCAGTAAATAATAGCCGAAACTGGCATGACTAAAGAAATACTCACTTAAATTATTTATATGTTAATCAAAAATACAGTTGTTAAGCAATATCATTAGTTCATTACTAATTGCTTTATGGATTTGTGATGAATCACTTATTTGCATGCAGAGTAAACCATTGGCCTTTCTTTTCAACATTTTTAACCTTCAAATCTTTGCAGGTTTCCTCTCCTCAGCCTTCTTCCTCCACTAAAATGACTACATCAGCATGTCAGAGGAAGTAGATTTTCAAGGTAAACACATAAATTTCTTCTGTAATTTATACAACATATTATTGTCATATATTTTTAATCATATCAGCATTTCCTGCTTGTGAGACATGCAATTAGAGCTATACAGCAAATATTTCTCTCTCTTCCTGGAGAAAAATTCCTCCACTTGGAGTATTTCTTTATAGCAGAAACAGCAATATTGTTCCATTTGTATACACAAGGTTGGACTGTTAGGTACATTATCATGGGGAGTGTTAAATTCCATTTTAGTTATGATCTATGGGCTGATCTAAAAGCTAAGCACACCTCTGGACTGCTGTGGCATCTTCTAGAGATCCTTTGTGCACAAAAAAAAAAAAAAAAGAATGCACAAGGATAGGCCTTTGATGTGATACTTCAACTTGCCATTAAGTTGCTTAATTATACCTTGTTCAGAACAGCAGTTTCACAACAGTACTTCTCTTCTTGCCTTTGTTTCCCTCTCTTTCTCATAGCCTTACTGCAGCTCCTTCTTATCTCATTTTTCCCTCTCAACTTCCCAGTATGTAACAATTCTCCTACCTAACACAGTAATCTGCGCTCCCAGACCCCACGTTTTTTTTTTTCTCAGATTCATTATTTTTGTTTGAAGTCTCCAGACCCAGCAAATTTGGAGCAAATTTAATGTCTCTTGCTCTTGGAATGCACATAATAAGAATAATTATATCACATTTAGACAAAATAATCTTCAAGGAGGTGGGGATCAATATAAGATTGCCAGAGATTTTTCACCTGTTATTGTTAAGAAGTTGTTCCAGATGTATTTATGAAAATAGGCCCAGCAAGGACCAAAATTTCAGAATATGAAAGCAAGCCTCTATAATCAAAACTTAATCAGAACTGAGAATGTCTCCTCCAGCTGCTTTAAGTAATGAACTAACAAAATCCTGCCTTTCAAGCATACCTTACACTTGACTTGCTTTTTCTTCACATAAGTCCCTCTTCTGAATCTCTTGAACTCTCTTTTATCAGTTGACCTGTTAGGGTTTTATCTTTATTAATGCAAAGATCATAGTGTGTTTTCCAGAGACCACAGGTTTGAGTTTTTTTATATATTTATCTTTCACATGCTTCCTCAGTGAGTCTAGCAAGAGGTGCACCACAGTTTAATCCAGATGAAACCCACAAGTAATGTAGAGCAGCCGCCAATTTGAAATAGAAAATGAAAGACAACACAGAAAGAGAACCTATGATGATGGACTGGTTTGACTTGATGGACTACTAACTTTCAACAGGGTAGGCATAGTCAGTACTATTACTATGAGTACAACTAGAATAAATTTGGCACTGCATGAAAAGATCAGAGAGCTCTCCTGATCCCCAAGAAACTATTGCCCAAAAAGGCAACTGTAGACAAAGTAGTATGAGGTGAAATTTCACATTTGCACTGTTCCCGGCTCAGCAAAGGATGAAACCCAGCCTGGCTCCTCACCCATCTCTGTGGATACCCATTCGTAGATGCACCAGCAGGAGCACCAGCAGTACATTTGTTAGCAGAGCTCAGGGCCAATGTCCCCTCCATTTTCAAAGGAAACATAGACAAGCTCAAGCTTCTCCTTCTCCACCACTCACTATTCCTTCAAACCGGATCTGGGTTGAGATCTAGATGGACTGGTCCATATACAAACACAAGGGACAAGGTGTGTTTGGGAGCCCTGTGGTCTGATCCACAATTAGGCGTAACCAAAGATGTGAAGAGAATGGCCTAAGGCCACACTGGAGAACAGGGACAGAACCAGGAAATAGCATCCAGCCCTCCCATGCCTTGGACCATGTACAAGTAAGTACTGCAAATATCTGTGCAGTTCTCATTTCCCTGTGACATAGCCCTTATGTCATAAAAATCCATATCTGGACTTTTTTTTTTTAATAATCTTGGATGAATGCAGAAGAAAGAACTCAGATAAGGTTCTTTAACTCCTTATTCTAGGTCAAAAGACAAATAGAGAATGTATTCCTATTTGTAAAGTAAATTAGGATTACAAAAATGTGACAATTGACTCTGAAGAAGTGAAAATTTCCATTATTTCTTACGGAATGGGAATGTCTAGGTGTAAAATTGAGCCTCCTTTTCTGCACATAGGTTGCAACCCTAACCTTATGAAACTACATTTGAGAAAGAGTGAAGGAAAGAAAACATTTTGTCCATAATCCTTCAGTTTTTAGCTCTTTGCTGACATGAGAACCACTTTTCAAATCCTAAAACACTGGTCAGAACATATAACGTTCACTTAATTTCCAATATCTGAACACAGAATAAGCGACTTGATGACTTTTCTGTAGAAACACCACATTACAATAAAATTATTTTAGCTTGTAACAATTTTCTCATGGATACAATTGCAGGAACGTACACATTTAGAAAGAAAAAAAAAGGAAAAGAAAGAAAAAAAAGAGAACCAAAACAGAAGAAATTGCAAAAGTTCTTGTGACAGATGTTGACTTCAGTGCCTCAACTCTCATTAGCTTTGAGGTAGCCAGAATACCCTTTGACACCTCCTAATTTTCAAGCCTTAAGGGAGTTTGGGATAGCTATAATCCCCAGGATTTTGCACACATAGAAAATGCATGACAGGGACTTCCCTTGCTCTCCTTCCTGTGTCTAGGCACAAGCACAGACTCAACAGGTTAGGCCAATTGTAAAAATATAAAGTGAAAGTGGGTGAAACAGTCCAAATTCACTTTGAAAAAGCATTTTTCCGCTACAGAGGTATCAGGACCAGCTTATGAAAAGGGATATTTCAAGATGGAAACAGTTCTCACAACCCAATATCATGCATCTGCCATAAAGGAAAGAAAAAAATAAAATAATTTAAAGAAAGACCCCAGTAGATGTTTGCCAATGAACAAAGCTGGCATGAAAGGTGTGAAGAAATCCCACTTTTCGATACCCTGATTATCAAAAAATATCCCACAGAAAGAGCCAAATAGCTACAAAGAATGCAGTAAGTGATCTCTTCCCATTATAATCAGGACACAGAGCCTGTGATAACTCTGGGAGCTCAATCTAAATAAGGCCCTATCGTCTCATCTCTTTCACATTATGAATAAAAACATGAAATTAGTTTTATGTCAGAAGAACAACCCTTAAGACACTTGTAACTTATAATTATAATTTCTAAGCTGTTTGGCTTGTCAGTATCAAGGAATTCACAGCCCAAGACTTCCAGGACTTTATAGGCTGAGACATGCTGTGCTAGCTGCTGAAAATTAACTATGAATCTCTCATCTGCATTCTGATTTATTAACTATGGTGAAAAACAGAAATTTAAAAAATGTACTGTGCAAGCAAAGTCTGCTGTCATGGAAGAAGCCATTAGCTGTGTTTTCCCACTAGTCAATAAACTGCTAGCAATAGAGGTTTTCTTATGGCAAATATATTTAGCTTTTTTATTGTAAACAAATAATGCAAAACGTTCAGATCACTTTGAAAGGCATTCTCCCCATCGCTCAAGAGCAGATTTGGTCAGTGACAACTTCAAGATTCTGCTGGATTCCTAGGTACCAAAAAAAAAAAAAAAAAAGTGAAGACATATTTGCAGACTCTCTTTGCTATGCAAAATTTCATTCCCTTGCTAGAGCTGGCTAGAAAATGGCCTGTGATGTATTTTGAAAGAAACAATATTTTTTACATGCTTTGAATAAAAAATCTGACGGAGAGGACTGACTGACAAAAAAAATATCAGGAGCTGAAATCTATTACAGTTTTTTACCATTCTTCATAGGACAGGAAAATAAATATATATATATTATCTGTTAAAATAAATCACATCCAAGAAAGTTCAGGTTCTACCAAAATTTCTTTCTTCTGAAAAAAAAGTCATTGTACTATTGTACACTGTACTACTGTATTAGAGTAGCATTTTCTTATTTTACAATATTTTTCAAGGTTCTATTTTCCTTCCAGCTTGAAATTTTCTTCTTACCTTAATACTATTAGAAATCTTTTTTTATTCTTCTGAACATGTAAAGGATTTTCTGTATTTAAGATTTTTCTGTATCCCACCATTTTAGGATAGAGAAACTTAGGATACACAGAGCTAAAAGGATTTGCCAGCTTCTTGCAGTTCTGGGTACCAAGGTCAAGAGAAGAACACACATCTTTGACTTCTAATCCAAACCCTGTTACCTGCCCTCTCTAACAAGACTTTCATGAGAGGTACCACTTTGATGAGGGGCAAAAATTAGTGGAAACTAAAACATACTTTTTACAGCTGACTTTCACACTGTTTCCATTTGCAGTGCTCAGCCACCAACCTCTTGCTTCTCCCCCTCCCTACCTCTAGTCATCCCTACCCATGGCCTGCTGTGCAGCGCTCTTTGGCCATACCACCACAAGTCCCACTTTGGGGTCATGTTGGGAACCCCAGTTTTGCAGGGCTCATACTGAATGGTGTCCAGGTCCAGTTGTCCAGGACCTCACAGAAAGCTGCTCCTGCACAGCTGAGGGGCTGGGACAGTGCATCACATGAGCAAGAGCTGAGTGGGCGAGACGTCTTTGGGTGGCAAGCCTTGGCCTCAAACTTCCCCCATCATCATCAAGCTGCACTGCTGATACATGGCCACTGAATCCCACCAGGGATATGACCCTCCCTCCCATTATGATTCGTTCTGTTATTGAAGGGAATTATGACAGTTTATTTTTATCTGGAAACATCCATATCTTCTGAAAAAAAACAGTATTTTTTAAATTTTCAAATGATCCTAAATGAGTGAAAGCCAAAAGCTGTTATATCCAGAATATCAGGGCTTTTAATTATACCAGGTCCATTTCTAATTGCTCTTCATTTTTATTTTGCAATGTCAAAACTCAAAGCCAATATTTTACATAACTGTATCACTGTTGTGATGTATATAAAGTTAAAATTATATCTGGGAAATTGACCCTTATTTTCTTTTCTTGTGAAAAGAGCAGTTCTGAACTCTTAACAGAGTCATTGTACAGCCAAACACAAAATGGAATTTGAAAATAAATTTTAGAGAGAGACGTGTAAGCAGAAAAAAAAAGGGGGGAGGGGGGGCTTCCAGAGTTTAGACATTCTGGTTGTGACAGAGTTAAATTGCTGATCACAGATCTGTGATATATGTTGACTGTACCAGATTAAAAGTTGGACTTTATTTGTAGCATAAATCTAGTAGATGAATATGTAATGTGTGTTCTTCTTTTATCATGATCATAGAATACTCTGAAACTCTAACCCTCCCCCTCCCTGAATACTATCCACATATTTCTCTCCATATTTTGTATTCACAAAAATAATCACATTAGTTGTTGGATATCTTTTAGTAACATGCTTTTCTTTTAGGAAATAAAAAAGACTGCCACTTTCCATCATTTCACAGCATCTAGAAAGACAGTAAAATCTTCTGAGCAATTGTATCTTTCTTATGCTTACTCTCTCACACACATTCTCTCTAGAGAAGCAGATGTTTGACTTGTCTCATGTAAAAGCCAAAAATTGAGTTACAGCTTCGGAGTGCAAGATTTGCAATGTTTGCTACAGTTTATTAATGTTAACCAAATAAAAATGACATTAGTGAAAAAGATCTACATGATACCTCAGAACTCCCAAGATTAGGCCAGATGGTCACTTCTAACTGATATAATCTAGTAAGCCCTGTTGAGAGACAGGCTATTGATTGAATTTCTGACTTTAAATGCAAGCCCCATATCTGCACATGTCCACAGCGATATCAGTTGCTTGAAATCCAATACAGAGGTGTAGATTGGGAGATGATGTTAGTTGCTACCTATTAAAACTGTCAATTCCATCTGTTGTCTAACACTTTAAAATACTGAGTGTACTTTTTAATAGATCAGTATTAGATTAAGAGGCCATATATTAAGGCTCTTACTAGCTGAGAAGCGTGGGTAAATGCGTAATTAAATGACACCATGGAAAAGGAACTCCGTTGGCTGGAACTGGCCCAAATTACCATCAAGCAAGTAGCAAAGCCTTGCAGCAGCCAAGCTTCCTTAAAAATGAGTAATGTGCAGTGCCATTGAAATTCTCTTTACAAGCAAGTATATCATGATTAAAATGTAGAAGAGTTGCAAGTATTATTATAATCCATCTCCCCACACTGCACTTCCACAGGTACTTGAGTGACTGTACGTCTGCCAAACTGCCAGGCTCTGATGACTTTCCCAGTAGAGCAGTCTCAGATGGCTGATGACAGCCCCATCAAAGTCAGGTTTCTGGAGCATCGTAGTCCTGAAAGCCTCCTCCCCATCCCAGAATATAATTGAAAACCAAAGTTAGGATCCTGCGAGTGGGTATAGGCTGGTGGCCCAAGACGTTCCCTTTCCTTGCACACCAGAAGCAGGCTGGGGACCAGAGACTGACAGGCAGGAGGAGGGCGAGGGATAGCCACGTCCAGGGCTGCCAGTATGACATCAAACAGCTGTTGCTGCTTAAATTTAATCAGAGATGGAAACTGCTTGTCGAGCCATATGGACCGCTGTGACCACAGGAAAGGGAGAAGAGCTGTGACAGGAAAAAGGGAAGAGTGGCAAAAATATGGGAGTGGGTCTGAATGCAGACAGACAGACAAATCTGCTAGTTTTATGACTCCCAATATTTGTATACGGAAGCAAAAGGAACATGATCAGTTCACTGGAAGAAAAGCAGGAGTTCTCCGGTTGTCTGGAAAGGGTTTGCAAGTAGGTTTCTCATAAAAAGCAATGGTTTATTTTTTCACAAAGTTTCACTAGAATAAACAAGTAATCACCTAATTGCTGATCCTAGTTGGGCCAATGCCTCCCAAAATAGAAAAGAGTCTGGGCTCAAATGAAATACTGCTCTGGGCTTTTTTTTTTTTTTTTTTTTTTTTTTTTGTGTGTGTGTGTGCGTGTGTGTGTGCTTCTTTTTCATTAACTTTCAGAACACATTCCAGTCAAATAAAAATTGTGAGAGCAGCACTACGATGGGCTGTGGAGGAAGCAGAACAGGCTTTGAGAACCCTCCAAAATCCTGTCTGTTTGCAAATGGTTAGTGGGCTAAATGTAGTCAAAATATCTTTGTAAATTCTCTACCACAGGCAAGAGTTTGGGAAACACAGAATCTCTTCATATTATTAACCAGTACAAGATACATGAAACATTCATGGAAACCGAACGTTAAGTGAATACTATGGGATACTCATAGAATGCAAATAGTGAATTCAGAAACACAAGTATTCCCAGCAGATACGCAATTTGAAGAATTATGCTCATTGCAGATAGAAACAGACAATATTGTGTGATGTAGCTGTTAAATTAACCAGCAAAGGTCCAATTGCATGTATCAAATACTCAAAACAAATCTGCAGAACCAGAAACACTCCTGGAAAACATTAAGCTGCTTAGAATAGCAAATACCTTCAAGAAAATCAAAAGCTGTTTACAGATAATTCACAAAACCAATATAAATTCAGCAAATGGATTAGTTATGTTTGCTTGTTACTTACTATACTAGTTGCATAATGAAATAAAAAGTTATCCTGATCTCTTCCTAGAAGGCTTGAACGGCTTGGGTTAGTGATACCAGAGGAAGAAGCTACTTCAGCTATGAAGAGCAGTAATTTCACTCTTATCATCACCTTTTTTTAAGTGATCGCAATTCTCAGGCCTGGTCACTTCGGTACAACTCTACCTAATAGGATAGACACCACTGAAGTTATCAACTGGGCTTTTATGATAGATTTCGTAAGAGCTAGTAGCCAGGTAGCAATAATATTTGATCACTTGAGCTTTGCAGCACCTAGGTAGGTGAAGAGACTGCATTGGTGTTTCAAAGCTTTCGGCATGCTTTAAACTAGTAGAACTTCTATCTAATTACTTCGATGGGCCATTAAAATATGCTACTTCATAACACAGACTTCCTACTTCATACAGATTTATCAAGCTGCAGGTTAAAAATATAACATTGATTTTACTTTTTTTTCTCTTCTTTACTCAACACATACGTTAAAAATTGTGACTGCAATGAACTGCTCTGTTAAAAGGATGATAGGTTTTCTGACTGGCATTGTGAAATGAGGCCTGGGAAATTGGAGGGGCTAAATACAACAGCAATTATTTTAGTATAACCTCCCTCCCATCTCCAGAGGAAATGGTGATTCTCCTAAATAACCAGTACAACAACTGAAAAGGAATCATGGTGAAACATTTATAGGATGCAAAAGCTAATAAACAAGTTTAATGTTTTAGGAAGGGATAGATTTAGCCACAGCAAAGATAGGGAAACAGCACAAGCAAGTCTAGCTCTCCTTGTCACAAAACACAGAGTAGTCACTGCAGGAGATCCAACAAGGTTTACAGACAGTTTATGTTCCCCTACCATTTGAATTCTTTCCCTCCTCTTTTCCTTTAAATCCAAGTTTACTAGGTAATTAGTTACAGTGTTAAGTCCCTTATGGACTTGTTATCAGTATGAAGGTATTTGTGTTTGTGTCTGTTCTAGAATTAAATACTGTTTTTAAATAAAAATCAAGCCTGTAGTGTAATTTCCAAAACAAGATATTAAAGGAATGATAACAATGGAACTTACAAATTAGAAATGGAAAAATAAAATAAAATAAAATAAAATAAAATAAAATAAAATAAAATAATTATACCAGACATAGAATCATAGAATGCCCAAGGTTGGAAGGGACCTCTAGAGGTCATCTAGTCCAACCCCCCTGCACACGCAGGGCCACCTAGAGCACGTGGCACA
>JAWLRI010000144.1:2594159-2667000 GCA_034781795.1 Crypturellus tataupa
GGAGGATGTTGTGAGGGACGGTGTCAAAAGCCTTGGTGAAGTCAAGATAGATGACATCCACCGCTCTCCCCTCATCTCTCCAGTTGGTTATCCCATCATAGAAGGCTATCAGGTTAGTCAAGCATGATTTCCTTTTTGTGAATCCATGCTGACTAGTCCTGAGCACCTTCTTGTCTTCTATGTGCCTGGAGACAATGGCCAGCACTAGCTGTTCCATCACTTTTCCAGGGATGGAGGTGACATACATGTATATAGTCTTATACACACACACATATGTGTTTAGAGTTAATAAAAAAGACAAAACACAGGATTTCAGTGAACCAGGGAAAAGTACAACATTGCCTAAAATGACTAAGAGGATAACACCAGATTTATGGGCTATTCGCAGTCTAAATTATACAAAGGATTCCATTACTATTGAGCTTTCACCAGTTGCCAACTTTCCTAATACTGTTACAGAGCTCAGATGAATGGGATATCCTTTTGGAAGACTAGCAGCAAGGTCGGCAAGATTGCTCACTGCACAGGAAGAGTCCTTATCCAGCTCTCCCCAAAGTTGTCTATATTCGATACTCTTCAACCCCAGCATTTCTCATTCCAAACTCGGTGCTGCATTTTTTTTTCTTGCTGGAGCTGTGCAGGGAAGCAGGGGACAGGGACTAAGGGAAGTACGGAAGGGAGATAAAACCAAGAGGGGCAGCTGACGCCTCTTTCCTACGCGCTCCTCCCAGCCTGCCTCCTCAGGCAGTGTGAACTTGGTAACAATCAGGCTTCTGAAAGGGATTTAGCACCTTAGAGCTTAATGCATCCAGTTGGAGCTGCGGAGGGCAGAGCAGGACTGAAAGCCTCTTGCCTTTTGATCTTGTTTTTCTGAATGTTAGGCTCTTTGGAAAAATCTGACCTAGACTATGACCACTGAGCACTCTTGAAAGTCACTTCCTAATGTGTCTGAAAAGCTTAATGTTCATCAGCCTCTAAATGCAAGCGCACAACGGCAGCTCACTCCTCAGGGGCTGGGATAACTGACTTTCTGATTTTACACACTAAATATCATTGGTCAGTTAGGTACCTGTCCTTGCACATCCCTACGTGGACTTTAACTGCCTGCATTGGTAAGCCTTCCTCACATGTATAGATTACTGAATCATGTCCATTTTCTCACCAGTACTTTCAATTCCAGACAAAGGAGAGAATGACCTGGCTGATAAGGACACATTGAGTAAGACGGTCCTTTTTTAAAAGTTATTGTAACTACTGTTCTTTTTGTAAGTTATTTAGGTTTACTTATTCATAATATCATTTAGCACAATTTTTTTCTCCACTTATGTCATTATTGTAACAATAAGTGTCACCGATGCAGCAGCAAGAACAACCGAGAGAAAAGATTGCAACTCATTATCATTCATTACTGTAGTGAAGAGAGATTAGAAACATAATGGAAGCTGAGAGAAGATGTACCTTAGTGTCACTTACGTTGTACTTCGCTTGGAGCCAGGAACTTCCATAAGCTGTGATACTGACTCAGTCATTGACTGTCAGTCTTTGACCTTGGGTGGATCACTTGACCTTCCCATGACTTCACTGCCCCAGATGAAAGCTTGTATAAGAGGCAGAATCACAAAGAAACTTGATGCAATATCTGAGGTGAGTTTTCCTGCCCTTTTTGGCTAAATCTTTCAGCTTATGTGGATAGAGCATGTGTATAGTGACTTATAGTTATTTAATACTTCCTATTATAAGACCTCATTTTCAGATGTGGTAACTTTACCAAATGCTAACAGTGAGCAGGTTTTTTTTTTCACAGTTATGTGACTGTCATAGTGTGACAAAAGTAGTAGTAGTAGTAATATTTAAAAGTTCAGGAATAATTTCTAAAGATAAAGTTAGAAAAGAACTAGCATTTACTGTGTGGCAATGTAGCAATCTTATGACAACATTACAGAGAAATCCTAGAATCCTCTGCTTTGAAGGAGGAATATGACATTTGTCAGTGAATGCCATCTCAGCTGGGAACTTGTCCTTTGCAGCTCTCTGAAAATCTTGGGGGAAAAAAGGGTTCATTACAATATAGAGGCAAAATTATTGAAAATCTTCGTCGGCACACAAAATGTCCTGCTGTCTCATTATTCTGAGCAGACTGAGCCGATATGCAGGGCACATGGTATATGGATTGAGGATGTTTCATCCCCTTGTGGTCCCTTGCATGACAGAAGTTTCATGGCTGAGGTGCAGAGAAAGACATATTCTTCAGTGTCTCCTTCTTATGGCCAAAGATGGCCTTGCACTAGGATCAGCGCATTTCCTTCTTTGGTCTTTGTTTTTTCAATGATATCTGAGCCGCAAAATGAAGGAGATACTGAAAAATTTCCAAATATTTTCCATTTTCTAGTTTTTCTACATCCAAAGGTGTTCCTAGTATTAGTTCATGTTTCAGTAATCAGGAGGGATAAGTTCAGACTCCAATGACAAGTTTGTACTTTTAGCATACAAAAAAAAAAAAAAAAAAAAGAAATCTTGTGAAGTTTATTAAACTATTCTAGGTATGAAATTACAAATATGTCCATAATGTAGCTAAATGGTTTAATAACAGCACATAAAAATATACCTGGTCTATCTTTGTATTATACCGAGGTATCACATACCTTGAATATCATTTGCAGGGAAGACTTAAGGCTTGTAATGGGCTGATTTTGGTCACTTTGTGCAATAGCCAAAGGTTATGCTGCCTCATCTTCATACTGCTGCTCCAAGGATTTAGATGAAAACAGGGTCAGATGACCTGCACGTGCTGAAATTCTGCTTCTTTACTGAAGGACAGCTTATTCCTCTTAGGTCTAAAGCTTCAGAGTTATATTTTACAGCACATAATACACTTGGGACTGCAATACTAGAAACACCGAAATAGTCTCCGCCTGAGCTAGGTCAAGTAGAAGTCTACCTGTGACTGCATAAAGTGCACTGTAGAAGAGGATCTAGACTGCAATATGCCATGTAAACTTCCCGTCTAGGAAGAAGTTACCCAAAATCTAAACTGCTGAGAGGGTGTAGCACATTCTTTCCTTCTTCAGTCAGCAACACTGACACTAAATCTATAATAATGCCTCCCAAGCATGTGGACAGTGGAGAAATAAATGTTCCTGAAATATGTTCCTATGAATCCCTTAGATCTTGGATATCAAAGCCTCAAAGTCACTAATATCAACATTGATCATAAATGTAGGGTTCTGTATCCCTCTTTGAGGGAGAAGAGATAAAGACTGAGCCCACCAAGAAGGGAATGCAAGCATGTTTTTCAGAAGTGTTTAAGTGGTGGTAATTCTCCTGAGAGCACGACTAGACAAGTGCCAAGCATGTTTGAAAATCCCATTCTCAGTATGAACTCGTATTTGGAAATCATCCAGGACATTCTGGCAAAACCTTCCCTTGATATGAAAATGACAGCTCATTGATAGCATTTCATGGGAGAACTCTTCATAGAACACATGCTATAGGACATAGTGGGTCCCTGAATTCAGTTCCTTATTATCATAGGTGACTGGTGCTACATGATCCTATTCACAAATTTATCAAAGTCCCTCATACAATTAATTAAAGTTGCCTGGTTCTAGATGGTTTTGTTTTTGTTTTCCCTCTACTTATCCTATTAGAAGCCTATCTTGAACACTGACAGATAGATGTCTTTGAATTGTCTAGTTTTGATGCATCTTCTGGTAGAAAATGTTCACAGGTCCAATTTCTTGTCATATTCCTGCCAGGATAGCAAATAGTTTATTGATGAGTAAGCTGAGATGCAAGAGAGAGCTATTGGTCTGTGATCTTGATGAGAGATTCAACTTCTTGAACTGAACAAGAAGAAACATTATGTCAGCTTTTCCTTCATCTCTGGGGAGCAGATCTGACCACTAAAATTCTCTGTATGACAGTCTAAAGGTGTTTTAATGGAATCAGAATCAGATTTGGCTTTCCAGTCCTCTTTCCTATATACTATATGAAAACTTGAAAAGAAGAGAAGATTCCCCATTCACATTTATACATAACAACATAGGAAGAATATTGCCAGCCCCAAGCATTCATAGTAATAGCTAGACTTTCAAAATCCTGAGGCTAACTTTAAAATTGCAATTTTAGAAAGTAATATCATTGATTTTTTTTTCTCATGGCTTTTGTCTTTGCACTTTGAGAATTAGAAACTTTGATTTATCAAATGGCAAGTGATCTTTTTGCTTAAGTCCTTTAATTTAGCGTTTTGAATTCAATACGTTCCCAAGCTAATGTTAAGAGGCTGATTCAGATTACACTGCAGAGATTTTCGGAGACACAGACACTGACCAGATTTAGAAACCAGATCCTGATCTGGTCCAAATTTCAGCAAGCCTAGAGTCAACCATGTATCAGTCCAGTGCATTAACCAATTCACCAACTCACTTTTGTTAAGCATAGTATGGATGCTGAGAACTACTTTAAATCAGGTCAACAGCCACTGCTGTAGACTGAAAGATCATCAGTCATGGTGTTTGAAGATCTGATGCCTGCTCTGAAACACCTTCTTTGTACAGACTAGAGGTAGCCCACACTCCAACAAAATAAAACAACCTATTAGAAAATATTATTAGAAAGTACTCATAGGATGAAATCACTTTAATGTAAAAAAATGTTCAGATAATGAGCAGTTCCTAGTGGTTTCTGGGTCCTTTGTTTATTTGTTTCTAAGTAGTGTTTGTTAAAGGAAAACACAGCTATTATTGCCTTTTTGGAAATAAAGTGCTGTAGCTGCTAATGCAAGCTATAATTAAATGCACAACTCTGAATTTGATATTTGCTGATGTCTCATGTCATTTTTTAAATCAAACTGCAAGATAGACTCAAACCTGACACCTCTGGATCTTTCATAGAATATTCTTCTGTCAGTACAGATTTTTCTGACATAAAAAATGTGGCTCAGATATTTGTGTGTGCATGTGTGTGGGTATTGGACAGAAATTTAACAAGCTTTTACTATCCAGCATTAGTCTGAAGCTTTTGGCTAGTTGGGAGTTAATTGCCAAAAGATTTTATGGTATATCTAATTGGCTCAGTCATCCTTCTATGCCATGAACCCTACCAGACTGCCAATGTGCCCTGAACTCAAATAGAGGGTAAGAGCCCATCAGTTATTTAGTATGTGCTAGAAGCATGCATTTTCTTTTCACTCCATGTGAAAATAGTTAACCACAAGGAAAGAGTCCCACCCCTCCACTTTGCAAAATGGTGAAATTAAGTTTTCCGTACAGCTACCAAGGGACTGCAGTAAATTACCCTGGTAACAGAGTTTACATTGATTCTGAAAAAAGCACTTGTCCATATGTAACAACGATAACCTTTTAGAAGGTTTGGAAAACAAATCTGACACCCCATTAAAAGGCAAATGATTTTTTCTCCACACAAGAAAAAGAAACTTTTAAGACATAGAAGGCTATTAATAAATAATGGGGCTTTTTTTATAGGAAAGGCTGACATGAAAGCTTAAGCTATAAACTGTATCAGAGGCAGTATTTTGACTTGTGTGGTTTATTTGTCAAAGCACTGAGATGGGATCTCATTTTTATTAGCTGCACAAAAGATATTTTATTGAATGTCACATTGTAATTTGATTTTAAAAGGAATAGAAAAAATTACATTTTCTCGGATACGTAATACTGCAAAAACATGATAGTCATACTAACCACTAACCACAATGAGAAGTAATATAAGCCCTCCAAAATATACACTAGTACCTTACCAATGCAAATGTGTATATTCAGATTCCATGTACCAGAACATTTTTCCGGAGTCCAGTCTCATTTACAACCGTCAGAATAATATATAAAAATATATATGCCAGTTATTAAATTATGTATGTAAATAACTAACATAAGAGTTAGATTTGAGGTGAAGGACAGCTTTTAATATTTTAAAATCTGTCTTCAAGCTCACTCATTTAGTTCATTTCTTTATGAGGAAAAAAATCATAGCTGAATACAGCAGAAAGCAGAGATCAGTAGCTAGATACAGTGAAGACTGGGAATAAAGAGACCTAACACAACATAACCTATAGAGATTATGTTCTTTTTCGCTTTGCCCTTGATGTCCTGAAAGTCCATTAGGTTCTCGTAAAAGCCCATGCTTGTAAGCACTACTGGCAAAGGCAGCAACGTTGCTCTACCTTGCAGTAGGTGACAGGGAGAATTCCTTTATGGTGCCAGTTTTGTCACCAAGGACAGTGGCAGAATCCCTTGGTGTTAACCCTTTCCTCAGTGCCTGGATAAGAGCAGTGTTGGAGTGTGAGGTCCCCTCCAAAGCTACACCACTGCTCCATTCAGCTCTTCCACATATGGATGGTGAGCTAGTGCCAAATACATGCCAACAAAATGCATTATTACAATTAGAGCAGATAATATCTACTACCATTTTGAACCAATGAACTTTATGCAGCTCTCTGAAAAGAAACGTTATTTGAGGGAAAGGTCCTAGTGACTGAGAAGCCCATTTTAACTGTTAATATTTGTATTAATTCTAAACCACTAGATTCTTCTATTTACTGCAGCAAAGCCCTCACTTCATGTCATCCTTTGGCAGCCTTCCAAGTGCAGTTTTCCAGCTATTGCATTCTTGTAAGTGATAACAGAGGGCAAAACACTAGTAGGCAAACAAAATCACCTTGAAAAGATGCCACTGCTACTTTTCAGTCCCCCAGACCAAGAGTAACCCTACATATATCACAAGGGTCTCTAAATACTCAGCTATGAGGAGGTCAGAAGTCATCTGTTCCTCTTTCAATATTAACTATTTCATAGCATCCATCCTTGGATAATCTTCCTTAGATACTGATAACTGTGGCAGAAACTCAACACACCAAGTACTTCATATATATTTATCAAGCCATGGTTTTATATCAAGAATAGCTTAAAATCTGATATAAATCACAGAGGAAAAAGGAAAATAAATGCTACTCCATTCTAACAGATGGGATTGGAATTTTAGGGCCAAAGCCACATCCACTTGAAATAGGTCTTCCACTCTTAAAATATTTGAAGTCAAACCCAGCAGAGGTCTTTGGTATCACAGTGCTTAACTTTTAGGCCCTGACGTAGTGGTGGGATGCAGAATGCTTAAGCATTTCTACGTCTCCTGTAGGGTGCCTGGGAAGAGGACTGCGTTAGCTTATAGAGGCCAACACCAGATACATTTGCAGCTAGGTGTTGTCTGAACTCAGCACTACCAGCACACATCGGCTTAGAGGCTTCTGAGAAAGATCAAGAGTGGTAGCAACCTGGACATCCCATCCCCTGATGAAGGATGAGAATTGCCCTGAGTATAGAGAGGCAACTCTTTCCAGCTGGGATCTTCAGCCTGAAAAACATGCATACCAAGCATTTCCACCCTTTATCTGGAAGACATGAGCAGGAGTTTTAAGGTCTCATTTCATCAGTTCTTCAGTAAAACTGAGATTTTGCAATTAACTCTACAAGTTGTAGAAAAATAGCCAAATGAAAAAATGCTATTTTAGTTTAAAAAAAAAAAATCACTCAAAGACAAACCACCAGTCCTCACAGATTCTTTTGGTTGTTTGATTCATTTTTTTTAGGAATAAAATATTAATAAATAGATGGCATCAGACTTAAAAGTACCCTCCATTTGCCTTACCTACTTATACCTACTGAATCTGGCTATCTTTTGTGTGGCTTTTTTTTTTTTCTCTCAATAGTGGAAGAGTTCAGTCTCTACAGATGACTGCACCTCTCTATCACTTACATGCAATATTCCAACGGTTAGAATGAGCCACATGGCCTTGCATTTCCCAAAGGCTTTCATGGTAATAACAAATTTTCATGCAGTTACTACACATTTACTTTCTCTTAAACACATCACATTGGACAAATGAGTGTAACTCATCCCTGCCAGAGACAATACATTTATTCTGCAGGGAGACCCCAGGTGAGAGGGATTAAAGTTACTCTGAAGAGTAACACAAGCACCTCCCACACACAAGCACTTCTAAATTACAGCTTTGCTTTTAGGAGCAAAGGCCTTCAGAGAGGTCAGCTGGGCACCTCCCTGTGTCCTCACCTTCTTATTGATTATTGCTTAAAACATTATTCTGCTGCTCAGCTGTCAGAGTAACCTGCCAATCTTATTAGCATCCAATTCATCTGGTCGTTAGCATACTTCCTTTGCCAATTAACATATCCTAATTGTTACTGGGCCTCTGACAATGTGCCAATAGCAAACTGTGCCAGTAAAAAAAAAGCCAATCTATTCAATGCCCGGCTGGCTTCACTGGAGTCTCCAAAGGTGCTCCTTGTCTTTGCCTCATCTCTTCTCAACAGCTACTTTGGGCATGCACAGATTTCATGCTCCGAGTGGCTCTCAGAAAACACCTGCTTGTTCACCCCTACATCAGCTTCTGCATGTGTAACCTGACTGCAGCTCAAGCATGGGTTTCTGTGCCTCTCCCTGACACAGGACCTACAAAGTAAGCCGCCCTTTTTTACATTTCTGCCTGAGTATATTTCTGGTCTTCTTCCCTACGTCCTACAAGAGGTATGAAAATGGTCCTTAGAAAACACTCAAGCATTTCAGGGGTTGGGCAATGGAAGTGCTTCTTCAGCTTCTTTGTAGAATGGCGGTAAAAACATTATAGTGAGGGTGAAGACAGTTTCAAAGCACTTCTTTAATATTTTTCTGGGACAGCATTATAAAAATGCAGATGATATATTTGTGCTTTTTAAACCCAAGGATTTTGTTTATTAATTGTTAGACTAAAATGAACTTCTGATTTTTAAGTTCTGCAGATGGTGTCTGGCAAGTCTTTATTAAGTACTTATTAGATTTATAAGGACGTTGACTCTAAGGAAATTCAAACCACATTTCTTCTATTATTATCACGTTGTTATGCCAGTCCTCCAGCAGTCAATATGTTATGAGGAAAACATCAGAGGGGTGTGGTGCTCTTCTGACAGAGTTCAGAACAACACGACATCTCCAAACATGATATTGTTCGTTTTGAACTAATGTCCTGTCCCATTCTTGGCCTAGGATACAAAACCACCAAAAGGAAAAAAAAAAAGAAGAAGAAAAAGAAAGAAAATGAGGACGACTCTTAGATGAGTTTATTTCACCTAAGCTTAAGATCTCTACCAGCAGGCAGACATCTAGCTCTGGCACAGTCATCCTCAGTTCCCTTCAAGGTCAGTGGAGGGACTGTACTTCAATGCTAGCTTAATTGAACTGTTTTACGTGTTCTCCTCTTAAGTATGAGACAAACCATTCCCAAAAACAGCTAACCAGCTCAGGTGTAAAGCTCTATTTCAGCTAGACGAATCCTGCCGTCTGTCTGTTCCTCATAAACTCCATCGATTTACAAAGCTGATATACAGGGAGAGAGAGAGAAGAAATGTCATTATTTCTTCACATTTGCAGAATGAAATATAGATTCTCCACAGAAATAAGTTACCATTATCAGGGCAGCACAAGTGACAATCTCACCCTTACTCACCCACAAGAATCATCCTCGGTGAGCCCGGGAAGGCAGGAGCCCGGTGGCTCCAGCCGCCCTGCGCGGCCGCGTGCGCCGCACTGAGGCTCTGCGACGTGCGGTGCTGGAGTACCTCCTCGCTCACGTGCAACGTTGCTGCCTGCATCTATAAAGATCTGTTCTGTTATTAATTACCTGCAAACTTTTGAAGCAAGAACAGTTTTACCACGTTGCTCACGATACTGAAGTTCACAATCAGAGTTAATGTTGTTTATTATTCCTTTTCCGCAATGAGAACATATACATTTTGTTCTTACTAATTACCACAGATTTGATGGGAGTTTAGCTGAGTTTCTGAAAGTTACTTTTCATTAAGCTGGAGTGTATCACTTTCAAAAATGCAGTAGTGTTCTTCTGTCGTGAGCACTATTAAAAATGCCCTCTTTTGATGTGTAACCCCTTTAAATCTCCCTATATATGTGAAAGCCGTCTGGCTCTAAGGCAGGGGTTCTTATTTGTTTTTTTACAACCTAGTAGAGAATAAAACTAATAAGTATTTCTCGTTCTTTAAAGATTGATTTATTATCAGTTCCAAAAACATGCCTTTTCATTTGGAAAGTCATTTGCTCGGTTATGATTATATATAAGCAGCTGCTAAGGGTCAGTGTGGGCCTTGGTGCTTGTTATTGCTTGCACTCCTTATGATTTTAGCTCAGCATAACTAGCAGTAGTGTCCTGGGATTCCAGAGTCTGTACTGATTACCAACAAAAGCCTCTTTAAGATCAGCAGAAGCAGTCTGGGGACTAATGGTGCCAAGGCAGTCTGAGGCACTGCAGCAATGCCTGAGGTCATAAAATGAGCAATGACAATTGCCCTGTCCTTGCTGATTTTATCAGTCTAAGAGTTTTTTTAGTATCACACGGAAGACAAAAGGAATCTTTAGTCCTGAATGATATTATCAGCTAATGTGAACAGTTTGGGGTTTGGTTTTGGATTTGGGGATTTTGTTATTGTTGTTTTTGTTTTTTTCTTTTTCTTTCTTTTTTTTTGTTTTGTTTCGTTTTGTTGCTGGTCGTTTATTGTGTTCAAGAGGACAGGCAGATATCTTTGTTATAATAAATATAGCAGTTTTACGCTAGAAGGCAGCTTCCCTCACTAGCTATGTTTTTAATATGTTTATTTTGAAGACAGGAAGAAAGGGAGAAAGAGAGGGAAGTTCTATTCTATATATATTTCTGTATGTTTTTATGTTGTAATGTATATAATATTTTTATGTAAGAATAGTTAAGATATATATCATGCAAGACATATAAGGAAATTCTTAGTAGGATTTTCATCCTAGCATAACCAAAAATGAAAAAGATCTGTGACTATCTCATCTCTCACTCTATATGAACATATCAGAAAACCAATATATGACTGTCACTCTGTGCAGAATGCACAGGGATCGAATTGAAGGAGTATTCAAGCTTCTTAGGCTGTGATCATATGAACGAGGAAGATTTCAAAGCATCGTGGGAATTCCCCAGAAGTTACACTAGGGATGAATTTGGCCTTTAGAATGAGATTTCATACATCTCATTCACACACAGCAAAATGTTTCATCATAAGCGGAGACACTTTTTAAAAGAGTCTTAAAATTAATCCCAAATGAGGAAGCCTCTCTCCAAATGAGTGAAACTTGGCAGATCTACAAATTCAAACTGAGATGCATTAGCAGATTTTGTGTAGGGAAATCTGTGTCATATCTGCCCACACTGGACCTGGTTCAAACCAGGGCAAGCAGTCACATCTCCTGTGAATTAAATAGCATCACAGAAATAAAGGATACCTATAAGCAGTTCAGATTTGCACTGCTCTAAAGAACCACTTCATCCCACTCCCAGTAAATGTCACAAATTTCAAATATATTCAACTGCTGAATGGAATTTCCAGGTGCTCTCAGGCCCAAATTTGGTAAGGTGTTTGGGCAAACTCTCCTTGTTTTTTAAATAAGACTTCAACTCCAAATCTCTTGCCCTGCTTTTGAAAAGAAAATCTGTATTCTTGCAAGTGGCTTCGAGGTCCCACAGAAGCCTTCTTTCTCGGTATGTTAAACCCTCGTGAAAAAACAACGTAAGCATGAGGTGCCTAAAGAATAGTCTGGGACCATAAGCATTTAATTGCTTCGTAGATCATTTATATTTCTCATGCATAATTTTAATGATATTTGGCACAAATCATCATTAATGGTATTCCATAGCTCAAAAGGGAAGAACACAGATTTTGTGGCATAACCCGTTTCTGTCAGTTTAGGAATCTTAAATCAAGATCCACATAATTACATAAGCAGCTTGGAGATGCTTTAGCATTTATCACTTCTGTCTTGGAATTGCCTGTGTGCTCCTACAGCCTTATCTGTCGCTCATCTCTATGTGAACCCTGCAAAGTGTCTAATAGGATGTTAATGAAGGGTCTTATTGTAGGTGATGGGGTAGACAGAAGCAATTAGCACCTTATTAAGCAGGGGAGCACAGACAGGGTCAAAATACGGCATAAGCCAAATGGCAAGAGGAGGAAAGAGTTGAAAATAGAAGCAATATCAAAGGAATGCTGTGATAAAAAAAATCCTAGAGTGGAGCTTTCCCTACTTTCTAATAAATGAATAAGTTTTTTAACAGGATGTGTAATTTTGTGCAAAGAACTCTGCACATAAGACTGAATAATACTGGAGACAAGAGCAAAAGTTCTCTTGCTTTAGTAGAAACATGGCTAGTCCCCTTTTACGCTTCAATTTCAAAAAGGATTTTGGAAGAGAAGAGAGAAATCTCTGACCAAGGAAGAACAGAAGAAAGCCTGGGGATAGGAAGGCTTTGAATTTTTGAACTGCTACCTCCTACACCCTAGACCTTCCTGTCTTTTCTACTTGTAGTCCAGCATGAATCAATACTTGCACTTTGTAGGCAGACAGTGGGTTGAATTCATGAGAGTTAAATGGAAGAGAATTTTGGTTTTCCTGGAGTACCCAGTGCAATCTTAGTCATCCTAGGACATGAATCTGCTCCTACTGCTTGACATAAAGGACAATTTCGTCTTGCAGGATCAGCCAGAGAGAGAAACGCATAACAAAGAGCAGGCAGTTGCACTTCCTCCCCTCAGAAAACTTATTACCAATTCGCAGCTTGCTCTTTCCTGTTTGCAGCAGGTAATACCACTGAAAGGGACATAATGCTGAAACACACTCTTCAAGGGAGAAATTTTTGCTGGACAGTTCCCTAATGATATTTCTGGAGTGCCTGGAGGATGATCAGTCCATTATCTGTGACAACTTTTGAGGTTCACTATAATTCAAACAGAATGCTTTAAAAAACAACTGTGTGAAGAACAACTGTGTTGTATACGGTTAGTGAAAGAGAGCATAGCTCAGATTCCTATAACCCTCAGAACTAAAAGCAGTGATAACAGCCAAGGAAAACTCAAGAGCTTGTGAGTTCTGTTTGTTGCTCAAGACTTTAGCTCAGGGCTAAAACATTTCTGTGCTCTACCAGCTTTGTGATGCTACTCTTGCATCACTCCATTGGGAATAAACTGGCTAATATCAAATGATTACCCTCAGCACACCTGTGCTGAGTCTTGCTGTGTGGACAATACACCAGGCTCACATTATCTATTTACTTGTTTTTTCAAATGGTTTACTGTTTTTGGCATGTTTATGTAACTGTTCAAAATGGTCTTGTTAACACAAATTTTCTGTGGACTTATTCTCTGGGCATTTGCTTCGTTTAACACTGCATGTGTTTCTTTTTTTTCCATCAAAAATGGGGCTGCTGGGGAGATGGGGGAAAAATCTGGTGTGCACCTGGATTGGACTCTGATGTGCAGTCAGGATCACCCAGACTCCCAGACTTCAACACTTGTGTATCTTTACTCATTTAAGAATCCAGACAAAATCAGTCTACTTACAAAAATGAGTAAAATTAGACATGTCTTTGCAAGCTCTTCAGATATGTGCCTTTGTTTATACGTAATTGGACTTGTTTCCATGTAACTGAACTTGTTATATGCAATTGAACTTGTAATTGAACTTGTTTGTTTGTGAATTGAACTAAAAATTACCAAATCATAACCAATTTAAATGGAAGCAAAGGCCTTGATTATTTCAAGAAAGAGCATAAGCTGAATATAAAAATGGCTGTTTTACATAGGAATATCTAATAATCCAGAATCTTAAACCTATTTCCAAACCTGTCAGGACACTTTTACTTATTTTTTTCATTTTTTTTCCAATCCGTAAACCACAAGGACATAGTTTCAGATGTGGTTTCATTTTATAATGCCTCTCTCTTTAATATTCAGTGCTACTTTAAAGTTGTGTCCAAATATGACAACATGCTGGCCTAATTTTGTGAAAACAATGATAAATAATAAATACTGATGAAAGAACAGAAGTGGAATACAAGCTGCTTCAGTCATATCCAAGATTTCAATCATTTTTTTTTAGGAAAGAGAACACTAGAAATGCCATGTGCCATGAAAGTGTCTTAGCTTTGGAAATATTTCTACAAAACTAGAGGGGAGTGACCCACTGGTTTCATCCAGGTGTGCAATTTTTAAAGGATGATGTTTATAAATGCAACCCCATCAAACAGTTTGCATCACCAACATCAAGGGCAGTTACTTTTCAAAAACAAGAAAGCAACACATCTGTACAGGAAAAAATATATTACTAGTGTAGTTATGCAAAAATGCTAGAGGATCTTGGGGATGGAATCAACAAGAATCAGGGAATTAAATGAAATTATTGGCAAACTGATCCAGAAGTGCAAACCCATCAAAAAAAGGTGGCATCTTATCTCTAAGACCAGATGGATAAGATTATTTTTCTAACTCTGCTTTCTCTTATTGGTTTCTTATGCTGTATCAGCTAGTGTAACGTAATACAAAATGTCTACCATAGTAAGACTGTGATTAATTAGAAATTAAAAATCAAAGTCCTTTCTTCATATCAGTTACAATACTCATCCTATAGTGTTCTCTGAGAGAAACATTTTGGTGAAAAGCAAAAGGAAATAGGATAGAGTGTACATTTCTGTGGGTAGCCAAATAATTTTCAAGCACTTCAGCACATCTGTGGCTTGTATTTATCACACAGCTTGTAAAATCTCAGTGATGGCAACAAAAGCTGTCAATTTCTTCCTCATATATACCAAGTGGTAATTCCTACCAGAGGTACAAAGAGGATACAAAGATCATATATCACGTATTATGTACAAATAATGGGATGTTCCTGTTGCTATACAGACGGCAATTGCAGTACACAGACACAGACATGACTAGCCACATCTGCCTGCTTCCCTTCCAGGAGAGACAGGCATATAAATAAGTAATCCGTACCCACATGTGTCACTGCCCTGGCATGTAGCCCACACATCCTGGGTGAGGGAAGTCTATCTCTCCCCTCTGCTCTCTGTTTCTGCTTCCTAACAAAGAAAAATTCTACAAATGGGGCCTTAAAAATTGGAGGCTCGCTATCTTGGAGCTGGAGTTCTATGAGATTAAAGGCCTAATTTGATAGTCAAAGGAGATATAAATGTACCTCTGCTTTGTCTAGTGCGAAGAGAAAAGAGCTGAACAGCCTGGTGGAAGGATCAGAGACCATCTGAGGTTAGTGGTGTGCGGTGGAATTAGATGATGATGAGAAAATGAGTAAATATAAGCAGGCAGCACTGCTAGTTGCAGCTGGTTGCCAGCAGATAGTTGCTGCAAGGACTTTTGGTAGATGAAGACGCAACAAGTGATTACAGAGCTTGCAATCCCAGTATCTCTTCTCTGAATTCAATTGTTAGTGGCATTTAGGGGCAGTTAGCAGAAAGCACTGGAAGCCTTTGACACCACCTGTCAAACAATTTATTATGATGCCAGTTTTGAAATAAAAGCGCTCCTCTAAAAAGCCCATGATGAGTACTGCTGCTAGATAAGATGTTCTCAGCAGTCTGCAGACTGCCTCGGTGATTTATTTTAGGTTGCAGGCTAATTTTCAAGTAAAGAGGTCAGAAGCCTGAACAATTACGTCCAGCTTCTAGATAAAATAGTAATCAGTGTAATGCTAATAGACTGATGCCTCGCCCTCCACTGGATTGTCATTTCAGACGCATGTTAGCTGAGGTATTAAATCAGAGGGAGAGCAGAAATGGTCTCCAGGATCAGGCAATGACTGTGAGGACACCACGGGTCCCAATTCTCCTTCCTCTGGGCAACCCGTTCCATTTCCACTCCCACCCTCTGCCCATACTGCCTACTTAGACAGTGAAGTCTTCAGCACAGAGATACTGGGTCTGTGCAACCTCCACCTATCCAGGTCCTCCAAATTCCATATTTCAAAGGATGGAATGCCCTTAAACTCTCTATAATCAGCTGGATGATAAATATACATAAAACTGTACTCAAATATGCTGCTGTTTTCCTCTGTAATTAATGAGCTTAGTGATTAAGATATTGACTGGGAAAACTGTCATCAAATTTGGGGCTACCTTTATTTTAATTAAACAGATTCCTTGAGTAATAACATGGCCACTGTACAGTGTACCACTGGATTCAGGTTTGGTCCCAACTCACAGTAGGCCAAGTAATCTCAGGCATGTGAGTCATTCATTAGAAGCCTGAATATTGCACATGTAATTGCAGCAAAAAGACTACCTCTATTTACCCCTCCTGGAATGACTGTAGCGTAGACAAGCCGTCTCTGTTGGCATTTCTCAGAACCAATTATTCATCTGTTAACAATTCAACCATTCTGTCCCTCCTGCCTCCTTTTTAAGGTCATGCCTTTCATGTGGATATTTAAAAGTATTGCTATGCGACCTATACAAAAACCTTATTATTGTAAAACACATTGAATAAAAGTGTAGGAACTAATCACAGCATAAAAAGAGGATTAGGATATTCCCATTAAAGAAAGTGTCTGTTTAACTCCTTTCACGTATTTGCATACAAAACCCGCTAATCAATATTTACTTTATTCTTCATCTTGACCACAGAAGGCAGTCATTTCTCTATCCATTACTGTGTCTCTAATTTAAATTGAAGTTATATTTGCAGGACTTTTCCTCCAGAATTTTTAAAGGCTAAATCGAAAGTTCAATATTTTTATAAATGTATGCCAAAATTTAAGGAATTTTAATCAAAGATATTAGATATGGTTATTTTCTATTAGCTCATCTATGCTGTCAAAAAAAAAAAGACAAAAAAAAAGATGTTATGTGCAAAACAGTCCCCGGTGTTTCATTTGGCTGAGTTTCAAGTCAACACAAGCCAGAAGTATTTTTATATATTTTGCATTATTTCTATGTTATGAAAACTTGAGCGTGCCTCTGGTAGAAAGACATATCTCAAACAAATATGACACAGGTGTCACAATTATGACTATCCTGAAGATGGAAGAGATCTCAGACCATATGCAGAATAAAAATCAGCTATCTCTTCTTTATTCCTTGAATTTCATAACAAGAACAGTACAGATTATGAATGGAGCTGCAACCAGCATGGGACAGACTGTGAGAGTCTTATTCACACCAAGAAACACACTCTACTCCACTGGCAAATTCCTTGACTTGAATGAGTATGCTTCCTACATACCGATATGTAGTATGAATGAAGGTACTGTGAACATTTATCCAAAGTGAAAGCATTTTTACATGGCATTTCCATTCAAAATTGTTATAATTTTAACATTTAAAGAATCTCATAAATTAGTAGTCTAAAATAAGTCAGATGAGTTAGATAATGTAGTTGCACCTCCATCAACTATAAAGAGAACATGAAGTTACTAATTCATCTGCAGATGCATGAACTCAAGTGAAATGAATCCTACACATTATCGCTTCATGCAATACAGAACTACATGAAATTTTTCCACTAGAGTGGAACAGGACATAATAGATAAATGAATTTGTAATGCTAAAGTTGCATGTAAAAATCTGAAAATCAGAGCGATTAGATGTAAGATTATATCGTGTAGCATGAGTCCCACAACACATATATCAAAAACAGTAAAGCATTAATCAGTTCAGGTATAGTAAGGATATGTACCAGAATACAGTGGATCTTTTTAGAATTAAAATTAATTAAAATTAAACCACTTTTAAGGAGAAATTCTAAAACACTCAGGTAAGTTTTGGTGATTTCATTTTCCATTTGCAGCCTTTATCAGATCAAAAAAGTGTGATGAAACTGTAGGGCTGACTGTTCATTTGGCATGTCTGATTGAGAGCAGGAGAAAGAGTACTTCTGAGAGAGCTTATACTCATGAGGTTTCCAGCAGCTTTCATAGTCAAAGAGGTTGGAATAGTTTGAATAAGCTCCACATAAACATCTGGGGCCAGATTCATGGGATATTCCAGCTGCTTTGGAGTACTCCAGTGACACAAAGCAGCAGTAAAATCCTCTTTACTGGCCAGTTAAGTCAAGTTTATGGTTGCTTTGTATCCCCAGAGCAGCTGAAAGCAGCCAATATATACCAGTGGAACTCACCCTGAATTTCTGGACTTTTAAGAGAACTGCAGTCTAACTCCAAAAATTTTGCATGTGTTCATTCCTACTAGACATAACATCCTAACTCAGCATGCGCCAGTTCACCATTGCCTTTGTTTACAGTGCTTTTGTAATGATCTAATTAGGAACTGAAAGCAATTTCAGTCAATTAGCACTCCTTGAAGCCTAAGGTAATAAAATGCCTTCAATGAGTTCAGGTTAAGTGCATGTAAAAGAATGTAGCATTTTCTTCCTAATTAATCTATTTCCCAAGATGCACACTATAACCATGTAGCCCTGAAATATGGTATTGAGGTTAGCTGTAGCAGGCCATAAGCTTTGTCCTGAGTTCTCAAGGCCTCAGGACTAAAGTTTTCTAGACTTGCTATGACTGAACTTTTCTTGACCTGACTACAACCTTATTTACCTTGGTTTAGGTGTAACAGGAATTTTCTAATTTACTGGGTGTCTATGGGCAATTTGTTTTATTTTGGTTTACCTTTGTATGAGACCATAATGGTTTTACTAACTCAGTAATTCAGTGTAGAGAAATACAGGCCTGGTATCACAGACAGGAAGTGGAGGCACAATATGCAGTGTAGAATACACACATGGGATGGCGGGAGACAGGGCACAGACTTGTTGCTGGAGATCCCACAGCTAAAAGCAAATCACTGATGGTCAGTTAAATAAATGCAGATGTGGGGCTGGACAATACTGGTTTGGGCAGGGGGCTAGCAAAAAGACCACACAAACGCCATCTAACATATATAAAGGTCAGCATTTATAGTATATTTGGATGCCACATGATGCTGCAGACCAACAAATAAGGAGAAAGGGTATAAAGCATGTTAGCAAGGACATAAAAAGCACCCAAAGTGGATTTTAGTACAGGAAAGAAGAAGCCATCAACACGAACATGATATTCCTCCTGACAAAGGATTCAAGTTGATTATAACTTGCTGTAAAAACTTCATACTCTATACCAGAAGGAAATCACCAACCTTAGGACACAGGAGCAAGGGAAGGGTGGCTATAATAGAAGGAAAAGGGGGTAGAAACTAAGTACAATAATTTTAAAGGTATTATTAATATAAATGAGACCTTCTTTTAAAAAAAAATACTTCTTCATTTTCTGAAATAACAAGATGCAGACCAGTAGGTTGGTTTAGACTGTAAAGACTTCAATGATAATGAAAATGAATTCTTGGCTCTGTATTTAAAATGGTTCCTGTTTTTCCATAAACAGTATTTTGAGTTAAAAACACAAATAAAGGAAGGGCCACCACCCTATCCAACCACTACCCAGATTTTGCATTCCTGATTATTTGTGAAAACATTGAGTATTGTGGCAATCAGTACCATGGCAGACATTAACAGGATGTGGTAGGGGGACTAAATGAAAAATAGTGAGAAATTTAAAAATGCTGTCCTTAATGAAAGGTTAGTATTTTGTATGGTAAATAGGCTTGGGATGCCATACAGATTGTAGAGAGTAGAACAGTCTTAAGAATTAATTAGGCATTGGCTAGGTGAAATGGGAATCTCTGAAAGTGTCTTGTGGTGCTGTTGAGTTTCTATAGTTCCAAGAACAATAATAGTGAAGGGAAATATGCAGTCACTTGTACTTATTTATTTAAAAATGCTTCCCTTTCTGTAGCACACTAAAAAGAAACCATCAACTTCATGAGTATAGCACAGAAGACAGTATTTTAGTGCTTTTCATGCCCTATTATACTATCTTATTTAGCCCATACATCAGATTTTAAAATTAATGTAACAATACCATTTACTTAAATAAGCCATGCCACAAACACAGGAAAAAGCCATTGAGTAGGATTAACAGGGAGACAGCTTTTAGGATTCTGTATTAGTACAGTATATTACATTTAAAAATACACAGAATTAAGGCCATCACATTTGCTTTTTTATTGTTAGCTGTTCGATAGGCTATTTATTTGGGGAAATAGTGATTGAATACTGGCTGTCAGGTAATAAGCTTTCTCTAGTCTGTTATAGGAATTAAATTATCTGCAATCAACAGAGTTCCTCGTTGCCATGTATTATATGTAGAATGCATCAGCTGTTCTGTAGATCTGGATACATCTTTTTATCAGAAATATCTTCTATCCATAAAGAAATCAAACTTGATCCAAGTTTAAAATGAGGTAGAAATAAAGACAAAGGCTAACCCATCATGAATTAACATGATTGGGGATACTGTAATTCTTTTTATTTCTGTATGTGTTTGCAGACCACTCAGCAGCCCCAGAGGAGACCATGCAAGTTCTGTGCTCAGCAAGGCATCATCACCTCCTGCTTCCCCATCAGTTTAGCACCAGGCAGCAAGTGACCTCCGCATGCCACAGCCTCCTCTCCACTGACCTCACTAGTGTTGGAGGACTGAGGCAGTCACCTTTCCAGGCAATGATGTGCCACATTGCCTTTTTGCTTCTCAGATGAGAGGTTAAGCATCTTGATATGAACTCAGCAGGAGCTGGAAGATACTTCTTACTGCAGCAAAATAGTTCGTCAGAGGTCTCTGTGGGGAGTAGGGTGAGTTCAGCAGAGCTGGGATGTGTGAGCCATTGCTCCGTACAGCTAGCACAAATCCTGCCTCCCATGGGTGTACGGTATTTCATTACCAGTACACCCAGATGGATATGAAGCTTCCTTCTTGTTGTAAGCAGA
The DNA here is from genome assembly GCA_034781795.1 of Crypturellus tataupa. Classification (NCBI taxonomy): domain Eukaryota; kingdom Metazoa; phylum Chordata; class Aves; order Tinamiformes; family Tinamidae; genus Crypturellus; species Crypturellus tataupa. The sequence goes on from JAWLRI010000144.1 coordinate 2,614,853, forward strand.
AGCAGGTCTAGTTGTAAAGAACAAGACTGCACTTGGTGGACTCAGGCCTCTTGTTTATTTTACATAATCTTTTATAAAATCTTCTCCATAATTTTCTCCCTTTACACATGGGAAAATTCACCCGGGCAAGAAACACAAAACCTGGGCAAAATCAGAACTCAGCTAACAGAGACAGCAGACAGATGCAGTAGTTGCTGCATCAGTTTGTGCAGAAGAATGCAAAAAGGGGCCCTGTTCTCCAACCACAGTGCTGTACCCTTTCTCAGTCAGCTGTGACACATCGTAGCACCTTCACCTACCATTGGAGTTGCTGCGTCTGCCATGTCAGAGGCTTCCATCTACATGGACCTTCTGAGAGCAGATGCAACTCTGCTGGCCTCAGGCCTAAGGGAGTGCTGGGGCCTCTCCACGAGGCTGGGGCTGGCAGTCAAATTTTCTGCAGCAGATGTGCTGTTGTGGATGTGCTGTGTTGCTGGATGTGTTGTGTACTTGAGGAAGTAGGCAGGCTTCAAAGCATCCCAAAAGATAGCGAGAGACAGGATATTCTCAGAGACCACAAAAATGTGGAGAGGCAGGTGGGCTCTGTGCTACATGGAACAGTAAGTCATAACTAGAGATGATAAAGGCTGGAAACTATTCTTGTATGAGGAGAATGGCTTCTGCTCTGCATGAAGCCTTGCAGTTGATGAACAGGTTTAGTGCTCTCTAAGCCGGGAATGGCTTCAAGTGAAGCAAGTGAGCTGACAGACCCTGGGCCATGCAGGAAAACCTGCCAGCAGCAGAAAGGGATCATTGTGGCTGACTCCTTGCTGCAGGGGACAGAGGCACCCACCTGCTGACCTGGCATCTTGTCTAGAAGGGTTTGTATGCCTATGGGAGCTCGAATAAGAGATGTCATGGAAAGACTGCTGAGGCACCGCAACCTGTAGAGCTGCTCCTGCCTACTTATCTGTATTTTCCACACAGACATAAGGCTGCACTGAAGGGATAGCCTAAAATGTAATTTTGGACCTTATGTCATTCATATATAGGATCATAGGATAGTTCAGGTTTCCAGGGACCCCAGGAGGTTGCTAGTCCAATGTCCTGTCCAAAACAGAAGCAGCTCAGAGGTCAGACCAGGTTGCTTGGGCTTTTGATCAGTCAGATCTGGAAAGTCTCCAAAGACAGACAGAGCAGAGCTTTTCTGAGCAGTCTTCACTGCCTGACTGTCCTTATCAGGAAAAAGTTTTTGCTTACATCCAGCCTGAACCTGTCTTGCCCTTAGACCTCTGCCCATTGTCTGCCTCCTTCTCACCATGCACCTCTGCAAAGAGCTCCATCTCCTTGAAGACCCCTTACAGGGGCTATAGGGACTGTTAGGTTTTAAGTTGTCCCTTCCCCAGGCTGAGCAAGCCCAGATCCCACAGCGTCTCCTCATATGGCAAGTACTGCAGCCCAATCATCTTGACGGCCTTTTGCTGAACCTGCTAGTCAATGCTTTTCCTGTACTGCTGAGGGCCAAACCTGAGCACGGTACTGTCAATGTGGTCTAATAAGTGTTCAGTAAAGAAAAACAATCTCCATTGTGCTTCAGATCCAAGAGCCTTGCCTTCCACACTGAGCTATACATACTCACTCGTCCCATTACCTTGCATGAGCTCCCGGACAGCAGAGATGAAACAGAACACAGCAAGAAATCTCTTTGTTCACACATGGAGAAGGTTACAGAGGTTACACCAAGTACATCTTGCTCTTCTGGTGGAGAGCACCATGCAGTTCCCTGCTCACAGAGTTTCAGACACTATTTTTCTCTATACCTGAAAGATTAAGAGGGCTCCCAGACTGTTTGTAATGAGCCTGGAGGTCTTGTCTGTAACTCTGGTCTAGCACCTTCACCTTTCATAATCTTGACTCCTCTCCTGGCACCATGAAGGCAGTGATAATTCTCTGCTTTGTGAAATGCTTGGAAAAATTGAGATGAAAGCACTTCCCAGGAACTTGCTACTATTGCTTTATATCAGGTCACACTAAAATGCCTTGGACAGACCTAGAAATTCTGGGGAGGAGAGAGGAGATTTATAGTTGTCGCTACAAAGGCACTTTATCCAAGCTTAATGCTGTAAAGTTAGTACAGAATTAGGCCCCTAGTATACAGGTTTCTTTCCTACAGCACTTCTGAAATCTGCTAAAGCAGACAAATAGAAATCTGGGGAAAACATTGATCTCTCTCTTGCCTGCAGCTACTGTGAAACACTGTATGGTTCTTCTTCCGCAAGTTGGGGATCCCCACATCATTTACAGTAGTGTCTTTCTGAAGGACAGCAAGAGAAGGCACACAGTAATAACTTCCCACAGCCATCTGTAACCCCCAGGAGCTTCCAAAGCAGGGTATTCACTGACAGTCAGCAGACCAAAAGAAACCCCTAAATGGCAAGGGAAAAAGCCAGGATCTCAAAACACCTAGTTCTACCTTTCTTCATCTTTGAAAACTCTTCCAGATTCTAGAGCAGCTATAAGAGAGCAACTGACTTTCATGCTGTGCACCCCAGTCACCTCCTCTGAGAATCTCCCTACATGACATTTACTTTAATAGGTCTAATTATAAAGAAATGCACTTTTCAATCAGAACCAAAGAACCAGTAGGTTTTCTTCTTTAACATGCCAACCAGCTGTTTTGAAAGGTACATCTCTAATCTCTTTCCTTCCACATGTTCAAACAGATGAAAGTAATTTTGTGCTCAACTGTCTATAAGTAATTAGACTGGGATGTAAAGGAGTCTTTATGTATCAGTTCAGAAAGAGCTACACTCTTAGCATACAGAATAATTATTAGCAATCTTCTTCATCTGTAAGGTATACCTTATGCATTTTACATGAGTCCCCATTATTAACATAACCTGACTATCAAAGCTCCATTGAAACTGGTGTCTTCTTTTTCATGTAACTGACTGAAATTCCCCAGAAATATAGTAATTTGAAAACAGCAATGCTGATGATTTGTTTCAGCTGTAATTTGTTATTTTTTTCTCTTCTTTGTTGTTTTCCTAGTAAAGACCTAAACCAGTGGGGCTCCAATATACATAAACAAGTGTTCTGCTTTTGCTACAAGATGGATATTAATATTCAGTGAGGGTCCTAGAATACTGCCTTTTGTCAGATTCCCAGGCTAAATTCCCTTAATCTTATTAATTAGGAGGTCACAAAAAGAATATTTTATTGAGAAACAAAATGTGTATTCTAAAGATAGGTTGAATCAAATTTATGAAATTACTAGGAATTATGCTCACTGAATATGTCTTTAAAATCCAGCTCATGTCTGGTCCTTGACATCTCTGTAATGGGATAGGACAATTACTGATAAGTTAGAGGGGCAGAGACACCTTTTTAGCTCTAGTTATTAAAAAGGCAAGAGCATCTTTAACTAGAAAAAAATGACATCGTGAGAACTGAGATGGCACCCAACATAAGAAATGCTGAGGAAAAGACATACACAATTTCAGATTTGCATCTATATACGGTACCCATAAGCAAAACTGATCCAGGTTGGAAAGAAGTAACTGAAAGGCAGGATACATTCTTTTCATATTGCATGGTAGTTTTGTTGTTGTTGTTGTTTTAGGTAAAATCATTCCTCAAAAGAAATCATTCACATTATAGCTAAGTCTAACTAGTGACTAGATTTTTCTAAGAAATGTAGTCATTATTTTCTTGGGAATAAATGCAGTTTTATCCTCTCCAGAATCATGGAAGTTCTTTAGAAAGTGATTTTAGGAAGATTTCTTACCACCAAAGATGGTTATTTAGCAAGAGACCGCTCCAGCAGAAGCCCTGAATGGAAAGAACAGAAGCAGAAAGGTCAAAATCATTTTTTCTGTCACTGCTTATTGCAATGACCAACAAAAAAACAGTATCTTATCTAGTATGCACTGAAGTGACTTGGCCTTACTGTCAGGGATTATTTTGTGTGCCAGTGCAAAAGACTCAGATGCACTGTGTCTGCCCTAGGGTAAAGCATGCACTGCAAGCACGATTAGAATTATGGAGCTTTTCATTTGATATTTTTATGTATATAGCACTGACAAGAATGGTAATGTACAGATGTGTAAGAACACTAGGCTCCTGTCCTGAAGTTATTGTTGTCTAAACAGACCAAAAGGCAGAAGACGACTGAAATGAAAGAGAAAAACAAAGTGAAGACATGGCTCTTTATTATACCTCTTGTTATGGCTGTGAGAACTGGTCCAGCAAGACAAGCCCAAGGCAGTGTCAAATTCATACGACTCTGAAGGCAGTTCAATGAACTGCCATCATAGTCTTTCGAACAATTATCTCACTGCTGCCCAGTTCAGTCTGGCTAGTTGCACATGGAAGAATGGGAATAGCAAACATCCAGAGACACGTAGCTCAAGTGCACTGGGAGAGTCTGAGAAAAAAAAAAGCCAGTTGACTCAGCCTACTTCTAAGTGGCGAATGGAGGAGGAAGAAGATGCACAGCTTCAGAGGAGTAAGTTGATGGCAGACTATGTGCCACACTCACTATCAGCCCCAACACACATGCACGTGCAATACTCTAGGCAGTCTATTCCTAACAAATCTAAGATATTTATTCTGCTGACTAGATGTATGCACTTCATGCACCTCATGCAGTACCATCATGTACCATCAGCATCCCCAGAGCCAGCATGTTTCCCTCAGAGATAGCTCTTAATAAGACTATTTTTAAAAATTAGACTAGGTAAGTTGTGCAGAGGAGTCCACTTCATACCAGAAGAAGAGATGTGGTAATACTGCCCAATGGTTAAGGTGAAAAGGAAACATTGCATTTGTACCATTTGCACTATCAAAGAGGGTGAAAACTGCAGTAGATTTAATCTTCAGATGGATAGGAGGTTACTGCCCATTACATAGAAAAGGACCCTTTGCAATGAAAATAGCATCAGGCATGCATTTTTCCATTAGAAATCAATTAATCTGTGTCTGCCCCAGAGTTCAAGTCATGTGACTTCATGCATAACACTTAATGTATTCAAGACTGCAACATAAGTATCCCATGGAGACACAGAAATATGGAAACAGAACAGCACTGGAACTGTGATTATGTCATGTGTTCTTATCCTTCACATTATTAGTTTTCTCAGAGACCAAAGGTGTGTATGATACATTACAAATGTTCTCTCTCTGCAAATATCCAAAATAATAACTTCCATACTATGTATTAGAGATGTTCTTGGTCATCGTAAGCATTTAAGAAAAAGTCCATTTCCATTTTCTGTCCAGTTTCCTTCCTAGGTGATTCTTCCCCTCATAGAGGCTCTTGAATATTATAGAAAACAAATAGAAAAGATAGCAGTAGCCAAATAATCAAAGATAGGACATTGCTATTTGTCAAAATTACCTATTACTTTCACATGTATACAATTTCTTTGCTTCACAAGTTCCCTCCTATTTATTCTAGGAAGAAATGCTGTAGTTTTTATTCACTGTTAGTTGACTAACGGGCTAAAAGCCTCGCTATGTAATATTTGAGTACATTAGGAATTAAGTGAAATTCACTCTACTGTAAAAGGAGAATCGGCCAGGTCATCCATCCCTACGTATTTTCAGAACCATAGTCCATGCCATAGCCCTCTCATTCATTCATTCACACATACATACACAAACAACTGCTAGAGGACTGTTGCAAGCCTTTGCAGACAATAGAAACGATCCTCCTCACGCACACCCTGTGAAGCACAAACCCAGATATACTTGGAAGAGCTTCGGAGGCAGAAGACTTTTTTTTTTCTTTTTCACCCAGGGAGCTGAGTGTATTGCAGATGCCTTTTTATAAAAGGTGATGAGAGGTTAAGAACAGCCTCCAAGAAAGGCACAACCTTCATAAAGGATTTGGTGTGGGAGTCTTCAGGGTTTGGGAGGGGTGATCCAGGATTTCCTCTCCTCCGCAGATACAGACCTTGACAAGCAGTGATGCAGGACCTAGGGCAGCCCAGCTCCCTCTGGAGTCAGAAACACCATTTTACAGGCTTCCCAGAAGAGATGACTCAAAAGTAGTGTGATAGTGGCTGTGATGTGGCAGCAGGGCTGTGGAGACAGCCAGATCCGGGCTCAGTTCAGAGCAGCCCCCAGCCAGGATGGTCCAGGATCTCAGTCTCCCTGCCATGCTGCTTCTCGCTCCCCACAGTAACCACTGAGACAGGGCACCAGTGGGTCCCACAGTGGGACATGGGCACCTTGGGGTCCTTATAGTTATTTAAACTGTCCCACTTTCATGAATGGATGCAGAGCAGCATCCCCTGCACCCTGCTCCACAGGACAAGCTATCCACTGCTCCTTTAGTCCCTGAATCTGAGGACTTTGTTTTCTTACCATGGCATTTAAAAAAGCAAGTCTGAGATATATTGAACTATGCAATGTTTTTCCATCATTGACCACAACAGTGAAATGAAGATTTTTGGCACCCTGTCAAAAAGTAAATGAATGTACTTGGGTACTTTCCTGAAGGAAGTGCAAGCAATAAATAAGTTAGGTAAAGGGATATGTTAGAGATGCCTCTAAAAAAAATGTTAACTCTGCTCTTTGTCTGCTCTCTTGAAGCCATGCCCTAGTGTCACCTTCCATGCCCATCCGTCCGGCAAGAAACAAGAATGCAGGGACTGCCACCAAGTGCTCTTCTTTTTCTTAAAAGAATTGTTGCCAAAAGGGTAGTGTAAAAAGGTACAGGGAAAGGTGAAAGAAAGAATGGACCACATCACAGGGAACATGTCAACCTCTGAAACAATCTGGCTAACCAACCTGGCCGCATTTTCTCTTGTCTTCTGACTAGGACCCCCTGAGACAAGAGATACTTGAATTCAAAGGAAGAAAGGATAAACAAACAAACTTCCATCCCAAGCAAAGAATGGCCAAAGATCTCATGATATACAAAGGACACGTAGCGTATTACTCTTTAAGCAATTCAGCTGATATGTGGGACAGACTGCTGTGACTTAAAGCTCATTCCAGTACTAGTGACCTACAGAGCTGAGTATGTTTCATAAGATAAAGTTAAGAGGTGGTTTTAAACTGGAAAAGATAGAAACAGTAGGCATGCAGCATACAGTAAGCTAGAAAGGAAAAGCTACGTTTTACTCTGATGCACGCCTTTAGTAATTAATCTAGGTAGATAAAACATTAATAAGTTCTGCAGATACTAATTTCTCTTAATGTTTTTCTTTGCCAAAAATGGAGTAGTTCCTCCTCTTGTTTTGTTCGCATTGTGTCTGTTTCCTGTGTTTACATATTTGCCACGATATGAGTTATAGTAAGAATCATGGGAATACATCTCTGGTTGGAGAAAAAAATGGGAATTTTCCTTCTTTTTTGATTCTTTCAACTGAGGGTCTGTGACTGTTTATTTTGTTTCCCCTAAATTCTATGAACACTCACCATGATTTTATGATGTATAACAATCTTTCCATTTGTTACACTTTTAAATATATAAATAGAATATAAAACAATGGGCAAGATTCACCAGGAGGCTCTGGCTGCCTGGTGCTGCTATAGTGAATAGATACATCCTTAGGCTCCCATAGTGTTGGTTCAAAACAAGAAGGTGATGAGCTTTCTGACTTCAGTCCAGTAAAGCACTTACATTTCAGTGGAATTGTGCCCATGTCAAAAAATGTCCCTTGGTGGTCTCTTGGGCTAGAAATACAAGTCCCAGTATCTGTGTCCTTCAGTTACAGATCTGAAGGTTATCAGGGGTATAGAGCCAAAAATTAATCATCCCTGCACATTTCTGAGAAGTGAAAAAATGCAGAATACATGCCATTTAAACAAAACTTTCCATTAGCATCCTGACTCCGTACAATAAAACTCACCAGTATGGCGTTACTAAACTATCTTGCCTTTTGAACACTCTTAGCTATAATTCTGCCACAGAGATCACACAAGACAAAGTTCAAGACACCTCAGAGCAGGATTTCTGGGATTCCTTACGAGGAACCTAGATAGATCCCAGGCTCTTGACCAGGAGTGGGAATGCCGTGTGTTGTTGAACACTGCAGGTGGGCACTGTGGTGGACAGATGGTTTCTCCCATACTGTGGGAGAGAGCTGGTGACAAGGAGAAAAAAGCTCACTGTGATTCTCTGGCTTTCTCTTGCTCACCTAACTGAGAGCAAATTGCAATCTGGCCCCTTTTTCGTTTCTATTGGGGAACTTGTTTCAAGTACTGATGATGATAGCAGAGTTAGGGAAATAAAGCAACCGGGTACCAGTCCTGGTTCTTTGTTCTCAGTATAATATTAAATACAAGTACCTTTGCTGGTAAATAAACAGAATGTTGAAGCAATTCCTTTGATCTCTTTAAGAGCCCCATGTTTAAAAAGCATTTGCTCTTGATTTTTATGTTATGGGTTCAAGCTCTTTCCAGGACACGTCATTGATCTCCTCTCTGAGTTTTCATCAGTGCTGTACTTAATTGTGAGGAACGGTCTGAATGAAAGTATTACCAGTTCATACTGAGCTCTAAGTTCAAAGGAGGGATATGTTTCCTCTTGGTTGTTTGAATGTTCACTCTTCATTTTAGGATGTCTTTGAAATTCGCTTTGCTTCTTTGGGCTTGTTTTGTTTGGGGCATTTTTCCCCTGTAGAATACAGCCCATAAAGAATTCAGAAGAAACCCAATTGCAGTGAAGAAAAAAACTAGAGCAAAACCATAGTATTTTATCCATATTGAATTCTTTGCTGTCTACTGTGTTCTCTCTCTGTCACCTGAAATATTGTTCCTCCCTGGGAAAAAATATTCAACACAATTTTTAAGCAGCTTGGTTTTATTGGGAAAGGTGATGATGAGTTAGTGGTAATATGAGTCAGACTGAATGCTTTCATGTGTCATGTCTCATCCAGAACTCTGGTTTCCTTTTTCCCTCTGAGAATGCATTTACAAGGAATGCACTTTTCTCATCTTCATTTGTGCACACTACAAAAAACACCTCATTATTTGATACAGTTGGCAACTGTCTGTACCCAGGACTGAAAAACAGACTTTTGAGGTGTTTTTGGCAGAATTGCACAATACCTGCTCAATGAATGACTAAAGATGAGTGCTAGCAGTCTCCCTGCATTCAATTTACTCAAAACTCCTTAAAGCAGTTCTCTTTGTTAATTACTGCTAGAACACATCATGATCCCATTAGGCTCTGCAAGATATCCAAGTTTTGTCTCTATCAAACCACTAAATGTATATGCAGTCCATCCAGCTTGAGACATTATTGGAACCCATAATTAGGAGAGCACCCGCCCTAGACTTCCTCTCTAGTGAAAGGGAGACTGACATCTCCAAAAGTGAATCAGAAATTAGGAAAGGAAATTAGGAACAATTTTCTCAAGTACCAGTTTCCCTCCGTTTTCTATGACAGGAACCTTGGGTGACTAAGCTGATAGCTTAAGCACTTCAGTTATGTGCCTAAAGTTTGAGAGGAGGAACAAGAGCCATCAAATCTACCCAAATTACAGCCTGACAAACTGTGAAAGGAGCAGATAGCATATGCGAGATACCATCTCCTATACTGGCAAGCGGATGAGGAGCATCAAAATGTGGATATTATTAGAGAACATTAAGAAGAGGAAAATCAGTCCAGCACTTAATGTACAGACTAAAAACAAAAGTCATCTCTGATTTGTTACTCCATTACCTTGTTTTGAAACCTGCAGATATCTCTTGCTTGTGCCCTATCTCTTGTAAAAGAAGGACTAGAGCACTTTTCTTCTGCATTAGAGACTACATTATAGAATACATAGAAATGCTATGGCAAGAGATGAAGGGGAAGAGCTATGTAGATTTCCTTAAAATGAATGGATAATAAAGAACCACAGCTCTGTAAAACTGGCATATTGCATCATTTTAGGAGTACATGAATCTTTTGCAAGCAGCAAAGGGAAAATTGTCCCTCCAAGAGAAGCCAGGTGGAGAGCTTTCCTTCACATCACTCCTCAAAGTGGGTACTGGCAATGCAACACCATACTCAAATCTGAACACAAAGACAGGAGATGTCCTATTCTCTATATAAACAGTGTAAACTGCATGTCCTGGACCTCACATAGTTAAAAAAAGGGAGAGAGGAATGGGAAAGAGAGGGAGATGTTCCATCTTCATATTTATTTTGCTTCATAAATATGCATTCCCCCTATGACCCTCTTGTGTCCTGGCGCAGAACTGTGCTGTTTTTCATTTTACCATTAGAGAATGTCACATCATAAAGAACCAGTTCCAACAGACAGGCATAAAATCTCACACTCAGTTGAGCCCATAACTTCCCTTGAATAATCAAATGTTTCATGTCATCTTTTTTAAACTGATAATTATGCAATATTTGATCAGTCTGTATGCTTACACTAGACGCCTGATTAGCAAATGCTACAGTGCTTACTTATTTTTTTCCTTCCATGGAAATGTACGTATGTTCTTCCATGGAAATGTACATATCTTCTATTTATACCCTGCTACCACAGTGTCTAAGTAATTTCCACATATTTAAACAAGGAAATAGCAATTTCTTAGTTTCTTCTTTTCTTTTTCTCTTTTCACAGCTTGACTAATTTGCATATTGGTCTTTTTTTCCCCTCATACGGCAGGGAAAGAGGGTTCTGCAGTGTTTCTGTTACATCTCTTCCGTTACATCATCTCTCTGCATGGGAACTTCATTAATTAAAGTCTTGCTGGCCCTGTGTGCCATATATGTCAAGAGAGTTCCTGCTTAAGGAGAGTCAGTGATCTTTTGGGAAGAGAAATGCTCTCCAGTCATCTTGATCATCTTCATACCATAAATACTGGAACTTATTCTAAATTTAATACAGCAGATAATAATTTCATTAGCAGAATAGTCATGGGCATTGAGGATCCCCAGCATCTTGCTCTCCCAATAACAGTCTGTATCCCTAAAGGATCCAAGACTTCACATTAGTTTGGCTATCTGAAAGTAAATGCATTTAATATGAGGGTTATTGTGCTGGAGATGCAATCCCCAAGGATCTCTTCCCAGTATCAGTTTGGCAAAATTTTAGTCAGCTGGTCTTGCTGGAGACACAGGAAAAGAGGGTTTATCACTCAGTACTATCCTCTGACTCACCAAAGTGCTATTGCTGAATTCATCTTCTGGCCCTTGCTCCCTACAGGCACAAGGGAGAAGGAAAGAGCCATGCTGCCCTGCTCCTGTGACAATGTCAGTCTAAAACCAAGCCATAACATCCACTTAGCGCCTCTTTAGAAGAGCTAAATGGATTTTGTAAATTCCTTTGGTAAATTAGTGCTAGTGCTATTCACATAAATCTTGTCATTAAAATGATTTACCTCAACTGTAGCATTATTAATGTTCAGCAAATTAGGTCCATAAAATGACATTTGCCTTGCCATTAACTGAAGATAATCCACAAAGATCATTTCTAAATCCCTTTATATTCTTTATAATGCCCTTCATAAACACTATTGTAGCTCTCTTAGACGCATGTAGTCATCAGTATATTGATAGCTCTGACACAGCATACGCTTCAGATCAATTACTGAATCGGGAGACTAATTTAGACAATCTTTACTTGTGGTCAGAAAAAGATTCATTATTTATGAGTGCAAACAAAACTGTATCATTGTTCTTCAATTCAAAACACATGTTCCTTGGAACATCAGCCGTATTCAGACTTGCTTTTGTCAAAGTAGATCATGGCCCTGGAAAATGCTGGTAATTCCAGAAACTGGCTGAACAAACATCTTTCAGGAATTAAAATAGAGCCCTTGAAGCAATGAAGAGAACAAACAAAATTATTGAAAAATATTTTACAAGTTAGCCAAAAGATAGCTCTCATGAAGTGTTATATGTTTACTAATGTCTTTTTCATGTTTGTAAATGCAAAGCGTTTCCATTAAAGATGTATGATGCTGGAAGGTTCCCCTATTACAGTGTTATTTGAGGAAAAAAAAGGTCTTAAAAGACCTTAATTGGTCTTATTTCTCAATTTCTTGATTTTGCAAATACAAAACTTTAAAACCTAACACTAATGGTACTACTCTGAGCTGCTAAGCTTGCTCTGCTCCCACGAACAACATGAGGATGACTGTCATTGCATCATGTCTCTCATGATGGGTTTGTTAAGCAATTCAGTTGTACACAAACCCACTGCACTGGGATAAGAAAAGCTTGTATCTGGCTAAGAAGACGACAAGCTCGTGGAGAAATATCCAATCAAGAATAGGACCTTAAACCATAAAATAGTCACAATTACAAGAGTAAAGAAGAAGAACAACTTCCTTAGGTCAACACTGTAGTTTATTAGCAACACAACTTATTCACTGTGTGTCAGCTCTTCGACCTCAAAAGAGAAGCACATAGTCTGCCTAGCGAGTTCTGCTTGTGGCCACCGTTACTTAAAACTACCCCAGGATAGAATGTGAACCATGAGGATCCTGCTAAAACAGTCCAGGAAGTCACTGCCCTTCAGCTGCAATAACTGGCCCCCATCTAAAAGTCCAGCAACTAAGTTTACACTTTCTATATGCTTTAGTATAGGATAAAACATTCAGCTTGGAGCACCCAGGTAAGTGTTTCATCTGTTGAAGTGTGACTCCAAGGGCACATTTGGTTGTGCTCCTAGTAACCAACCCAGAGACCTCTGACAAAGCTCCTGTCAGAAAGCCACCTTCTAACCCAACACTTCATCCAACTGCACATTGCCAGGTGCGTGCAGCTATTCAGGGTAACAGAACACACATTTGCCTTTTATTAGTCACTTTTGAGAAGGAGGATCCAATCATTGGAAAGTATCATGTTAACAGCTTCGCTGCCTAACTAGGCAACTTCGTTGCCTAACTATCCTGGAAGGACGTGACGGGACTGATCGTATTTAAATTCATTGCATGTACAAGATGATGGAGGGAATTATTTCCAAAAGGGAGGCCAGTCTTTGTTTCTGCAGAAAAAAAAAAAAAAAAAAAAAAAAAAAACTATTCAAACAGCACAAGCAGGAAGAGGCTGAAAAGTATTTCTGTAGTGAAATCCATGAGTTGGCAGGAAATCTGCAAAAGGTAGGTTCGCTACACAAGCCAGTGCATGTATGAAGAACAGAGATATTCCCCCTTCTAGGTCAGAAGCACCAGAAGTCTCAAAGAATATGAAATACAGAGGAGTTTTCAAAATATCCAGAGATTTCTGGATGTTCTGAATATGGGATATGGGAGATGAAAGAAATTCCGGCTTCATCCAATTCAGCTCAAGGTGCCAAAAAACACCTTCCACCATCCTTGGATTCTCACTTTCAAGCAGAAGGGCTTTATGTTGGTACCACGCCCTTGCTGAACTTGCCCTCTCTATTATTTAGGCCTGCATTTAGGCTTGCAGCCCCTCATGAATTGCATCCACTGTCCATCAGCTCATACACAGAAATCATAAATGAACAAGTCACGCATAGTATTTTTAGAACATGAAAGTAATAGAACATAAAAGTCGTGATTGCCACAACAGAAGTCCAGCTTCAGTTCTAATTAATAATGTATGCTGCCCCAGACACTTCTTGCTGTCTATATGTGACGGCGTGCTTCATGTGATCTGCAAGCTAGTTTGATCCAATTTTTAATGAGTACAAGATGCTACTGTGGCTTTTGTTACCTGTTATTCATTAGTTATTAGTAAAAAAACACTGAAATTTATTGTGCAAGCCTTACTAATTGAAGGAACAAATACAAAAAAAAAAAAAAAAAAAAAAAACAGGATATTGCTTTATGTATAAACTGTAGCAAAAGATTTTATTTTGAAAACAGGAAATTTTAGAAACTCTTCTGTGGTAAAAGAAGTTAGAAGACAAAAGGAATTAGTAGAGGTTTCCACATATCCAAATCTGCATAAAAATTAGACTTTAAAGTTTCCTTGATATGTATGCAGTACTTAACTTTGCAAAAGAAATTACAAATAGCTCAACCTAAACTTTACACCTTAAAAATTTAAAATTCATTTCACCTAAAATGTAAATGTAAAATGTAAAAATAAGAGAATAAGACTGGTTTTGGTGGTAGAAATCTCACATAACTTCTATAATTTTTTTAAATTCATTCAGTCACCACTTAGAAAGGAGTTACTACCAGTAACTCTAGCGCCTGACTACTCTTTCCAAAGAAGTAGTGAACACTGGCTGCTCTGGAAATAACTAGACTATGTGGACTTCTGCAGGAAGGAAGCTAATAAAACAGGTAGCCACACAGAAGATACAGTGAGCTAGATAAGCGCTATCAGAGATTTGAGTTTTAAGCTTTACTTATATAGTGTTATTCTATTTTCATGTTTTCTAAGCTATTTTAAAATAATAATTTTACATACCCCAGTCAAAAAAATCTAAAAATACCATTATCATCACCACTTACAATGATTGTAGGAAAAATGGACTGTCATTTGTATCTTGTACTATGCCTCACTCGTGATACTATTTGCACACCTCGTGATATTTGATTGTTTTAAGTAGCATATGTCTTATCTTGCTCTCAGTTACATCGGTGCAAGTTCAGTGAAGCCAGCTGTATTGCAACAGTGATTGCAGATCTTGGTTCTGTTCTTTTCTCCAGTCTCCAGAACAAAAGAGCCCAAGCTGTTTTTAAAGCCTATATTTTCACTTGGTTTTGTATTGATAATCTCAAGGCAGATTTAGTACCTCACTTGTAGAGTTCAGCTCAGATATCTAAAGATAACCCCGAAGCAAGTTTCCATATCGGTAATATTCTTCACATATTATTTTGCTGATCCCGAGAGGGAATCTATAATAACACAAAGGGAATCTGGAAAAGTGAGCCTGCAAAAGAAATATAGTGTAGATGTGGTCTTGAAAAGGAAAAACAGCATTAGAAGTGTTTAGCCTTTGGCCAATACAAAACTTATGGCTCTGAGCAGCTTTCTGCAGGAAAATTAGATGCATAAAGGAGGATTGGAGAAGTCATTAAAGCTGTTTGTGTTCAGACTGGCATCAGTTTAGCTTAGTACATTTTGCATTATTCTTCTAATTAAACAGGTGCAAAGGCGTGCGTGAACGATCTTATCCCCACTAAATATCTAAGTCTAGTGAATGGCAGCTCAGGAAAGGTTGAGGCTAAACCAAAGCAAACAGAACTTACACCAAAGGACTATTTGTTCAATGCTGGGGGCATTACCACAAAAGACACTTCCCAGGCACTTCCTTGCAAAGGTCAGGCTGGAAATTGAAACACTCTCCAGCAGGGAGGGTCCACACAGAGCCTAGGCGTCAACCAGACACTCCGTTTCAATGAAGAGAGACACTGAGAAAATATAGTTGAGGATAGGCTAGAAAAATAACCTTGTGGAGATCCCTTTGTTCCTGATAGCTACAGAAAGAGCCTATGTAACTAGCTAACTTGGCATAGATACTTTAGACAGCTTTAGACAGCTGAATGAGATGAATCCCATCCAAAATTAAGCTACCTCTTAATGGATGGAAATCGTAATTTTAAAAGTTACAATGCCAGAGGCAACCCAAGGAGGCTGACAATGGGCTGCTGGCTACAAAGATCAGTGTGTTTCCATGAAGCACTAAATAAACAATAGGGGATAGAAGAAGCAGCCTGCATTCCTTAAAAGGACAAGGCGTACGAAAAGTAGACTCATGGTTTAAAAAAAAAAAAAAAAAGAAAAGAAAAAGAAAAAAAAAAAGAAAAACAACTAAGAACGGAAAACAAAGCAGGCTGTTTCTAAAAGTAAACTTGAATCTCTAAATGTGTTTAATGTAAAGAACCCAGCATGTGGCTGCATCAGAAATATACATTAAGGGGAAAAATCGTGTGTCTGGAATAAATTTCCAAACAATTTTGATTCCTTTAATAAGAGAACATAGAATGGGGCTGGGGGGGAGGGTCTGACACCACAGAGCTCTGCCTTTCCTCAACTGTGCAAAAAAAAATTAAGACTGAAAACTTTTCTCAGGGTTGTCCTAGAAAATAAAAAAAAAGTTGCCTGTGTATCTTAAGGCATTTAACTAAAGTACCTCTTTAGTAAAGATCTTCACTTCAACTGCTTGTGAAGGTAACATAGCAAAGTAATGACCTGTGTAGATGGACTTAACAAGTGGTGGAAGTCCTTTAACTGTCTTCTGGTTATAGAGCATGCTTTGGTGAGGACACTCCTAGCAGTCACCAAGGGTAGTTGTTTTTAAGTAGGGGTGAATACCAAGCCTAGAACCAAACCACCAGCCTAGTCTTTGAGGAAGGACATAAAGTCATTGCTAGCTCTACATTAATGCTGAGACATTAACCTATGTGCCTATGGCAATGACACTGGCCTGACGCTCCTTCTATGTTAGGCAAGAAAGTCAGTGTCAATGTTGCAATCCCTTAGATTTTTGACAAGCAAAGTTTGTTGCTGGTCTTTGCAGATCATAGCACACAAAATCAACATTTTCCAAACAATTCAAAGGGCTGTCAGCAGCAGCAAGAGAAAAAAAATCTGATTGGAAGGACTGCTACAATGGACAGGATGTGTCTCTACCCAGCTTCCTTACCTGTAATGAGCTATACATTTCATGGAGCACTG
This sequence comes from Crypturellus tataupa, assembly GCA_034781795.1. Classification (NCBI taxonomy): domain Eukaryota; kingdom Metazoa; phylum Chordata; class Aves; order Tinamiformes; family Tinamidae; genus Crypturellus; species Crypturellus tataupa. The sequence continues at coordinate 2,631,390 of JAWLRI010000144.1, forward strand.
CTGGTATCCTATAACTTGCCATAATTTGTGCTAATTTCATGAGCTCTAAGGACTTTTTTTTTTCCTCTGTGGTAGGTTAAACTTTCTCTCTAGAGGATTTTCCTCCTTGAAATATCAGAGTTGTGCAAAACTGCTTGACTTGTTTGTCACCGAATAAACGTTTTGTGACACACAACACAAAAAAAAAAATCTACTCTCTGGCCAAGGCATTTCAACAGCTTTGTCAAAGCCATTCACATAAGAGTTTCCAAATAATATAAAAATAATTGGGATAGTTAAGTACTATTAGCATCAACCTATGATATGGTCTGACTGAAAATGCACTGTTGTTCTAGTCAGATTAAATGGGAATCCTACTGCAAAATTTTCAAGGTGTATTTTTCATCAAAATTTATGTAGATCTAATAAAAATGAATCCTAGGCACTTGTCCGTCAACATGGATATTATGAGTCTTACTTCTGCATATTGATATTGTAACTGATAATTTCAAATTGTGTGTGGTTTAGCAGCTAATCTTAATCATCAAATATAAAATTGGATGGGTCAACTTATAATAATATTTGAAAATTCATTCTGATATAATCTCCCTAAAAATATACACTCTTCAGTATTCTACAGGATAATAACACATGGTATACTTCCACAAAATTCACTTAGTTACCTTAGCAGTATGTTAGCAGATCAGGAGTTTGAGCTCTTAGTCACAATGCTATCTTTTTCAGTAAAAGCTAAGGTTTTTTAAAAAGCCATACACAAAGGCATAGCTTCTTGACCCTAAAAGTCTGCCCCTAAATTGTCTCTAAATTTGAAAATAATATCCAGGCACTACAGTATAGTATCTTCCTTGGCTTTTCCATAAGTAATTATGAAAACCAGCATCCAATCACCAAACCATAAAGGGTCTGGAAATTAAATGATACAGCAGCCAAGTGGCATTCTAATCAATATTAGTTTGCAAGACTTTGTTCTTTTCATTGAAGTGCTATACATACATGACTGACAAACACAGGCAATTGATAAAAATAAGTTTTCCAGAACTTTAAAATTGTTTCTTTCCTTACAAAAATACCAGCTTTGGACTAAAGAGCAAAGAAGAGAGCTGATTTGAATGCTTGGATGTTTGGACTTCCAGTGCAGAAACTGTCCCACTTATTGTGCTTACAGTTATGCTTTTAGTGTCTCCACTACATTTTGTAAATCACTTGCAAGAGACACCAGTTCGTGCTAGGCAAGGATGTGGTCCCAACAGGTATGGATCTCTGTCATATAGTTTTACTGTGAGGTTCTGAATGCTTCTTACTCCTTTGTTTCAGGTCTAGTTTTTCTCTGAATAGTTTTAAGGGTAAAGAAATCCATCTGTGGTCTGTTGCACATCTCATATGTCTGATATTTTATTTGGGTTTGTAGATGTACAGATCTCCATTAAACACCAAACTGTTCATGTGTAGGTTCCACTGTTGATGTTAATATTCTGGTCTCCCTTTTCTGCTTTCTGCTCAGTAGATTTAAGGATGCTCATATCCATCCCTAATATACTGAGTCCCTTCAGAAAACATTCTCCCAAATGTTTTCTTTAAATTTTCTGCATCTACAATCAAAAGAGTTGAAACACGGCAATCCAAGAAAATGTATGGGTTGACCTACTTGCCCACTTCCTTTCTAGGAAGATGTTTTCTGTTTCTCTTTTTAAATTCTTATGTTGATATACAACAAAAATAGCAGTCTTAGATGTTTATCAAATATTGCAGGTGGATAATGTGGCAGAGCTAATTTCCTGACCTTTGGATTATACTAACATAATATCCTATATTAATTTCACAGCCATTGTGAAGATTCATATTACATTACAACCCAAGAATATTTCAGCATATTTTTACAGCGTACTAACTGAACAAGATTAATAAAGAACCCCATAAAATGGGGACCGGGGGAAACATAGTACATATTATTCAGATGAACCATATTTTAGATAACAGACAGTCAAATGATTATATGAACAATTCCTTAGAGTAACAGTTATTTTACACATAAGAAATGATGATAAGGCATTAAAGGGCTCAACTCATGTAACTTTTTCACCAGTTTTACAGATACAAGTGTAAATGTCACATGCTTCTAATAGGTTGGTTTATGAGACTGTGGTAAGTATTTATAGAGATTGGTCTGCATGTTTTTCCACTAGGTGCTGTACTGTACAGTTTTTGGCTCATACTTGAAGGAAGTTATAAACCAGAGTGGGTTCCTTATTCCTCAGCATTTGACATATTCTGATTGCAAAATATTTGGGGTTTTACACGATTTATTATAAATAACTCTCCTATAATGTTCACAGCACAATAATTCACAACCCTGAGGCAAGAGAGTTCTGCAAAAATGACATTATACGGAATATAACTTTTCAGAATTTACCATTTGTGCATCATGTTCAGAATCTATAACACATGTTAAGTGGTCAGATCTTCATCTTTCAAACATTTTTCTGTGATTTTGTGGTATTTTGTTAAAAAATACTTACCGCTAGCCTAATAGCTTGACTGATAATATGTTAGCACATCACAAAGTAGTAAAAACTGAAAGTGAGGAGAGAGGACAGACACTTGCATAAGTCATCCAGCACTGGGTGCTCTTCACTGAAAAGAGCTTTGTCATGTCTTATCAGCAGATGAAACAAAAGATAAGAATATAACACATGCAAAAAATATATGTCTATAAATTACACTGTAAAATAGTATATTTTCTCATACAAGAAAAAAAGTTTATTTTTACTGTCCTTTAAATAAAATCTGAAGTCAACCATTGCCCCTTGTATTAATCTATTTTCACCTGTCTTCTCTCTCTCTGTTCCCTATGATGGTAAAATTATGATAAATTATTAATATTTATAATGGTAGAAACAACCTCTGTACAGCTGAATAATTTGACTTAGAATGAGAAATTTGGGGTCCTGTTCCCAGGTCTACAGTCAAGTCAAGGTATAAGAGGGAATAAACACACTTAATTAAGAAGAGACTTGCTGTTCTTTTTCCAGTCCTTTCTACCCAAACCCTTATGCTTGGAATCTCAAAAAGCTTTTAATGAAACTTCAGTTCCTTGGTGCAACTCCTTGTCAGTAACAACTACAGTAAGATGCCTGTTTCATTTAAGGGGAGAAGTATCCCTAAGAGGCAATCCACTCCGTACCCTGCTGGTGACCCATTAAGGCTTGTCTTCAACCAAACATCTAGGAGAAAAGCAAAGCAGATGTTGGTACAGAGGCTGTGGTACTGCTGACACAGAAAAACAAGGCAATCTCTTTGAGGGCCTATGATCTCCATAGCCTGACGATAAGGGTTTGGCAAGGCATGCCTCTTTCCCACTCGCTCTATATTGTGCCTTTCCGTCATCTGGAGATGTTGCAAGGGAAGGATGCTCCTCTTCTAGCTTCACCCTGTCCTGCGGGAAAGATTTGTGCTTCGAAGAAGACGGCTGGAGCATAGTGCTTTAAGACTACAGATGTCCTCAATCAGCGCTGCCTCAATGACAAGGGCCGCAACACTCTTGAGGCAGAAGTCTACCTGAACCAGCACACTCCCAGCAAGAAAGCCTGAACAGCTCTGTGCTATCAAAAGTGGCCTGCCTGGGTCAGTACAGCTCCTGCAAGGAGATCTGTGACTGAGGAGGAGAGCACGTATGCCTTTGGGAAAGAACTAACTCAGGGTGGTCTGAGTGATCTATACTCGAAAGATCTACGAGTGGACCTCTCAAGACCTTTACAAGCCAAGAATTGGGGTCATCAAATGATAGCTGTTTGCAATGGACATCCTGGGCACAACTTACCAACATTGTTTTGTTGTTGTTGTTGTTATGTTGTTGTTTAGTCACCCAAAATGTAAGAATATGCAAGTTTTAGCATTTAGGTTAGGAGAATTCTTGCCTAATCCCCAAAAGGGAAAAAAAACCGAAGCCTTAAGAGTTACAGCTAAAACACACTTCACGTAAACACATAGACTAGTTTACAGAAGTAATGAAATACCAAACATATAATGCTTTCATTTACTGCAATCAAGAACCTAATTCTCACAGAGTTAAAAAAAAAAAAAAAAAAAAGAATAAAAAACCTTTCAAAGCACATCCTGCTTGTGCTCTGTTATTGGGATTTGGCTGGCTTGGTGTTTTCATGATAGATGTTCTGCAGAACTTGAGCTGTCGTTTCCCTTAAATGACCCACAAAACTAAAAACAAACTGGAAAAAAAAAACCTTCAAAAACTGTGCAAATTGTAAGTGCTATGGTGCTGAACACACAGGCAACCGAAGACAATGCCCTGCAAGTTTGTGAGATCCCAGGTCTCCGTTCCCAGCAAGAGATTAAGTGAAACTCTCTAACAATGAGACTCAAAGGGGTCAGACACAAAGATTCTGATAATTTCAGCACATGAGATGTGGGAGGTTTGGGGAAGCTCTGCAAAGAGGGAATGCTGAAGGCAATTGTTAGGAGGTGGACCAAAATGGGCAGAAGGGCACAAAGTAAAAGAAGGAAGGGAAGGAACAGGAGAGAAACACAGCGTACTCCATGTGCCTAAATGGGAGCACATTTTCCATAGTGTTATTAACTGCCAAAATAACCCACCAAATAAATAATAATTAAAAATAATAATAATGACTATTCATCTAGTTCCTGAAAAAAAATCGCTGCTGTCTTTCTTCTCTGCACGCAATTGTCCAATGACACCAGTAGGAAATCCGCTGGGGACTGTAGCGGTCCGAAGTCCTCAATGCAGATCTCTACCCAGAGGCCATAATTAAAAACGGAACTAGGGCTTCTCCCTGTGATGGCCTTACTTCCCTGAGCTAAAGAGAGTGACTAAGCATAGCTGTACAAACTGCTGAAGAGATCACTTACAGAGATCTAGATATTGGTACAAAAGGTTAAAGCAAGGAGCCCAGACCTGAAAAAATAACCCCTCTAAATATAATGAAGGCTTCGGGTGACGTTTTTCAAAGCATACAGCAGGTGATGAACAGATGGAGCCGGCATGCATTTCCAGTGTTGTTTTTTGAACTTTTAGCTCAAAAGGCCTGGGGGTAAAATTAACAGTTAATAAATATGAAGTTCTCAGATATTTATTGCTTTGAAAGAAATTGCTCCTAAATAAAAAAAGAAGAGTTGACACTAGTCAAAATAATCCCAGAGAAACATCTTTGTCCGACCCTCAAGAAACCTTGCCATTTTTCTTTCCCTTCTCTGCCATCTTTCCTCGTCATTATTTATTTGTTTGCATATTGATGCTTGCTTATTGTCAGCACTTAATTATTCATCTCAAATTACCAGGGCTCCATCATTGTAAAACATGCACAATTCCTCTGCAAATTGTCTGCGCTGACTCAGACCAACAAGATGATAATAAACACCACATGTAGTATATGATTTTTGTCTAAACTACCATGACACTTAAGGTGAAATGCAGGGGACATGGCTGCAGTGTAAGAGCAGGATGCAAATCTGAGGGTTGAACGCATGAGCCTTTATTCTGAACCCCACCAAATAGCTATGTGTTAAAGGTATTGGCCTCAGTCTTCATCAGGCACTGAAAGTCAGCTCAGAATCTTTCAAAACCAGATCAACAATTATGTATGAAGACACGAGAAGATTAATGACAGCTTGATCTCTCCAAATGTCAGGGACAAAGAGTTCATTGTCACAGGACTCTCCAATCAATATAAACCTACAACACACATTTGTTATTATTTAGAGCAGGGTATTGGTGATGTGTGGGCTAAATCTGAATATCTTCAGCTTCATTACCAGCTACAAAGCATTAATCAGCCTAACTGCATTAGTTAGAGGAAGCAAGGGGATGACTTGAAGTGTACCCCTGTGCAAAGGAGACCTGTATGGCTTGAATCTATCCATGCCATGAAATAGCCGATGGGAACCACACCGCAAAGGAATGAGTGCAGCAGTTCAGGTTAGCAAAGAATGGTTGCCTTTAACCTCACCTGCACAGGTAGCAGAAGGTCGTGGAAGGGGCTGAAGTGTGCAGGAATTTTTGCTGTCCATCCTCCCTTGCAACAGGCAAGGCAAGAGATCTCTTTGGTTAGAAGAGGCCATTGCAAGGCCTTACAGCTAAAACGTTAGCCAGGTCTGGCAGGAAAGCAAAACCAAGGAATGGTAGGTACATTCCACGCCAGCCAGAGCTTCAGCTCAAAATTTAAAATGACCATACAAAATATTCATCAAAACACAAATGTTAGCTGCAAAAATTATGGATTTGAATCCAAAATGTTGTAAGCATGTTGACTCTACCTTAACATTCTCACTCTGGCATCATTAAAAATATATTACATACAGCACCCCTCCCTAACATTTAATTATTACAAGTATTGAAGCAGGACACATAAAACCACATCCCATTGTCCTTAATGGGAAAATAACATATTGTCACTGTACGTACTGCAGTCTATTTCAATTTCATAACATTTTTAAATCAGCAAGGAGGAGGAACATAAAAAGCACAGAATGATGCTGTCAGATTTAAATGAATGCTGGCTGTTAGATTGGTAAGAGTGGTATACCTGAATACAGGGCAGATTGCTGCTTTATAAATATGTATAGTAATAATGCTGGAGAACATGTGGTGAAAAGCATACTTACGCTGGTCAGCTTCTTATTCCTTGATTAAAAAAATAATAATGAGCTTTTCACTACAATTTTCATAGTGGCAAAACCACATTCATACTGTCTCTTTGTGGATCTAAGTAAAACAGGCTTAACCCCTGAAGTCACTTTTTAATAATTAACTCACACTAAGTTCATTAAACACTAATTGAAGCTATGGAAGAAAAAATTGTGAAGTATATGCAGACAGACAGAAACACCAAATGTGATTAAAGATACTGACTCTGGAACATATGTGTAATACAGTGCATGCATTATATAGATTTCAAACTCAATTCCACATACATTTTTAAGTCCATTGTCCCATGATAAATCCTACCATGTTCAGTGTTATTGCAAGTTTCATAAACAAAGATTTGCAAACTAAATAGCATAGATATCTTAACCAATAGTCTTTGCATAGGTCTGGAGAAGGAAATTTCAAGCTTAAGCACCTTTCAGTGATTTGAAAAGAGATAAACATTGGATAAAAAGATACAGTAATCTCAAGAGTCAAGGTTTTCAAATGGAATATAATTTGAGGATTTATTTAAAAGCAATGATTTAAAAATATATATATTAGACAATTTTCTTGTTCAAAGTCAAATATTGGAGCTCTATCTTATTCATTCAGGAGCCAAAAAATGAGATGTTTACAGTAGTAAGGAAGGATATGTTATTATGACTAAATCAAACAATATGAACTGAGATAATACTACAACTCACTGCTTCCCAACTTGTTACTCCTCAGAAATCAGAATGTTTCCAGTGTGTTCAGGCTCTAACAAAGACACATACTCGCTCTTCTTAATGTGTCAATAGATTTCTACAACCCACATCCAAAGGGTGAAAACTGCTTTGGAACTGGCTCTCTGAATGGCATAATGCTCAGCCAAAATACTTCCTCAGACACATAGAAAAAGATGGTGAATTAGATCCATCAGATCAGATCAGATGGTCTGGATCACAGCAGACTTAATCTTGCCACAGTCTGCTTCATGAGGATAAATCACTCAACTCCTCTGCCACTGCATTAATGTTACCAGTAATAAGTATTCCTACTGTGACAGAATTTAAAGGCCCCAGTAAGATCTCTGCTGCAGAGATGGGTTCATAGCCTTACTCTTTTGCCTTGGCAAAACTCACGAGAATTCAGTGAGGCTGAAGATCTAGAAACAATTGCATAGCAAATAGCTAAAAGTGAGGCTAACACAAAGAAGTTGCAGTTTCATTAGGCTCCTCTAAATATTACTGTAACACAAACAACATAGAATGACAGCATGAAAAAAAGGCTGCAGTATTATGCCTTTTTTTTTTTGTTTGTTTGTTTGTTTCTTTGTAAAAAGGTTAAAAAAGTCACATTGATTTCAGTGGATTGCATATCATTTGTCTTGAGTCTGTTTCTCTGAATTCATGTGTGGTTCTTTCAGTCTTTTTGATTCTAGGGATATTGTAGGAAAGAAAAAGGCAAAATAAATGAATGACACTGAGGAAAAGTTAGGAGGAAGTAATGAATCCAGTTTGTTATGCAATCACAGAAGTTTCAGGAACTGTGTCCAAACAAGTCAACCTAGAAGTGTTTTAAAGGTCTCTGGTCCAGGAGAATATGCTTCTCACATCCCAACCCAGTAGAGAAATAAGACTCACATTCATATCCTCTCTTTCTCTCACACTAGTTTCTGGTTGAAAGGGGAAAAAAAAAAACACCAAAGAAAGCATAGCACGTTCTGGAAGATCAGCTGATCATTCTCCAGAAATTGCCACTGTATGTGACTGAGGTTGAAGTGGTTGGTTAGGGCATCAATTTTCTGGTACAAGAATATAGTATATGCTTTGCCAAAAACCTGAGTACCTCATTGGACTATGCCTATACAGCTAGACAGCTAGATCATCCTCAAACCCATTCTGGACTGAAACAAGCTACAGTGTCTACCTCTACAATTTACCTAGCAGCCAAACAGCCCTACTCTGGCAGTTCTGTTGAAAACATGAGTAGGAGGTGGGATGCTGTGCTTGGCCCCCTGCTCACTCCACCACTCCTAGAAATACATTGGGACCTCCTGGAGGTACCATAGAGCTTGCGCACAGGAGCATGGCAAACACCATCCATTCTACTGCTCTTTCCTCTTGGCCCACTCCAGCTACAGAAAAACCCTTATAGGAGCCATGTAGGAAGGCCCATATGGTCAAGGAAGTACAGACAATAATTATTCAAGATTCACCCCAAATGTCACTAGGTGATGCACTATACCACAGCAATATAAGCAACTTTATATAAGGTATATATCCCTATCAGGAGAGAAACTTCTTCTCATTCCCACAAAAAAAAAATCCAATATAGTCAACATATTTCCTAAGATATGTTAAAGGCACTACCTGAGCTCCTAGAGAACTAAAGCATGTTCAGATCACAATATTTTACTTTTGCCTTGTTCTGCTATCTTGTAGCAAGTAAACAACTGAACTTTTCTCATTTAAAAATAAAATACCTAATTCAATTTTAGGTTTAAATTTGGTCTGCCACAGTAGGTCAGTAGAACCTCTATAACACCTGGGCTCCAACTGCTTAAGCAGAAGTGTTTCATCATAGTTCATAATAATAGCACAATAAAAGAAAAAAAAAATAAAAAGTGAAATAGAGTGATTCCCTGGAGGTTATACATGCAAATTGTACTGAATCCCAGATACAGTTCAACAAGAAAAGCAATATTTTGGGACAACAGTTCTGCTTTTGTAATGAGCCTATAAGATTCATTCCAATGAAATAGCTACAGGTATATTATACCCCATGAACTATTACAAAATTAAACTTCATAAGCAATATGCCAGTGCTTTGTGTGATGCATTTGCTAAAAGAATCATTCAATTTATCATGTTTTCCTGAAGCGTTATGAGACAAGGTCTTTGAATAAAACTCATTTCATTAGGCCACCTTGTTACATGGGAAGATAAGATCTACACTTGACTAAAGACATCATTCCATCATGCCCATAATCACCCTACCTGGAGAAGTAAACATTCAGCACCCTAGAAAAATGGCACTGCGCTGCTTCACTAATGGTCCTGAAGGAATACATTAAAAAAAAAGTCCAGACAGACATGTGAAAAATTATCTGAAAGAAAATCTCGTGCACAGAAAACTCTTCTGTATGTAGCAAGGTTGAGTCATTTTGGAGAGTCATTCGCTTCAGCTGGGAAAAGACTGGAAAGCAGCATGGGAGGACTGCATTATTGTAGATAAAAATGAGATCCAGCGTCACGCACTTCACAGAGCCTATATGGCTGTTCCTGTGCCAGTTTAAAAGGTACGCCTCTTGGAACACTTCTATCCCCATAGTCCTCACATTGGTGCACCTCCACAGTTAAAAAGATACATGAGCATTTTATTAAATATGCCTGAAGGAGATCTGAGTTCTAGTCAAATCTAAATTTGCTCTTTAGTATTGGGTTCAATTTTTCTGAGATTCGGTTTCTCAATCTATACAAAGAAAGCAGAACTGATAATATATGTCCAGAAGCAGATTGTAGTGTTGTTTTAGGCAGCCCTGTTCTGTGTTTTGATACCTTTAGGTATTCATCAGGAGTTTGTAGAACTTGAAGCCTGGTGCAAATTTTTTTTCCAGTCTCCTTTTAGTCCAATGTTACAAGACTGGGCCCTCAATATCTCCTCACCTGCTCTGATGTGGATGAGTAGTAGTCTGGTGAAGTCAATACAATTAAATCGAAACAGAAGCAGAGCTCAGGCTTAGCAAACTTTAGGGCCAAATCTGGATCTATGTAGTCGTAAATCAGACTCACATCACTTTGCATCGTGGACAATATGGAAAATCCCATTCCCCAAATGGAAATCCAGGACAAGCATCCCAAAGACCTAAAACCTGAAATGAGGCATACACGAGGCCAAATCTTTCCCAGTCAGAATATCTGCCTGTCCTTTTGTGTCATGATTCACACTGATGATCACCCCAAAATTTATCCATAAAGCTGAAAACTTTGTGGGGTTTTTTATTTGTTTGTTTTTGTTTGCTTTTTTGTTTTTGTTTGTTTATTTGTATGTTTGTTTGTTTTCCTAGGTTCTTTCTCATGCAGACAAGTTTCTTGGTCTGGCTTACTGAGCAACTGCTCATCTGCTCTGGCCAGCCCCAGATGGACAATCCTAGAATATATTGCTGAGGGGGAAAGTGGAAATGGCAGCAGCCTACACTTAGGCTAAAAGGAACCTTTTCTCTTGGAGTCTTAACAGACTTCTAGATGAATGTTTAAATATGTTGGGAGACATTTTTTTCCATTGTTATTTCACAGCTAAGTAGCAAGTCTCCACTTTTTTTTTTCAAAATGTTTTTAATTATGCAATGCTGCTGAACTGCTTGGTAATAAACACCACAAATGACTCTCCTAAGAAGGATAATTTTCTATTAAGGATATTACAGAACAGAAAATTTGGAATATTTTCATATCCTTCAAAACTTATTTGTCTTGCAGTGAAAGCAAAGTACATTCATTTGTGAATATCGATGTTTTTGCATTTATATGTGCGTTTTTTCATTCTTCCCCTCTTTTCCTTCTTTTTTTTTCCTGTTTCATCAGCAAGGAAGGGAGAAGGGAAAAAAAACAGAGCATCCTCATTTTTGTTAAAAAAAAAAAACATGGACGACACTACTTCTAAAGAATATATTGCCATTTTCCTGCCTCCCCTCAAAATGACATTTTTCATCTATTCTTATGTCTAGGTAAAAAAATCAATTAAAATTTTCTAAAGTTTCTAGTTATTTCTAAAACCTTAGTTGTGGAATACTCTCATACCCCAGTCCAAGATGGAAACTTGGAAGGTAAGTCCTCAGCTATTAAATGCATTTCACTTACAGAAGTTAAAGATGAAATCTTAGGTGTATTTTCTTGTCCTCAACTTCTACCTGACACTCACGCAAATTCTTGTTCCAAACTGAAATGTTCCTAGAAACAATGTTTCTCCCTTACAATCAGCACAAGTATATTCTTTGATTCTGTTGATGATACATGCATTTAAGTCTTATTGGTACACATACAGGCATTCATTATATGGATTTTGGATTCAATAGTATATATGTCAACTAATGTGAGAATATCTTCTGGAAATTTTAAATCAATTCCAATTCCAAAATAGCCAGTAAGAAACAATTTTTATTTTTTTGAAGTCCATGTTTGATGAGGTGTTTGAAGGAAATGCATTCCCTCTGTCCCAGCTAAGCTATCAGCATACAAGGAAGAGCAAAGGACGGAAAAGCAAGAGAGCGGTAGCTCCTTCAGAGAGCTGCATGCCTTGCTAATGGTAGGATTTGGACACAGCACAAAGAAGCAGGGGACAGAGAGTTTCCATTTGCACAGGTCAGCAGTGTGTCAGGGAGCTGTTAAAGGCACTTTGTCTAGACTGAAAGTTCTTCGATGAGAAAATTCTCTTTTTTTTTTTTTTTTTTTTGCTATAAATATCTGTTCAGCTCTTTGCACTGTAGGTTCCTGACAGGGATTTCACCAGAATCACTGCTCTCATATAAGACATGTATTCAGTTGAAAGACAAGAAATATGATCTTTTATGGCAGGAACCAAAGTCAAGGCTCTAAAAGGCATAAGCAGACCTTATTCACAAAGGATTTGATTTGTCATGGGAGGATCCCATGCATGCTGTGACGGTCTGTGACCCTTCGTCAGGGTTTTATGGCCATCACCAACGATGGCCACCTGTAAAGCACTGAGGAAGTAGGTGACATCTTAGCATCCACCAATGTCTTGCTTAGACACATTTTAAAGACTATATTCACTTCATATTCAACATCCTGGCTTTTGAAAAGAAAGAAAATATAAATACACCATCAAGAAGAGACTAAAAAACAAACATAAACAGGAAAAGAGAAAAAATGAAAAGAAAAAAGAAGAAAAATAACCTCCTTGAAAGTGCTTTCCAACCTTTTTCAAATGACAGTTCTCAAAACATTTTTCAGTTGTGCTGCACATCCTTGAATAATGAATTCAAGAATATTAACAATAGGTCTGTTTTTCTTAGTTACCTTTTGTGATTCACTTAAAAGTAGCCCACTGACCCTCAGGGTCCACTGGAAATAGATGAGAGAGTATAATTATGATTTACTAAGTATGAAGGGAGTAAATTTCAAAGACCAAGGCTGGAATTTCACTTTGTAAATGCAACTAATAATATTCAAAGTAACACAATTATATCCAAACATGTCATGCTTAGCAAATGTACGGATACATAATTTCCTAATCATTTGCTATAAATATCTTTATATAGGAACAATATCTTCCTACAAAGGATTCTCCTTTACTCTCATATTGAACCCTGGATCTGCCTGTCTTGTGCTTGGCAGCAGTATATACTTTTAAGTTAAAAAGCAGCCATATGATATCAGGCCATATTCTCAGCTGGAGTAAATCAGCTCTGCTGAAGCAACAAGACTGTGTTGATGTACACCAGCTGAAGTCCTGGACAATTTTTCAAAATAAAAGTACTTTGAAGTGACCCAGACTACAGCTTCTCAACAACCCTGTGCAGCAGATGAATTTAAATCTTACAAGTCGTTGCAAGATACTGATCTCCAGTAAAATGATCTCCATTTCCATTAAAAATAGAGCCATTGCAGAGTTGATGTATTAAGTCTCACTTTTATTCTCCTGTGAGAAGGATACAGGTGGAGGGAAAGCAAAGAACCAGGAGGGTTTGGGGTGAGAGTCTGTTTCTCAGTCTGCCAGGACAAGGCTGTAAGTGTCAGTTTACCTCCAGCTCAGGCTGTCTCACACAACCCACCCAACCGAAAGTCGCATCTCTATCACTTGGCACTTTAGAGTCATTTACATTTATATGTAATTGTTCTTTGAGTGAGCACGTGTTCAGAGGAGCTGGGTGGCTTGGGAATTGGTAATAGGATATCAGAACCTGTCACCAAACAGCCGCTAGCTCAAAAACAGAGCAGTTGTTCGAGCATCCACAAGGCGCTAACTTTCTGATAGCTGCTCAACAGCTTAGGCAAAATGAGTTGATGGTTTCAGCCTAGATCTCCTTTGACATGTGTCCCTATCACAAAACTGCTCTGTTGCAGCAGCTGTCAGAGAGGGCGCGTTGTGGGTATTGTCAACAGAAAGGTCAAGGACTGAAGGCGTGAGTGTGCAGATGACAATCTCCTCTCACCCCAAGCAGTCAGTTTTCCAAGAGAAGTCGGAGAAATGCTGCTGAACAGTGTGAGAAGTGTCATCCAGTTGCTGCCCTTGCTAGTCCCACTCTAGAGGTTGAAACATGACATCAGACCCATGGATGTTAAATCTTATACCTTTCAGAATCATTTAAAAAGGTTGAACGAAGTGCTGTGAAGACAGTAATAAATAAGCATGCAGAGAGAGCTAAAACAGGCTTCGAAAAAGGCATTTGCAAACCCTATGGCTCCGTACACCTCTCTTACTAAATTTTGCTGACAATGCCAGCAGGTGCCTGGTGGCAGAATTACTGATTTGTATTTTTTTTTCCTAGCATCTATTTTATCTAACACTTTTTTTTTCCTACTCGTTCTGTAGGATTTGTGTTTTTCACTAAGCACCTCTTTGCCACCTAGGAAATAATAAGTGCTTCAGGTCCCCCTGCCTTGTAGAGAGACAAAGACAGGGATGGAGGGCCAAGCCCCCTATTCAGCTACCAATAACCCCAGTATCACAGAAAGACATAATTAGGTTTTTGGCCCTTGGCAAGATAAGGGATAAAACCTCCTTCTCTGCAGAGCCCAAGCACGCAAGCTCTTCCCACAACACAACACAACTGAATGGTGAAGCTCCAACCCTACTGCGCATCAGGCTCACCTCCCTGTTTCAGGGTATGCATTACAGTACAAGGATAGATCACAGAGAGTGAACGCATACCTTAAATCCAGCTGAGATAGCTCAATAGCCATATGGCCACCAAAACACAGGATTCAAAGGGAAGTATGCCCAGCTATTGGGTGAGATTCTCAGTGCAGCCAGCCCTCAGTTACCTGCTGTTCTGTCTCTGCTGTTGTCGACAAGTGAACTGGAGAGGTAAGAGCTGACTTGGGTCTCTCTCTAGGAGCTGCGGTTAGCTCTCTGGGCTGAAGTGCACCTGTATTGACAGAGATGGAGCTTTACTATGTAAAAGTGCTCAAAGGGAATCCAAGATCTGAACTCCTCACATCTTGAGGAAACTTGGGCATGAGTCAGTTTCGTATCTGATCTCATGTCAAGTAAACATTCATTTCATTAAAGTCTCTTGTAACCTCTAAAATATCCTTTCTGTGCCCAGAACTGACCATCTAAGCACTTTGGTTCTCAGAGCAAGCTAAAAAGACAAAAATATCTTTCTTGCTCATTGCCTTGGGAAATTTCCATTTCTTCATTCTTTGGTGACTGTTTGTACACCTGCACAGAGGATCAAACACTTCAGACACTGAACACACTGAGAGCTGAAGCACATGTACTGAGGAAACCCAGGTGGGTACCGTTCGTAACCAACCGCTGGTGTCTGGAAGGAGCCAGTAAGTACCTCCATTTCGGAAAGCAAACTAAAATGCCTCCCTGTTTAGGGTGACTAGCTGAGCCCGCATTTACACAGTAGTAGCTGGAATTAACCAAGAGAGACTTAACAGAGTGAAATCAATTACACCAGAAATCAGTGGCACTAACAGCTGGATCCCATTCTCACTTCAAACCCCCACATCAAAAGTGCCCACTTGTTTGACCAGTCACTTCTAGTCAGCTCAGGGGCAGATGGCTAAAGACAGGATTACTTTCAAGGGGATTTCCTAATCACAGTTTTCTCTGTTTCTGAAACATCTTATTTTCTTCTGCAGATGGTATATAGTATTGTTTGGTCACCTGGCAGAGGTCACCACATTTTTGCTACATAATTATTTGGGGACTATTACATCTAGCATCTTATAACATCGTTTCCTACTTGTTTATTGGACAGCCCTGCAGAGGGGAAGTTCATTTGTGTTCTTTGTATTTACAGGTCCTTATTAAGCACTTGTAAACCAGCTTCAACCACAAGAGGGTTGAAGAGTCCTGGAGTGACTAGCCCTGGCTTGTAAGGCTAGACAGTGTCAGAGGCAAGAAAAGTCCCAACGGCTCCTGAACGTATACTCTGAACTTCTGAAATACATTCCCAGTACCAAGTCTTCCTCTTGCTGGAACTTTTCATGCTCTTTCTATTTTGTTAGTATGGGGTAATATCTAAACAAGCTGCAAATAGGATACTGACATGGGGAAAACCCTTTCCTCTTTTTTTTCCTGCAAGCCTTCAAACGCTTGCACTAGCACAGAGAAGCAAATAGTACACCTCCCTACCTTCACCTCTCTTTCAAGCTTTGCCCACAGACCATAAAAAACACAGAATATTTTCTCCACTTGAAAATGCTGGGTACATGCCCACTGTCGTCTTCCTTTGCCTGGAAGGTACTTTGCGCTGATCTCCTCCCCAGAGGCAGCTGTGGACTTTCTGTATTTAACCTCAGGTGGACTTTAAAGGGTTATGTGTGGTTCCATCATTCTTTTGCAATATTCTTGAGCTAGAGTACACTTAGAAAATCCTTCTAGAGAAAACTTGTTGGGAAATTGCACACAATGTTTTGTATCTGAGTATGAAAAACACTTCCCCAGCTGGTTACTGTAATCACCTGCAGTTAAATGCAGCTGCGTCTGTGGGTCTGTCATGGGAATGAGTCGGCTTATGTGGCTATCTACCTTGCAACACATGAAAACCTTGGTGCCTGCACACACAAGCCTGTAAGCACATATTTGCTTTATTAGCAAGCAAGAAACATCGCTGGAAACAATGAAATGCCTGTTACTCTGGAATTGGTAAGTTACAAAGCTGCAGCAAAACACTCTCCTCTCTAATTCAGACCAACAGTTGTATATTTTTCTTCCATTGTCTATTACTTAATCTATCAAAAAGGGGAGTGTGAAAAACATTTGAAGGCAAAGGGTGGCTTTATCATGTCTGGCTGCTGAGTCTACCATGAAGATGGCTGTCATATGCTTTATAGCAGTATGGTTAGTTCAAACTAAACATTCACCTCCAGAGACACAGGGCGAATGTTTTTGTCAAGCTGCGTGAGAAAAATGGGGAGGCTTAGCTGTAGTGAACGCTTGCCCATACACCCCAGCCCATGGCTATCTAGTTATCGTGCTTTGAGGAAGAGACAGAGAGGTGAAAGAGCAGATGAAGGGCAGCTTACAGCAGAAGCGTGAGAAGGGATCTACCATTTCACCTGATGAAAAACTCCCTGGTATTGAAGATTGTCCCCAGCAGCACATCATTTGCTGGAGCCCTGAGGGCCAGGACTCCAAATTAGTTCAGCATTTCCTGAAGCAGCCAGATTTCTTAGATGGTTCCACCACTGCATAGAGAGTCACCAGCCAGATTTTCAAGGGCCTTATTACACTGTTCATTGAGATCTTTAGAAAAACTTGGCCTTATTTTTTATGAAATATTGTAACAATGCTACGTGCCAATGGGCCTCACATATGTATAGTAGTGATGAGGGCAGAACTCTGATTTTTTTCCTGAAAGGAGGTTGGCAACTTAAAAATTGAACATCTTTTTCCCCACTCCAGAACAGAAGAAAGCTTTTTGGTTTAGATCCTCTTCAAGCAAAAAAATATGTTGTATTTGCTTAGCCTGAGCTCATGGCATTTATATTATGCTAGAGATCCTGCCTAACTGTGCCAACACACAAAAAAAGGAAACTGCACAGTCATACAGCAACATATTATAGAAGACAGGTACAGCATGACAGAGTGAAATGGCAATGGATCAGCTAAGCTTCGTAAGTACGCAGTGCAACATATCAGATAGAATATGATAAAAACGTTTATTCAAGAGTACACTAATTGTTTAATTATCCTCAGGAATTACCAGAATTAAGGAAGGGAACACAAAGATGTCATGCTACTGTGAAGGAAGCAAATAATGTACTGGGCTATATCTAAAAAGTAATGCTGCTTGCAGGCATATGAAGTCAACCAGTTCCGCTTGCAGCAGGAGGAAGGCCTCCGTAGGGGTCAACTCAGGCACTTCAAGAAGATGCTATTGGGAGGAGAATAAAGACAAATAAAGATCTAGAATACAAGACCTAGAATGGATGTAAGATTAAGGGAATAAGCAGTATTTAAAAAATAAGATTGAGAGGAAACTCAATAAACCTCTTCAAGTACGTATGTTCTTGCAAAAATAGAGAAAATAATTGTCTATCATTAAATTTTGGGTCAAAATTATAGCAAAGAAGATCTGGAGTCAATATAGCTTAAGCTTTCTAACAGTAAAGAATACAGAGCACCTAGATGGACTGCCTAGCAAGGCTATGGAACCTGCATCATCAGGGCTTACACAAACATCCAGCAGAATGAGATTAGGGATATCTGGGATATCAGGGATATCTGACAAGATGATCCAAGAGTTCCACTTACATGTCCTGGCCTCTCAGCTCATGTAGTGTATGTTACCAGCACTACCTCATTTCAACAAAACTGTGGTTGGCCCATGCCAGGTTACTGCCCAAATACACATCTAGAAGGCAACTGTCATACCTCTCTGTTTATGGTCAGCAAGCCTTGCACTGGAGATCTGTAGATTCAGAAGAAACAAAAGGTCACACTCAAAGTCTCCCTGTTTTTCTTAAATATTGAACCTTGAGAAAACATTTTTCAGAGTACCTAGGCAAGACAGACACTGAGTACAGAAGAATTGGGTCCATTGTATACAGTGGAAGCCTTCATTTTTGTATGATGGAGGCTTCAGAAGATTTGAAGATAAAATACTGATCCTCTAAGAGCAGGCTATTTTTTGATGCCGAAAAATTATCCAAATTGGTTAATTAATTAGTGATTAACCAAAATTAATCTATGAATTCTAAATTGACGGAAGTATAAAGGATACTGAAATCTCTATGTTTGTATGTCAGTTTATTGCTTATTACTAGAGAGTAAACATTTTATGGGCTGGAAATAACAGACTTTCTGTCATGCTTGAATTCACTAGTATTATCATTCATCCCGTTAATGCTAGTGCTACAGGTCCTTTTTTCTTTTCTTTTCTACTTTTTTTTGGCTGTTACAAACATGATAGAAAGTTTCTTGAGGTACTCCTGAATAGAAGTAATTAACAGGCATAACAGAAACTCTTGAGATAAAAAGAAACAAACCCAAACTTTCATATTCAAAACAAACCCAAATTAAATGTTTATTTTGTAAGGTTTATAAATATTTAACTTTTTCTCTTTAAAATATTAAAATATTGCTTAGTCTTGGTGATGGTAGGTATCTGAGATTTCTTTCAGTTTTACTTTTCCTGTATTCTGTGTTTCTCTTCATCTCTGATGTTTCTGCACCTGACCTTAACCAAATGTAGGATAAATAAAATGTCCACAAAAAAGGGTTAAAGTCTGCAGGACTTGTGGCTTGATCAAAATCATGAGAAAGGCCATTCCCCAGATAGATAGTTTCTAGGCTAAAAAGTTTTAAGCATTTGGATCAATAGCCAAATCTTTGAATCACTGTATGATTACCTGGGATTGCAGGAGATTGGGCTAGCTGACCTGGTGAGTCTGTTTAATACTATGGTTGTTCCTATGAATGATCATTTAAAGCAAACCAAATAGAACCTACAGACAGATGAGACTTGCTCATTAGGAACTGCGAAGTATTTCTTCATAGGACAATACATGCTATTTTTCAACAGTCAGTTCCATGCAAAGAAATATATTTTATGGTCTATGAGACCAATAAAAACTAACTCAGCTTGAAAGATGAATTTCAGTTTTCAAATAATTTCAATGAAATGACTATGAAAGACCTACACATCAAGAATTATTCATAGAAATTATTCAGACAATAGTTTCAAATAACCAACAAATGTGAGAAAACTGCAAGCTATTAACATACAATTCACACTCTAGAAAAGAGGCACTGTATGAAATAAATTATTCAAGACAAAAATTCCAGTACTCAGTTTTATTCTAAACGGTGTTTTATCAGCAGCACCTTTTCCACAGACAAAAACATGGATATGATATTTTCAGTACAGCATGACATACACTGGCCATTTGCTCAGACTGACCTATAAATACCAGATACCAAAATTCAGTGCCTAAATCATGCTGTGACTTTGCCTAGAAGCTCTTTATAAACAACAGAAATGGAGAGAGAGAGACTTTTTGAGGGTACCAGTCACAGCATCTAGGTTGGGCTCAAATTCTTTTTCGCCATCTGGAGAAGACTATAAAGGGAAATATGAGTCTAAGATACTATTTAGATATTTATATTAAGGACCTAACGCAAGGTATTATAAATATGAATAATTATGTCATGGACTAAAAAGTGGAAGCTACCAAAAGGGACAACTCCGAAGTGCACTTGGTAGCACAGAGAACCTGTCAGCAAGGACAGCCAGCATGCACCCGACTTTCAGGCAAGTAATCTCAATAAAAAGACTGTCAGTCTTTCTTGGAGACACAACCACTTTTCAGAAATAATGATTCTGGAAAAGTACAGTCAAGGTAGAGCCAAGTACAGAGCTACATAGACGTACAAAAAGAGTACCAAAATCCCTTATTTACTTACAGATAGAGACATAGAGATGAGTAGCATCACCATTTTCCAAACATCTGAATGATTATGTGACTGAAAAAGAGACATTTCCCTCTCTGACCAGACCTTCTGATCTTCCATTTTCCATCTGGGATTTTCACATTGCCGACTGAGGTCTACTCTGATGTGACTTGTGTGGAAAGGAAGACCTGCTGGGCTAACAATTCTCACTCTAGCCTTGTCATGTTATGTTCCTCATCTGTCACTTTTCAAGATCTGGACATAGCATTACGACTTTGTCCATGACATGAAACACAGTGCAAACAATCATGCAGAGCCCACTGGTGATACCCACTTTTCCCAATTATGCACCTGTAATTTGCAAGTACCTTGCGGCTGGCACTATTATTGACCCTTGATAACTTGTGGTCAATTAAAGGTCATGTGATTCTTTGCCCAGGAAGAGCTGTACTAGTAACAGCATCTTGGCCAGATTTCATGAACATTGTCTCACCAAGCTCTCCCTGCAGAGTCACTTGAAAGGGCTGTTCTTCCTCACTTCCTGTCTTAAAATGGCATTTGGTATTGTGTGATCTGATAAACAGCATTGCCCACCTACCCCTTCACTGTTAAGTAGTGAAATATTTTCCCATCTGTTTCAGTTTCAGGACAACACCAGCATGATGAGGTTCCTGGAACTTTAGGTTCTTTTCTACACTGCCCAGCATTGTGGAAATCGCTGAAGGCTAGCTGAGTTTTTGAGTTCATGTCTTTTGAGAAGAAATTTCGCAAAGCAGATTGCCCTGTTTCAGCACTACCAAACTAGATTCTGCACCTCAGCTTCAGGCCCAGACTTTAAAACAGACCTCAAACCTGAAATGGAAATTCATTCCAATTTCTTGTTCATGTGCAGGCTGGTTTTTATTTTCCCCAAACCAGTTTCCTCTTCTTTGCTGGCTGGATCTGCAAATGCTTAAAGAGGCACCTAAAATTTGTTCATCAGGCTCAGCTTAGCTAGAAACAGATCAGGCACTAAGACGAAAAATCAACCCTTTATTTTCCAGAAAGATTTTCATGCTAAAGCTGTCCAGGAGAGGTGTGATGCCAGCTCCCACTCCTGCCGCACACAGCTGGGATTACGGCAGAGGAGATGTTCACAGTCTCCAGCAGAGAATCAGTTTAAGGCATTTAAGGCACCCTGCGAGCACCAGCTGGAGGTTGCAGCCCAGGCAGCTGTTCCAGTATGTGGGAAAAGGAGTTGGAGATTTAAACAGACAAGGCAGCTTAAGCGAGCATTTGGAACCGGTTCCCAGTGTAGACACCCCTTTTTCACTGACAGCTGCACCTTGGGAAGGAAAACGGAGTCTACACTTGCTCTGAAGCCCGAGGCACGCAAAAGGAAAACAGAACAGCATCTTACGATTGCCAGCCCGTTCTGTGTTACTGCCTTCAGAGCGTACTCCGCTCACCAGAGCATCATTAGGGAGCACCACATGTGTGTGGCAGACATCACACCAGACCCAGCTGCTGGCAGCTCCTCGCAAATGGACGGCCAGTGTCACTCCCCCGTTGTTTAGCTGGGAAAGGATAAAAAGGGAGGAAACGACACGTAAATGCCAAATACGCACTCACAAACACACGTATCTTCCAGAGAGGAGGATGGGTGGAGTTTGCAAGAAGCATTGGGTCTTCTCTCCTGTTGTCCCCTGGAGAAGTACTCTTGCCATGGCAAGTCTCTACTTCTGTAAGGCCACAGAAGGATAAACAAGGCTTAGAAACGCTTTGCACAGTGATAGGGCTTCGTAAATCCGAATCTGGATTGTCTTCCTATACCTGGTCTTGGCCCACTCCGCCAGGGCTTTGAGCAGGAGCGTTAGTCACTTGGACAGGCCAACTGCGATGAGGCCTCCCTCTTCAGCTTGCCCCAGGGCTGCACCAGAATACCTTTTAGCACACTTTTACGGATACAAAGAACAACTACACTTACAACTGGGTTCAGCTGTGCAGACACACACAGCATGTATGACCCCATACAAGCATCCTTCACCTCTGAGAAATTTGCAAGGCCTGGAGAAAGAAACCTGCCTCTTCCCTGGTGAGAACACCTCAGATCCACAGAGCTTTCTGCTTACTTTCTCCCCCCTACTACCCTTTGTCACAGGAAAGCAGGACATAATCATGCATTGTCAGAACTAATTTGTAAGTGTGCAACGCCAAGATCAATGTCGTGTTCTCCTCACAAAGGCGGAGACGTTCATATCTGCTGCAATGTATAAAAACATAGCTTCCCACAGTTAAAACAATTTGGCAGAACTCTGCCTAGTAACACTGTCATCAACACAAAGAAATCTGTTTGATTTTATACCAAACTTTTCGTCTACCACATTAACATCACTTTTATTCTCCTTCTCCATATAATTTGGCAGGCTAGTAGCATGGAGAAGCCACGAAGTTCCTGTTGTGCTAGAGACTATGCAAACACATGGAAAACTCTCACTGCCTCTCCCAAGGCATAAAGTCAGCAATCAAAAACACACATTAACTCAAGTTTCAAAATTCTTCTAAGAATAAGAAGTATTTCACTGCACTGCCCAAAAAGATTCCAAGAAAACTGCAAGGTATAATGGCTCTGCCTTTGCTGCAAAGCTCCAGGTTTTGTTTACAACAGATTCACATTTGGATATATCGCATGGCCCTCAGTTCCCATGCTCCAAATGCAACCAGCGCTGGTGATGATGCTCTTTTCATCCCTGCGTGAGTTATTGTTCCATTAGCAGCCTGAGCTGGGAAGTTCGCTCAGGCTGCAGCAATAACATGACAGATAGATCTTTATGAAATCTACACTATTAACACTATTTGTTTTGCCATGAGTTGACAACTTTAGTAAATTGCTCATAATTGGCTATCAAGGAAAAAACACAGCTCTGCTCACCATTATTATGGTATTGATTTTCAATAATTGCTTTTTTTTTTTTTTTCAGAGGATGGCATGGAGTGTACGTGTTGCTTTTGTTTTGTATAGAATACAACTTGGCTATATGGATCGGCTCCATGTCTGGAAGCTCACTGTGGCAAGAAACACACAAAATGCACACCAGAGTAGCTGGTAAAGCAAAGATTTTTTTCTTTTTTTTTTTCTCTGGGATTATATTTCAGCATTAGAAGAAAGAATGGAATTAACCATGTAGCTAAACACGATAGCAGCCCTGTAGGATATTCGTGTTAGTCAAAGGCTGAAATGCATTAACATTAAAAAACTCCATAGGGTTATTTTAAATATTCATTAGGAAATTTACAAGCTTTGGTGTAATGGCTGAGGACTCCAGTGTTTTTATAATTGGAAGACAGACCAGTGGAAATTTTCTCAGCCATGGGAAAACAATGTGGCCCAGTTTCTGTTCCTATGTAAGAAATTCTTGATTACACTCTCTAAATATTAATCCCCTGAACACCTCCACATCCACATACCTGATATTACAGTACTGTTATGTGGCATCATGCATTATCAGCTTTTCTGCTTGATTCCTTTTTTCTTTCTTCTTTTTTTTTTAATATCCAATTGTGCCCATGGCCCAAAATACGCACTCTCCTATTCTTGTTTCAGATGAAAGGGACAATGTTGCTGGGAAGAATGTAAAGAGTGTCTAGTGTCTCTCAACAGGTAAATGATTCACAAAATTTGCTGACAAGCGCAAGCATTTAAAATAAACTGAGGAAAACTGTCAGCAATCTTATTTAGAAAAGACTCACTCAAAATTCAATTAGCACAAGATTACCTACTGATCCAGGAAAAGAAAGTGTGTCCCTAGCATTCTTTTTTTTATTTCTTTTTATATATAGTTATTTATAATTTCTAGGCTATAAACTTGCTAGAGAGTCAGCATCTGGTCATTTTTCTGACCTCCTCTTTCTCTGGGAACAGAATTGTCTGAATTCTCGCTTCTTCACTTTCTTGTTCAATAGATGTCAAACAATCACCATGAAAGACTGGGAAAGGAGAGTTCTAAGGATTTACCCCTCCCAAGAGATCTTTGCCCAGATTTGCTGTAAAACTCAGTGTAATGTTTGATCTTCCAGTGACTTGTACTCTTCTCTGTTACTTGAAACCCAGCATTATTATTAAGCTTAAGTAGATTGCTTTAAACTTCTAAAATATTTACTCTCCTGCCTCCCAATGGGATGTTAACAATAAAAAATAGTGAGGGCTTCTACATTTGTTTTTACTTTACATAAACGAATTAAGCAGTCTCTACTATACTCGTTTAGACCCACAATAATGTAAACTGAAGCAACATAAAAGAGCTTCCAGATCCATGTTTACAGAATAGAAATCCTACAATTTTTGGAGGGAGAAGTTTGAAGAAGGTGCCTAACTCATCTTTACTCTCTTGACTGCGAGCAAACTTTGATAGGCCTTTCTGTTTGTAAGGAAAACGTGTGACGCTAACAGCTCGGTTGTTTGCTTTTGTATTTTTTCAAGCAAGTTCAAAGGGACTCACTTGATTGTAACCCTTCTCCCTCCCCCACCCTTCATCCTTCATAACCATTGTTTAATGAATTTTTATTAGAAAAGCATGGCTGCACTTATGAAAAAGAAAATCAGTCTTTGAAACCAGGAGGAGAGTGTGTTTTCCCTGGCATTAGCCTGTTAGTTTTTAATATCAGGTTTGCACTGGAGTTGACTCCTGGTGCATTTTGGAACCATAAGCCAAAAAAGTGAAGCTAATGGGAAAGGAAATAATACAGGAGACGAGAGCCCCTTTTGAAGTGTGGGCCGGAAATCTGCACAACTCTCTCCTTCTCCTCCTTCTCCCTGCTTCTTCCTCAACCCCCATCCCACATCCCATGGTGACCTGCTCTCCTCACGAAACGTGTTTCTTGTGCACTTCTGTCTGCAGGATGACAGCAAGTAAAAACAACAGCTCACTATGAGCTTCTCAGTTAGCAAAACTTCTGGGGAAAGTATCCTCTGGTCTGGAAAAGACAAACAAAGCAGTAAACATAGGGCATGAATAAACTGAGGATTCAGCTTTACACTACTGCATAAGGTAAGATGTATTGTCTTCCAACACATTATCTGCTGCAGTATGCCTCTTGCACAGAGTCTTGGAGAATAAGCAACGTACACACAGGGTACATCTCTGTCCAGCAAGGAGAGTGGAGCAGCTCACAGGTGCTCACAACTGATCACACCCCCCATGTTAAAATCAGGAGGAAGAAATTACCAGCAGAACCACCACCATCACCTACAGGTTATGCAAAGTATTGCCAGATCACAGTTACGGGTTCTGTCCCAGATATTTTATTGCACTCCTCAGGAAGCTCAGTTTGCTTTGTGTGACTGTGAGCAGTCCAGTGTTTCCTGGAGAAACAAGGTGGCCAGTAGGAGGCCTCTAGGATAGAATTTGGAAATGTGCCTACTTTGCCTACCTCGTTGCCTACTTTGTCACAAACATTTGTGTGTATGTGTGTGAAACATGACCTAGTTACTTCATCCAAGATTCTCAACAATTTAATGGAAATGGGGCTCTAAAATATCTTTGTGATTTTTTTATGCAATGCTGAAGCTTAAAAATCCAGTTGTAAAATTACAATAATCAAACTTTCCTACCATGCAGCGGCACTTCTGAGGAAAATGTGTTAAAAAGCAGCACTGGGAATCATTTAAGTGTCAAGAGACCTAAAAAAGAGATATAATGCAGAGAAAAACAGATCACAGATTTTAAAAATGCCAAACATGAATCAGAAATTTGTCTTGTCCACTGCCCTTGAATTCAAGGACTATGATATTGGAAAATGGTATTACAAGAACCATAGAAATGGCTAAAAAGGGAAGATAAAATGCTAGAAATATAACATATGCCAATAATTAGGACTGATTTTGTACCACGGTGGTCCAAAATGGCATATTAGAACCTGTTTTCATCTACATTAGAATTCTAACATCTCGTTCTTACATAATACAATATCCTTTTTACATGTTATCAGAACTGATTTCCTTGCAACTTTTCATGGGTGTCACTTCAAAAGCACAGATGGAACATCACCTGGTCAGTTATTCATTGTCTGAAATCACACGCAGAAAATACACTATGAGCACAATGCATTTGTGATTACTACATGGTGCAGTTCATAGAGGTACCTGGACTCCTAGTTGTAAGAAGAGCCAATAGAAGATACTAATGTGGCCAGACAGAGGGTAATTGCCTGAGAATGTCATAGTATTTTTCAAAATTAATTCCTCTATAGCACTAACATTATGGACTTGTTATGCTAAGTAAACCTTTTCTCTCCAGTAAGAACGTGAGTGCTAGCTGAGGAGATAACTCCTTGCTATTTCTTAACTCCTGCATTTGATGGTGACAAGAGGTGCTAAGTGAATAGGATGCAGCATTGCAGACTCGATGAGCTATTCCTCTGTCCCTAGTAAGAGAACTGACAAATTTTTAAAACTATGATCCTGTTCTCCTCAAGGGCCGAACATGCCCATACACTGCAATTACATAATAAGAAACCATAATAAACAGGAAGAGATGATAGAAAGCTAGATAGCAACCCCTCAGAAAGCCTTCCAGGTACAGTTTACTGTGCCATGTGGTTTTTATAGTTCTTCACAATAATATCATTGCATAGTAGCTGGGTGGTACTTTTCACATTCAGGGTGTCAAAATAGCATTTCAAGAAAGGTATCTGCCTAAGAATTAGTTACCTTAGGTTGCCCTTAAAGCTGATGAAAGTGAACCCTTCTAGGAGCCAAGTTATCTCCTCTAGAGGCAGAAGCCACGTGAATCCTACCCTAAAGTGTTTACTTGGTTCCATCATCTATACAGCAAACACAGAGTGTTTTGGTGTCACTTGGATGTAAATGCACATAGTGTGCATTTACAGACACAGAGGTTACCTTGGATTTAAATGCCCACGGGGTGGATGTCTGTGACATTGAATCCCATCCCTGGAGAAGAGATCTTAGTGGGGTCTGAGGAACAGGGCAGAGAGGGCATATTTACACTGGCAAACTCCTCCTGCCCTCCACATGTACCCTCATTGTCAAGCTGAACCTAAAGATACTAAATGGCCTGAACCCATTTGCCTTTGCTGTAGCACTGTCTCAGCCCATGACCTTGGTGGTAGCACCTAGTGGCACCGATCAGTCCTTCTGCCAGTAGGAACTGCAACCAAGACCATGTGCATGTGTAGAAGGAAAGGGACATTATTCGGAAATCACTGTTCCACTGCTCACTTGCTGAAGTCACTCCTTCAGCCAGGGGACTAGAAATCCAGAAGGTATGAAAATCTAACCAGGTAATTGGGGGGGTTGTCTGCAGTGGTAGGTAATTAATCTTGTGAGACCCTGAGATATAGCAGTCATTGTTCTGACAGGATTGCCAGCTTCTTGCACAATGAGGCATCAGGTCATCTTACCCATCATTAGGCACTAACAGAGTTTCCCTGTGGACATGATTTCCCCTCTTATTGACTACACACAGAGACTCCTCATTCAAGCTCCTCCACCAGATGCCTAACGTTAAGTAGGAAATATGCAGTCCTGAGATCCCAATTTAAGCAAAGCCTACTGAAGCATAAAGCTCACTCCCCAGTGATTTCAATAGGGTTTAGACTTTATCAAAGGAAAGAAAAATTACTTTGACTTGATCTCCTGTCTAGTACAGCTACTATATCTCCTGGATCAGAGCCAAACTCTCTTACTCTCAGGTCAGAGCCAGTTACTGTGTAGTTGCTGAGAGCTAGCACAGTACTCGGAGTCTGTGAGCAGGGTGAGTGCATTGCTCCAGCCACCGGCTGAAAGACAGACCTCTACCTCTGGCTCACATTTGGTAAGGTGAGCTGTGTCTTCATCCGCTCTGTAAGAACCTGCATGAAGTCTGCGGAGCTAGTCCTGGGTCCAAAGCTGCAGCTGTATATGCTTATTAAGACTGAAACTGTAAGCCCACAAATTTAAACGCTGTAGGCAAAGCAAAAAACATGACTTGCCACCACTGAAAAGCAGTATGGAGGAGTATTGGATACGGAGGCTAAAAAAGACCTGCTTGGAAGGCAGTAGGAATGTGGGCAGCCATGAGGGTGCAATGCTCGGTGCTTATGCATGGAAGGAGACATTTATATGCAGGAAGGTGCTGAGGAAAAATGCACTCAACACTCCCACAAGCTCAGGGAGGCAAACTGGACTAGTTTCATTTCCTGGCAGCCTCCAGGTGTTATGGAACAGCTTCAATTTATCTTATATGATTTCTCTATGCCTTAGTTTCTCTTTAGCAAAAAGGAAGCAATAACAATTCCTACCTTCCACCAGATGCAGAGTCACTAACTTTCTGAGACAGGTGGAGCCCTAAAAGTTCCTCACCTGATAATGGCCAAGTGACTAACATAAAGTTGCCTCAAGTTGCCTCAGAAAACTATTTCCCCATTAAAGTGGGCAGCAAGTGAATCAAGAAAATGATATAAAATAAGACAGTGGGTCCAAAGGTTATCTTGGCTAAAACATGACCATGTTATCTGAGTACTAGGCCAAAAAACTTTTTATTAAAAAACACTGAGGTAAAGCCATGTGCAGGAGAAGGGGGAGTTGTTCCACATTTTTGGCACAGAAAATCTGGAAGAACCCTCACCTGATGTCATTGTAAAGTGCTCTGTAAATACACTAAATAAGGTTTTTTTTCCTGCACAAAATGAAAACGCATGCAAACCCTTAAAAAAGCCAAAACCTAAACATGTGAAAGCTCATGAAAAATTAGATGATGTGAAAAACCTTTTAAATCAAAGCAGCAGGTAAAGCTGGAAATAAAGTTATCTGCGGTTAAGATCTCTATGTACCACATTGGCAGTAATGCTTCATTTCCTGCTGACTGTAAGTAAATCAAAGCCTACTTTGGGTTTCCATATCTGTCTAAGATCTCATCTCCAAGAATGTATTATTTTGGCATTTCCCACATTGGAATTACCTCTGGTCCAAATTTGGGTAATAGAGTATGATAACATATTAACAAGTAATAAGCATGAAATTTTTATCCATTTTAAAAGATATTACTGAGAAAAAATAATAAACACATAAAAAAGCTAGTGTTTTAAAAGTAATCAGCAATAGAACCAGGAAAACAAAAGACTTAGGTCAAAGAAGAAAATGAAAGGAAAGGAAAGTATAGCTAATTGGTGACACTTTTTGTAGCAAAAGAATGTAAGAAAAACTGCATACCTATTCAGGAAAAGTAAAACAGATGTGTGAAGTGTCTGACCAGGCTATTGTTTTAGCTTTGTAATCTAAAATAGCAGACGTGATTTCATTCTAACAAGGGATTAGTTTAGCAGACAGTTTGGATTAGCAGCAACATATATAAATAAACATGCTACTCTGAAATATTGAGCTTACAAGATGCAAGACAACAAGAACTGGAAAAACACTGGGTTTAAACTTTTAAATTATGAAGCCAGAATACATGCCCATTTCACAGAGACAAAGAATTAGCAAAAGTCCTTGCCCTGAACATTGTAATACAGGAAATATTTGTGATTATGATTTCACTGAGAAGCAACTCAAGGCCTGCTCTATGCCATAATTGCAGAAGATTACAAAATATTTTACACCTAAGCTATTTTAAGGAAAAGAAAGATAAACTCATATTTTATTCATACCTTTTGCAAAAAGAATGCATGTCACTACTGCCATAGGAGAGAGGAAAAAAATGTAACTAAAGACAGTCCTTATCTGATATGCTTTTCAAAGAGAAACAGAGATTAGGATTAAGATATCGGAGGAAGGAAAGCATCTGGTCTGATAACCAGAAAGACAGTGAAATTAGGAGAGAACCCTGTAGGAAGGTGACCATCTTTCAGTGAGCAGTCACTAGTTTTTACGTCATAAGCTTTTACAGACATTTGGGAGATTATACAGGATCTTGTATAGTCCCTTCCAGCAGTGTAAAGCTGTGTATGATATGATTCTAGTGTCATAGCACCTTCATTTTGCTGCTGCTGGAGGCTAACAGCAATACGAGCCCTCTGTTGATTTTGAAGCCCCTTAAATTGGCAGAAAGACTGATTTCAGTTCAGCCCCTAAATTCCTGCACAGTGTGTCTGTAAGGATAGTCATGCTGGAAGAGTCTCCCCTAGGAAACAAGTACAGCAAGGAGGAAGGGTATGTGCCATTCTCCACATCAATGATGAATAGGCTCGGTCCAGTAGATTTGAACTGCAGCAAGAAAAGTTTATGTTAGACATTAAAATTTGTTCTAATGAAAAAGATACAGAAACATTACAGAGATCACATCAGTGGAGGTCTGTAAAATGAGCTAGACAAACCTCTGTAAGGAATGGCTTGGGAAGACAGAACCTGTCTTGAAGAAAGAGCACAAACTACATGGCATGTGGGGTCTCTTCTCTGTTTCATGAAGTAATATTCATCTGATCAGATACTGACAATTACATTGGATGCATCAGTTGCACAGCAGCCTGAACCTAATATATGTTATTCTGGAGAATTTACAAGAGTCCCCATTAAAACCCAGAATGTTTAGAAAGGGAGTTGTTTAGAAACATAGCTGCAGTAGAGAGTTCCTAAGAGAAAGCTCTTGCAGGTGCAAGACAGCAGGCTCCTGAAGAAATTAGTGAATCTCAGGTCAGCGAAGCCAGTGTTTTATATAAAGCTAATTTTTTGAAAGACCATATGGGAGTAATGCATTTGACACACGTTTTTTTTTCCTGCAATTGTCAGCATTCAGGAGAGCTGGGGTCTTTCCCAACAGAGAGGAGAGCTGCATGGAGTCCCAAAATCTTGTCAGGGAAATGGAGTAAAAAGAATATAAGGCAAGGTAACAAGGCCTAGTTTCAGCAACTTGAAAAGTAAAATAGGAGAAATATGTTGATGACATCAGCAAAGCTAGACCTTTATAGAACCTGCCTACCTCACCTTATTGTGGATAAGAATCAGTATCTGAATCTTCTTACCTCAAGGGGAACTAACATGCTACGAAGAACAGAGAACTGCATTGAAAGCAGGTATATTTCATGACAAACTTAAGGTAAGGTCATGGTAGTGCCCACCAGAAGAGTTTTGAAAGCAGGCAGAGTATAACCCTGTAGTCTAAACAAAGTCTTGTCACTGTTAAACAAGACAGCTTTTCCACTGCAAGTTCTCAAGACTTTTTAGGTATCATCTGTACTTATTAAGGCTTGTCTGAACCATAGTTCTAGTATGGTTAGCTGTAACAGCACCCTTCTGATGACCTGGTGACTATTGTACAATTTGTTCTTGTTTGTTAGGCTTCTATTTAATTGCTTAATATAGTCATATTTTCATAAAGTAACAGTAGTTACTGGAGCATTGTGTGCAGTTCTGTGCTCCCCAGTACAAAAGGGACATGGAACTTCTAGAGAGTGTCCAGCTTAGAGTGACAAAAATCACTAAGGGACTGAAGCATCTATCGTATGAGGAAAGACTAAGTGAGCTGGACCTGTTTAGCCTGGAGAAGAGAAGACTAGGAGGAGATCCGATCAATATGATCAGATCATATGTAAGGGGAGAATGTAAGGAGCATGGGACCAAACTCTTCTCGGTGGTGGCCAGAGGGCCAGGAACAGGGGTAAGAGGTACAGGTTGAAACACAGGCAGTTCCATCTCCATGTGAGGAAGAACTTCTTTCCTGTGAGGGTGACAGAGCCCTGGAACAGGCTGCCCAGAGAGACTGTGGAGTCTCCTTCTCTGGAGATCCTCAAAACCCGCCTGGATGCCACCCTGTGCCACGTGCTCTAGGTATCCCTGCTTGAGCAGGGGGTTGGACTAGATGATCTCTAGAGGTCCCTTCCAACCTTAACCATTCTGTGATTCTCTAGTTACTATTTGTAAAATGAAATATTTGTGAACTTAGAACAATAATGTAGTGTAGAGGAATACGGGTATGAGATGATAGCAGACCAGAGAGAGGATGATACTGAGATCCTTGAGCTGTTAGCAATTAACCAGAGGTTCATTACCAGTGGTTAACTGTGGTTGCGGAAGAGCAGCAGCTTAGGCAAACGTATGTCTGTAAGCCCCATTTCGCTAAGTCACCAGTGGAATGAGAAAAGCATGTCCATGGTGATGTAGTAAGAGCCAATATCCTGCAAACTTAGGTGTTTCAAGGAGGTGCCTTAAGTCAACATGGTTCAAAAGAATGACAAGAATATGTTTTTTAGAGTTCACAAGCTGCTTGTTTGTCATAACTGAAACTCTCCCATAAAGAAAAAGTTTTGCTTCATCTCTCTCTATTCTAAAACAGCTTTTTCATTGACAACTTGCTGGACCCCAGCTGGTGTCTGAAAGAGGAAGCCTGGGCGTTTGAAACGTTTCCTTCCATGGTGACAAATCACTTGGCTGTTTTCACTTTCTGAATAAATTGTCACCCCCCAAAAGGGAGCCACGTGGGGAGGTGGTATACCAGAGGAAACAGCAGCAGTAGGCCTATTAATAACTTTAATGCTGCTTGGCTGCACCTGCTTGGCTATAATGTCCTTCTTGCTGTGGACTCATGCAACACAGGGAGAGCATGGAGCAAAATGCTGGAGAAGGAGGATGCAAACCTTTACTCTGGTAAAGAAGAATTTAGACAATCAAACAGTGAACTGTTATAAGACCTTTTTTTGAAAGACCTTTGTTTCAGTTAAGAGCAAGAGGATTTTAGCAGTACCTTCAGTCCAAACTTTCTTTATATCCACTTTTATCCTTGTTCTACACCAAAGCAGTGTGCCCAGGTGGCCAAGAAGGCCAGTGACTTTTATAGGAACAGGGTTGCTAGCAGGACCGGGGAGCAGTTGGTCCCTGTACTCAGTGCCGTGTTCAGTTTTGGGCCTCACTACAAGAAAGACATTGAGGTACTGGAGCATGTCCTAAGGAGGGCAACGAAGCTGTTGAAGGGGCTGGAGCACAAATCTTACAAGGAGCAGCTGAGGGAGCTGGGGTTATTTAGTCTGGAGGAGGCTCAAGGGAGGCCTCATTGCTCTCTTCAAGTACCTGAAAGAAGGCTGTAGTGAGGTGGGGGTTGATCTCTTCTCCAGAATAATGATGGATAAGTCAAGAGGAAATGGCCATAAGTTGCACCAGGGGAATATCAGGTTCGATATTAGGAAAAATTTCTACCCAGAGAGAGTGGTGAAGCTTTGGAACAGGCTGCTCAGGGAAGTGGTGGAGTTACCATCCCTGTCAGTGTTCAAGAAGCATGTAAATGAAGCACTTAGGGATATGGTTTAGCAAGCATGGTGGTGATGGGTTTGTGGCTGGATTTGATGATCTTGAAGGTCTTTTTCAATGATAACAATTCTATGATTCTATGAAAAACATACCAATGAGGTATTTATGCAAGTATGGCTGCTCTTCTCTTCATCCACCTCTTGCAGCTTACCCTTCAGGGCACAGGATCTTCACACCATATTCACATGCGTTTTACTCTAGGCTGTGAGGATCTGGCCTGAGGCTCAGATCTGACCTTTTCCTGTGGCAGACTTAAGTGGCACAACCTAAAAGTGCCAAGTAAAAACGGAGATCAGAGAGTGAGGCAATATTTGCATATGCTGCCTGCCTACCTTCAGCCTTGCAGGACCTGGCAAAGCAGAAAGCAGAACATGAATAAGTTTCCACTACTCTAGCACATTTTTACTGGAGCAAAGACTAAGAGATATGTCCTAATGCTATTTTAATTAAAATGCAATATCATTTTGATTTGAACCACCACCTTTGATACCAAACTCAGCAACTTTATGTATCAGGCTTGGGTGGAGATAAAAAATTAATGTGTTAAATAATTCAGGCATCAGAGAGAGTCCCATGACCATAATATAAACATATTGATGCTGGCAAGAAAGCATTTATTATTAATTTTACATAAGAGCTACAAAGTTCCAGGTGCCTTTTTTTTAATACATGCCAAACTTTGCAGGCATGCAGAGCTTCATGGAAATTAAAATTTATTTACTAGTATCAATCTATATTTACATTAAGAAAAATAATAATTATGCAGAAGAAGAAGGATTGTCCTAAGTTTTGTATGTATATCTGGCCTGAAAAAGCATCTTTAAAAGTTTTAGGTACTGCTGCAGTAGATAAGTAGGTGTTTACAGTGAGGATTAACTTCCCATTTTTTGAATTGTCATGGCAATGCCCCAGTTCTATAAAATCTTGAATAGATGCTGATTAAAATCTTGGTTTTTTTTTCCTGTTTCTCTTTTTTTAGCTAGAATGATGATCCCACATTTGCAGAATATCTGGAATATGTGTATGCATACATACATACAATATGGACACACACACATGTATCATGTAAATATACATATATTTATTCAAGAGATTGTATATGTATATAGGATAAACAACAGTGTAGTAAACATCAAGTCCGCAAGAAAGAATCCACATATTTTTGCTATTAATAATCACTTGGCAAGTGGCCATTCTTGAACTCTTACCATGGTAAGCATCTTTGAAGGAACATTTACTTTCTGAATACTGCAGCTTTAAATGAAGAAATACCTTGCCTACTCTCATTTAAATTCAAGCACAGACACTACAGTAAGTCACTGTGTTTGCTCCCATCCAGATCTAGCCCAAATTTCTAAACAAAGGTTTTAGTGCCAAAATTTTAGACCCCCCTAAATTTGGAGTGAAAAACAGCATCTTTATATTTGTTTTTCTTATTCAGCATTTTCCTGCTCTGAAATAACAGTAATTGAGGTGGAACAGGCTGGCCAGTCCTGAGCCCCAACTCTGGCAGCTGTGCAACACTGAGTGAAGCAACTGGAAACCTTCGCTGAAAAGCTAAAAGAGGAAATAAGGAATTCTTCAGTGGAGTCAAGCTGGTGGGACTGGGACTGGCTCTGGCAGGAGGAGCAGACTGAGACTGAATGGACATATGGCTGGACTTCCTTGAAACCCAGTAATGCTTCGGTAGCGCTATCCTGCTGCCTTACCTGCCAGCACACCATAACCAGAGGCTGCTGTAGATTCCTTGGGGACTAGCCAGGCTCTGCGTCTTCCTGGAACCAAAGTACGAAATGGTTGACTAGAGTCTCTCACTGCCACCTCAAGCACAGCGCAACTCAGCCAGCTGGAGAGATCTGGCAGTCCATGTTATGCAACTTGTGTATAGTAAAATATATCTTGCGCAGTTTTGGATCATCAGCTGAAGCACTGAAACAAGCACCATGCTGGGAAAATAAATACAAAGAACAAAAGTAGACAAAATCATAGAGCAATTCAGAGCAAAACTAGATTTTTTTTTCCTTAATGCTAATGTAATTAAAGACTTCCTCCGCATGGACACAAAGGGAGTATTTAATTTTAACTTAAAAAAAAAAAAAAAAAAAAAAATATTTAAAGGTTTAATATACCTTAAGGAAAAAAAAAAAAAAAAAAAAAAA